>VXAC01003381.1:672753-963064 GCA_013399225.1 Rhipidura dahli
GCTTCGGCGGGGCGCGGCCCGCGGACTCCGGCGGCCGCCGGCCCGGCCCCAGCGGCTGCTGCGTGGAAGCCGCGTCGCGGTTTCTGTCCCCGCGGGAGAGGGAGTTTGCCGTGTGCGGAAGCTCTGGGGGCCACTGCCCGCCCCGAGAAGGGCTTTTTCCAGTAGGGCAGGACGGGGCGATCCTGTCCGTGAAGTTAAGGTCGGTAGGTCTGGCGGGCTCCAGCAGCAGTCACCGCTGCCCCGGCCTCCACGGAGAACTCAAATAGATAGGCACGAGATTTTTTTTTTTTTTTTGTCCCTCCCACTTGCTGCAAGAAGGCAAATGGTACAGAAATTTATGTGTTCTGACGGCGAAAGATCTCTGTTGTAAAATAGCTGCGTCTGTATTTTCAGCTCTGGGTTGTGGCATGCGTGTGACGGCTGCTGTGTGGGCACGGCTGGATGGGAAGCGGGCTGTCTGTCGCCTGGCGCTCTAAGTGCTGGAGCCATTAGCGGCACTTGCATCGATCCGTGCATACAGATATGCCTGGCTAGGCCGCGGGTGCGCGCACCACGGCGGTCAGGGGAACATACAAACTGCGTGTGGAACGGCGTTAAAAATACGTTGTTTCACGTACTTTTAGCTGTACAAAGAGGAAATGGGGCAGCACCTTGTTCCCAAGTCAGCTGATGATGTCTGGAGCTGCAGCAGCATCCTTAGGCTTCTGTTGTCACTCTAGAGCAAAAGCAATGAGAGGACAAAGCTTCTTACGAGGTTTGTAACCTCTGGTGTGAGCCAGAGCAGTTGGAAACAACTGCTAGTGTGTGGGGATGGGAGTACAAATAATAATAGTATTGATGTATTATCCTTGAGGCAGTGGGAGATGGACACAAAGGAATGACCCCGGAGGATACCACAGCCTTTTGAGAACCTTCTACCATATTCATAATTAAGCTGGAAAGGGCTATGGAAAATGAGTTATAAAATAGGTTGTAGTGGCTTTCTTAGTTAGATGCTATGTGCAGAACCAGTGTAATTTCAGCTTAAATGTTCTGAATTAGTAAACTATATTGCAGGAATGTTGAGAGCCTTAAAATAAATCATACTTTATTTATTTAAGTATCTTGTTAGCCTTAAAGTGTGTGGTTAGTTTCCGTGTTGTGGTTCTGGAAAAAATGAGTAGATTTTTAAAATGTATTCTGTGTAGTTAATGCCATGCCTCTGTTGAACACATGCTAGCTATGCTTGTAGGTATGTTAGTTCATTTTAGCTGTTGTATCTGAGAAAAAAAAAAGGTTAGGGCTTATTTTGCTGCTCTTGTTTGATTTTGGTAATGTTTTTTGAGGTCTTAATTGTATGAATTCATGGTACAAAGATACCCAGTATTTTTATTTTATGTTAATATTGTCCAGCACACTTTCTTGATGATGATTCATTTGCTTTACAGTGTGAATTATGTTTAACAAAGTAGTAAAACTTTCTTAACTTGTTAAACCAGAGGTATATTTGTTAACATTTGTTTGGCCTGTCAATGAAATTATATATAGGAAAGTTTGACTGCAATAGTATGCGTAGTCATTTGTCAAAAGTTGTTTTGAAAAAAGTGCATCAAGATACAGTTTAAAAAATGTGAAGATGGAACCAATTATCCCTAACAGATACTTTGTTCTTCTCTAATATATTCCTGATGTACCATTATTTACTTGAAGCTCAGCATCTTTTTAAACTTCCTGTTTGGGAAGGATGATGTTAGAATGAGAAGAACAAATTGGGCGACTGGAATATTGTGACGTTGCTTATGTTTAGAGTAGTCAGTGTACTGCTGCTGCATACTGCAGGCTCTGGTACTTCTAACATCACAAATTCCAGACAGGCCTTTCTCAGTGTGGCTGATATTATCAAGAAGATTTTTGAGTATGACAGAAGAGAGATATGAGTGGGGTTTTTCTTGTTCAAAACTGGCTTCTAAACGATCAGTTTCTATGAGTGGTAGATATTTGTAAGCAGAAGGTTAAGCATTTGCTTAGTGTGTGAAGTTGCAGTGTATGGTGTATTAATATACTGCTGTGTTTTCTGTTTCAGTGAGGGCTTGTTTATCTAGCGGGAATGAATTGGTACTTTACAAAGGAGATTGACAATTTCTGTGTATTCCTATGTCTTGCCTTGTCTCTTCCTTTTCTCTGGGGAAGCACTACACAAAGTCTTTGTGTTAGGCTGGAGGGGAGGAGGAACAGTTGCCTTTTCAGTGCAAGACACCAGGATTCATTGTGGTTTTATAGGGCTACGTTGTCGGACATGGACCAGCCGCCGTCCTTCCTCCTTCCTTCTGTGAAAACACTCTCACCTCAAGAAACCTGAGCTTCCTTTGATCTCACAGAGCAGCGTGTTGTGCTGTGGATTTAGCAGATCAGCCTGATGGGCCCATTGTTAAAGTATTGGTATTGGTGGGCGAGAATTAAAATGTGCAAAATTGCCTAAATACAAGATGTATCTTAAAGAATTCAAGAGCTACAGATCACGTGTGTTTAAAAACTGCTTGTTATGAACTTGACTTCTTGTTCATGATTGGGGTGAGAGAAACTTGTTCAAATATTTTACTTTTTTTTTTCTGTTTATAGTATCTAGGGTACTTCAGTGGGAATTGAACATGTTAATTTTTAGAAGAGGAAATAAAAACTATTTCAGTTGGATAAGAGAGTACAACTAAATGGAGCAGTTTCATTTTTCTGCTTTCCATGCACGAGTAGAGTGCTTTAATGCTTGTACTGTATTCTCTGTTGTGCAGTGGCAGAATAGAAGTTGACTTCCCTCCTTTCATTAGAAATATCGAGTATTTTATAATGCGGCTTTTAATAACTATATCTTGTATGTTCTGTCAAAATAACTTCTTTGAAAATATCATTTAGTATTTTACTTATCCTTTACAACTTTATTTATTAAAATTTTAAAGTTGGAATACTACCGTCTCCTTGCTTCAGTGCTAGACATTTAGTAGTGTGCTTTTGAGGGAGTCTAGTAACTCAGATTATTTTTTAAGCTGCTCATAAAATTGAGGTGCCATTCTTAGCAGTTTACATTTATAGTCTTTCTCTGTATTAGCTTATAGGTTGCTAGTCTTGAAACCCAAGTAGTGGAAAATTCAAGCAATAAAATCTGGCTTTCTGGCACTTCACCTCTTGATCTGCTTGAGAATTCTTTTCCCATTTTTGAGATGTTGTAAAAGTCATCACATTTGATCAGTTGTTTTTCAGAATAATTTTTCACTTAATGGAGATGAATACTTGAAAACTTGAGAAGTTTTTTTGGAAGAAAGGGAAAGATTTAATTTGAGAGGAGTGAGGAAAGGAGGGCAAATTGAGGAACTGAAGAAGTCTTGAGTGTTTTTAGCAAAACTATTTTGTTAAATTTTTAAAAATAATTTCATTGTTATGTTCAGGCATGTTTTTCTGTGGTTCTTGTTCTATGTATTTGAGAACTTTTCATCACAGAATTGCATCACTCAAATGTTATTTCATGCTGTTACTTTTTTGCTGAGGAGATTAATCAGTTATTGGGAATTGCACTGATAAGAAACTCAATCCACTAATTCTTCCTTTTGGAGAAAAGTGTATATGTTGCTTAGCCTTGCATTTCAGGGCAAGTAGTACTTTGAAGAATTCAAGGCCTCTTGCATGGATGAAGTTTGCCAGATCACTGATGGCATTGATGAGGAGAGAAATTTTCTTTCCAGTACAAATCTGTCTGATGTGTAAAGGAAGGGTAAAATATGCTGAACTTGCTTTGAGAGCTTGTAAAGGATATCCAGTCTCTTTAACAGTAGCCATATTTTTCTATCTGTGTGTTGCAAAGGGATTTGTTACTTGTTGCAGGGATAGGTTACTATGTGGAGCTCACAAGGGGGAAAACGTAAAGGATCAGGTTTTGTATCATCCTGGTCTGTTTATATAGAAATAATTTTATTATGGTTTTGATACACTTCTCTCACACCTGAAATTACCCAAAAATTGTTCCGGTAGACTCATCCACAGTTAGGAGAGATCTTGCCTTTCAGAGCTTGTGTCTTTTCAGTAATTGGAAATTGTCTCCAGTCAACACCTGCTTATTGATTCTGAAAGGGGGTTTGTTCTGCTCTCTGTCACTTCCCGATAACTCGTAGATAGTATTGTTGCTTCTGTCGTGCTCTGTCTCAGGGTACTAATGTTTTGTGGGGGTTTTAGCAACACTTACTTGATATAATGTTGTTCAACATAGTAAAAATTAGATTGCTTTGTTACGCTGTGTATCAGAAGGATATGTCTTGTAGCTGTCAGGTTTACTTGTTGCTATAGTAATGCTTCAAATGCCACTTGTGGCAAGCAGTGTGACTTCTGAGCAAATGAAGTATGACTCTAGCTTTGCAGTGTTGAAGAATTAAAAAAAAGGGAGGCGGTCATCTGTAAACAGAATATACTTTTCAGCATCAAACTGGTGACTTTTTAGAATGCATTTGTATTCTTGAGTTATATGTTGTCTTGAAATAATTATTTTCTTGTCTTTCCATTTGTCAGCATCTTGAGGTAATAGAGCTAGAATGGGCATTATCAACTGATAGAAAATGTTTCAGATGAAGGATGATTGTGCTGTTTCTCAAGTTTGGTTGAATTGAATGCCCTGTTCATATGTAATGCTTTGATTTTCCATTTCCAGTATCCTATAAATAAAATCAAAGTGTAATTCCCTAAGTCAAGTCATCCTAGAACAAATTGTCATGTTGTACTCTGAGAATTGAAAGAGGGGAATTGACATTGGATCACTATTCTTTTTCTGTGTGAAGTTTAGGTGCTGTTTTGTTAAGATCGAGAGATTATTGTAGTAATCATGATGATTTTGGGTGAAATTACAGTTTTACAATTTTGAGCAAAACAGTATATCCAGTGAGGAAACCTGTTGAACAGTTCATCTGGTTAGAGAAAAATCTTGAAAGAATCACAGGATAGATTAGTATGAAGAAAGTATTGTTTGGTCTTGTGGGAGCTACATGCTAGCTAACCCAGTCAGTTCTTGTCTTGACCTGCCAAGAACTAAGAAATTAATGGTGAAACTGGGGAGCAAACCATGACCCTCCCACAGTAAAGCAGATGTGTGCAGGAAAGAAGCTCCATTATTGACTATCTGGTGATAGTTGTTATTTATTTGTAGATGTACACAGATATAAGAATGTTTTTCACATGTTAGCTCCTGCAGATGAAATTTCACATTATTGTTAAACCAGTCTAACAGTTGGCTGCTGTTTTTAAGTGTAAAATGATGTTCTTAGCCTGGGCCTTTTCTAGTGCCCATTGATCTCTGAGCTACACTGGGTCAACTCGCTAACTTGGCAGAGAATGATTGTAAAAATGGAGTTGTTTGTATTGCTTTTTGGCTGATACAGGTTTATAACTCTTGCTAGGTCATGCTGTTATGTGCAACTTCATCCTGAATGTGTAGCTCAGACAGTCATAACCAGATCCTTTCTTTTAGTGTAGCCTGGGTGCTCAGCTGACAGGTCTTCATGCCCATTGTCAGTTCAGGGAGGACACGAGAAAGAGGAACATTTTACCTGAAAAGCTGCTTTGAGGTGATGGTGCACTTCCTTCTCTGCTGATTTGAAGGAAATTTGGGCAGGATGCTAATTTCAGGCAGGACATTTCTTCCTGTTGTTCTGATATATTTCATTAGTTTCGAGCCTAGGATGCCTCAGTCATGTGGCAGTGCTTCTGTACGTATCTTCCCTTGATCAGTCAATTTTCCCCTCCTAATCAGGGAGCAGCTGTACTTTGTCTGGCTTGTTGGAACTGGCAGTTAATGCTTCAATTCTATTGTGAGGCCCTGCATCAACATGTAATAGCTCACTGAAGTATTTCTTTTTCCTGGAGTAAAGGTTTGAACAGAATTGATTTATGGTCTGAATCAAGACTGTGGCTGACATATGAGTAGCTGCGCAGTGGATGTTGCTCATATTTGGTGTTGACATATTATGATGTGCTCTTATATTCCTTGCTCTGAAACCCATAAAAGCTGAATCTTGGTCTTAATAAATAATAATGTAGTTATTACTACTCTTAACTGTATTATTTCTGTTCTAGCTTTTGGTATTACTAAAAAATGTACACACATTTCACCCATATCATTGCATGTTTCCTGTTCCTCAGTAGAAATCTCATAACCCTGCTTGCCATGTGATTGTGTATTCACATTATGCTCTTATAGAGTAGAAAATAGTCGTTTAAATAATAATTTCAAAATGCAGAAGTATCTCACCACAGTTTAAAATTGAATATGCACAAAGCAAATTTAATGACTGCTGGTGTATTTAAAAAAAAAAGGAAAATACCTACAACTTGTGTTGATAGAATTGTATGTAAATTCAGGAACTTAGAAAATCCTGTTATCAGTGTAGGCTTATTACATTTTGCCATTATGGTGTCATGTGTAACTGTTTCCATATCTACAAAATTAAATCTGCTCTCAGTCAATCTGAAGTAAGACTTCTAGTTTTAGACAAGCTATTTGTATAGATCAAGTGTTCAAACATTCAAAACATACAAATATGACAGGTTATAGGTCAACAATACAATCAGGATTATTTTTGTAGACTGGGCTTTAGTTTGTAGAGATTTGGAATTTAATGCCTTTATTTACATATAGCCAATATTTCTTAAAACATGTAACACTGTTATACAATGCTTTATATTATTTAAGTAAGGGATAAAATGAAAGCCTTGAGAAACTTTACTCTTTTGTTTTAGGAATAATTGTACATCTATTTGGAAGATAGTTAAAATCTGATCTTGCTCTGTTCACTCTTCTGATATGTAAGAAATTCTTACAATTTTTGAGAGTCTCTTGAACCCTATGTTTGTAATACATAAACTTACTGGTTGTTATGCCTCATTATTCTGCCATGTTTCATGTTTTCAACTGATCCTGGTAATGTTTTTCGTGAACTTAAGACAGTCCCAGCAAACTAAATGTGCACAGGATAATTGCATTTTCATAATGAAATGTGCTTGTATAATTAATTTTCAAAGACAAAACCCTAATCACTTATCTCAGTCTGACCGTGTGAAGACCAAGGGATTTCTGATTATTGAGGCTAACTTTGTGTGTGAAACCAGCTTCCTCAGGACTTCCCTGAGTTACGTGTGCTAGCTGCAGTCAAGTAAGAGCATATAGTGTAGAAAATCATTGTGTGGTCTTTTAAGAATTGCCAGTGATGAAGAATCCTCTGCAAGAGTTAATGAAGTATTCTATTAGTAGACTATCTTTATTAATGCAAATTAAAGATCTTGGAGATATTTTTATGGTTTAAGGAATCTAAATATTCAACCTTTTAGTTGTATGATTTGTGTGTCATAATGAAGATCTTTTGCAATTTCCTAGACTAAAGCAATTTCTATTAGATAATGTGAAGGAACTGAGCTTAATAATTTTGATGTACATATTATCCAGTGTTCTAATATTTTGGTTTTCTGGGTTTGTTTGTTTGTTTAAAAAAAACTTTTCATGAAATACAAACACCAGAACTGGATATAACATTCTAGCAGCAGTCCTCCATTGAGCAAATAGAGGTATTATGATCTCTCTTAGTATTTATTTGTCTATTCATCCATAGTTGTCATAACTTTAATACTCCAGCAAATGCATATATCAGAAGTAACTGATTACTACATTATGTTTGATGGTATTTCCATTTATTCCTTGCTTCTTGATGGATAACATTGTCCTTTATTGAAGTTGGCACATGTAGTTTGATTGCTGTCTGTTTAACCAGTTGATGCCATTTGTCCTTTATCACTTCCTGATCTCAACTACAAATTTTATAATTTTTACCAAGTGGAAAATGTTTCAGTATTAAGTAAGAAATTGATTTCTATAGGAGTAATTAGAGAGATATTTGTTCAGTTAACTAACAGTTACCTTTTAGGACCTATTATTTAATATATGATCTATTTTTTTCTGTCATTTTAGTTTCTTAAAAAGAGACTGTACTATGTGATATAAACTTAGGTGTGTTACAGAAGTGTAAGTGCCATAATAACATTATCCTTATAGGCCAAACTTGTAATGCCATAGTAAAACATCAGTTTGATAGGAAGGGGAACATAGCTGAATGGCTGTAGTTATAGTGTCTTCCTTTAATTCTTTAATAGTCAGGGCCCCTTATTTGACTGGGATTGATACTGAGCTACTGGCCCATAGTTACCAAAGCAGTTTCATTTATCCTTTCCAAACATTAACATCAGTTATCTCCTGGAGTGTACTATGTTTCAGGAATCTATAAAGAGATCTCCTTGAAAATTCCTATTGAGATACAAGTTATTAAAATGCATCCGTCTCAGCCTGTCTGACCTAGTAGCATCTCACGGATATTTATGATGGACCGGAAGATGCAGCGTCGTGGTGGCGGGGCTCGGGGCGCCGTGCCGGCCTGGCCCCGCTCGCTGCCCTGCCGGAGCTGGCCAGGGTGCTGAGCCGCCCGGCCTGGGGTGCCCGTGCTGCCGACAGCCGCCCAGGCAGCGGGCAAGCGCTGAACTGCTTCGGTACTATAAGGGGGCAGCCGCTGACGGGAGCGTCTGGTCTGCTCATGGCACTGTATCCTGGGACGTGCGCAGATAATGCATATGCCCTTGCTACTTATACCACAAAAAACCCTCTACTGTGAAAGTTTTCCCAGAGCCGCGGCTTCTGGCTTTTTGACATCTCTAGTCGTGCTAAACTTGTCATCAGGACCAAATTCTTTGCTGTCAAAATTATATCAAATGCACCTGTACTATCTGTGAGCAAGGGATATCAACCTTTTCCAATGCATTTCTATAAGCAATCACTGTGCATTATGGTGAACTTTCAGACAAAGGCAAAAACATTATTCTACCTGTAGCTTAACAATTTTCATAAAACACCTCAAGAGAATCCAATAAACAGCCTTCAGAGATGAATCTAGAAAGTAACACTTAACATCTATAAACAACTTCCAGCTTATTGCAGATCTCAGTTTCATTTTTTTCCTCCATGACTCACAAATTCCTGTGTCCTATTTGTCCACATCACTCATTTATTTTTTAATATACTTTAAAGATTATTAGTGATAGCACTGATTTAAATTATTATTAAACATACCTCTCTCACATTAATTTAGTAATTCACTTTTTAAAATATCATACCCATTTAGTAAGTGTTAGGCTTTATTCACTTGAATCTCTTTGTAGCTACACTGCTAAATTTGCTGCCATTTTTTGTAAGTAGTTATGGTTGAAGACATGAATCCTCATTGATACAAAGTTCTGCATTTCTTTAAAATATACATTTCTGTAAAAAAGATATGTATTTGTAATGTACATAATATGTAAATAATGTAAACATGTATGTGTATATTGTAAAAACACATAGACATGCAATGTATATATAGCTGTGTTTTAAAAAGTGTGTTGTCATATTCTTTATAACAAAGTATGTTACCATAGCAGTATTATAAAAAGTACTATGTTTTTGATTCCCTGAACTAATTTTTGCTTTGATGCAGTTGTACCTGAGAATCTTGAACAAACCAGAAGCTCTTTGATGGCCACCTCAGCAATTATGAGGAAGTAGAAACAAGAAATATGAGAGAAGCACAAAGCTGTTTGAATATTAGCACCTTCCTCCTTCTCCCCTTTTCCCATTTAATTCCTTTTCCTCAGGCCCTTTCTGGTGAGGGGTTTGGATGCCCTTCTGCTGTGCAGCCTACATGGCTCTCAGGCAAGAGCTGGATTTTCTTGACATGGTTTCTATTCTGTGTAGCGTGAAGTCAAAAGGATAGAGCAGAGAGTCAGAACTGATAAGTAATGGAACCTGAAGGAGGCAGCTGTAGGTATATTAAAGGCAAAAATGGAGGATTATTTTATTTATTTAGGCTTTGTGTGTGTGAATTGTATGTTTTAGTCTAAACATGGTGACGGGAAGTAATTTCCATGAATTGTGTTTTTTTAAATCCTTGGCATGTTTTGATAAGCTTGTTTCATTTCTTATGCATCTCCATATGCACGGCAATTTTAGTTCACACACAAAAAAGAAATCTCTAACTAGTTGTCTGAACTATTTTAATATTTTGAGAGCATGACTATTGCCCTATCCATGAGTGCTTTTTCCTCTTAAAAGTAAGATGTAAGCCTCTCACATACTTTTTTTGATTTTTCAGCTTTAAAATTATTACTGAACAATTGTTAGTGGTTATAGAAATCTTATTTACTAGCTGCCAGAATGAAGCAAAGCTACTGGATGGAAGCAAATTAAAAACACTTTTTGCAATTCAATACTGCAGCCATCAACACTTAAAACTTCTGAAAATGCACCTGAAACTTGAATCTCTTTTCTTGTTCCCATCACCAGCTCAACAAAATTTCCAGGAACAGATTGCCCTTTTGTCAGCCTTGACAACTGATAGTGACCAACAGATGAATTAAAATGCACACTTTTGCTCTGTTTTTTTTCTGCATGCTGTAGGGTCTTGTATGGTTTTAAATATTTAATGATGTGGTAAAAGCCCTTCCCCCTGGGGAAGGAAGTTCTCTTTCACTAAAAGTGTGTGATCACTTCTCTAGAAAACAATGTAGAAATCTTTGTAATTCTTTCTTGTATGTAAGTAGTGCCATATCAAGAGTAGGTGTATATACGCTGAATGTAATTAGGGGAAAAAAACCCTTAAACTAGAACAAAGAAAATCTCCATGGTATTGGATGTAGCCAGGATTTGCTTCTAATGTGTTTTCTGTGGGAAAGGTAGAAAATACTAGAATTTAGTTAAAATTCAGAGATTATGTATGAAATTATGTTGAGGAATATCCAACCATAACTATTTAGAAAAGTAAAAAGAATGTTAAGAGTTGTGAATATTTCGTCAAGTGTCACCAAAATTATGGGAATTCTAGTTCTTTTTTTCAACACTTTTACGTAGTAATTTGTTTGTGGAAAGATGCCTAAGGATAAATACAAAACCATGGATAATATAAGTTATATTTTCCTCTAGTTCTTTCCCATTTTTTAATAAGGGACTTCCTGCACTGAATATACTTAATATGTATTTTCAGTAACCTACAGAAGTTTTATTTTTCATGTAGTTGACTGTTGTCCACTTGAACCATTGTAAACTTTTAGCATTCACAGTATCCTTTGACAAGAAGTTGCACAGATTAGTTTGCTCTGAGTCTGGCTCCTGCTGACCTATTTTGATTTTTTTTTGGTTTTGTCATTAAATGACATCATAAATAGCTGATTCCTAGCCAGCCTCTCTATATCTTAATGGTTCTGTAGACCACTGTGAAGTACCCCTCTCTACTTCCCATCACCCCTTGAAAAAAATTATAAGTCATTACTTCATATGGAAATTAGTCTGCATCCCTGACTATCTTGTTCTATTTTCTTATCTTCTGAACTTTTTTTTTTGGATAGAAAGGGCTAAAATTTTATACAGTACTCAAGGTGTTAGTGAACCATGGATATATACATGATCTTCATGTTGTCATCTGCTTTGTCTGAATTCCTAACTTTTTTTTTTGACTGCTATTTAGCATTGAGTTGCCATCTTTTCTTACTGTGTATCATAATAACAAAATCCTATTCTGGATTGCTAATAGTTTCTCATATGTTTAATTATCAGTTAGGATTATTTTTCTGATATACATAATTTTACATGTACATACATAGAACCTCATTTACCATTTTATCTCCTGGTTATACTCTACCATGAAGTAACCGAGCAATTCCTCTGTTGTCCCTTTAATGGTTTAGATTGGGACTTTAACGTTCATCTAGATCCATCCCCTGCCATGGTTGCCAGGTTGTTCAAGGCCCCATCCAGTCTGGCTCCTTCTTTTGAAGGAGCATTTTGTTTACATACCCAAGGAATCCATTCCAAATTTGAAAGCAGAGCTGTTAATGATCCAGATGGAAGATCATGAGTCAGGTTTTCTATATGTGAACACTTCGTGCAAAAATATTTTTTAATGGAACCTGAGTGAAAATATTGATCTTAATAAATCATAGCTCATCAGCCTAAAAAGGGTAGCTCTCTGTGCTGTACTGTGTATTTACAGATGATCTAGACAAGATGCAAATACTGAAATTACATAGTCTGGTGATACAAGGGTATTAAAATTAGCAAATATGAAGGTGGAAGAACTGGAGAAAGACCTTGCTGCTCTGAGGTAATAATGAATGAAAATTATCATAAAGCAGTTCATGTAGGATAAATAGTTTTAAAACTTACAGCAATGAACTTAACTTCTTTTGAATGTGGTCTTGTAGTTTCTGTGAAAATAGCAGGTTAGTGCTTACTAACAATACTGGTCTCCACATCTCAGAGGGGGTGTTGTAGAACTGGAAAAAGCACACGTGGTGATCAAAATCAGCAGAAGACCAAATAGCTCAAGAGGTAAATGAGGGTGCACATGGTAGTCATATATTCCCTGTGTAGAACTGAAAGGTGAACAGGGACCAACTGTACACTGCCTTCCTTTACAAGAGTTAATGAACCTCAAATGTAACTAGCAGAAGACAAACAGAAACAAAGATGTGCTTCTCACAGTATGGAATTAGGTTACAGTTTGCTTACAGTAGAGTGTTATGGGTGCTAAAGTTTTCATAGTTCAGAAAAGTTCTGATGAACTTGGAGACAAAAAATCATAAATGCCATCTTTGGCTCTGTGTTTTGTGTCCCAGCTTGCTATATCCCCAGAAAAAATTTGGGTACGTGTGATCATATGCTTTCTGTGTCCTTGTATTTTTCCTTAGACATCAGCTGCTGGCAATAGTCAGGGACAGAAGATTGGACTAGGTGGATCATTGGTCTAATGCAGCCTGTCTCCTCTTAGCTGTCCATGCTATCTGCTTTTCTACTGTCTAACCTAATTTTTTTCTGCTGCAAATTAAGTTGATATTTTTGGATTTGTCCCAACTTCAAATGCCTTTGCCAAAGTTCTCTTTTGGTTCTCTAATACCTGTCTTCCATTTCAAGCCTTGAAGGACCTTGGATTAGGAGCTCAGGTTTCAGTCACTGTTGCTTGAAGCCAGCTTGAACTGCAGCTATAAAACCAGTGCATACTCTGACCAGGCCACATTGTTGACTGGAGCTCCTGTACCTTTCTTTCCAGCACCAATATTTTTTAGGGACAAACTGGTTAGGCAGTCTTAGATGAGATACCCATCTCCTTTGTTGTTGTGTATTGTACTTGTAGATTTGGTGTTGCCTTAGCCCATGTGATCACTGTGGAATATTCTGTGAACAAGAGAGACTTCATGGCACTTTACAGCGCCTCTCTCTACTGCCATGCCAAGCTAAAGTAGTAACTTGTGCTGCCCTGCTGGCAATATATCATGTGTTTATTCACCTGCCTTATTGTCACCTTCCTTCACCAGAGCCATGCACCAAGACATTTCTCACATCTCCTGTCATCTGCCAGTTCATAAGGACCCAGTTATGTGGCTGTATCCTACCCACTGGTGCTGGAGGTGTTGACATCACTGCGGATTTGGTCTTGGCATGAATGTCTCTGTGGTTTTTCATCTTCTCTTTGTGCCTGACTTTTTTAGTGCTCTTGATCTGCTGCCCTCCTTGAACAACTGAGGTGTTTACTGCATAAACTGTAACGTGATGCTGTGTCTTTCCTCCCTAACTCTTTCAGGGACTGCAGTGCTGTGTGGCAGGATGGGTGTATGTTCCCCTCATTGAGGAGGCCTGTCAGAGTTTGGTAGATGTCCTGCCCTATGTGGACTCACTCATGTTCCATCTTCCTGTCAGCTAGGTGTCATCCTGCTTGGTGTAGTAGTTGCTGTCCTTATTTCACACATTAGCAAAAAGAAGAGCTACTGTATTTAAGGAGATGGAATTACCTATGTATGCACAGCCAGTGCCCTCTCTTTATCACAATACTGCAGCAGATTTAGTTACGTGCCCTAAAGATAGGGATGCTAGGAGATTAGACATTACAGACTGAAAAAAGATTTTTTCCCTCTGGTCTTTTTCCTGTTCTGCTTAGCAAGCTGTCACGCCTCACTCACCATGTTTTTGTGATGTGCTTTATCCACTGATATATCAAGAGATTTCTCAGGTTTTGTTCATGAGGTCCAGGTCACTTTATGGCTGGTGCTGCAGCCTGAGCACAATGCTGTGAGTGCAGTCATGTGGCTGCCAGCTGGGCTGCTTCTGTGCCGCTGGCAGCCCTGTTGATCACTTGAATGCTGTCAGTGCAGACAACATTTTGCTATTCACATGCCATCTAGCTGAACGTCTCTTCAAAGTTTCTCTGCCAATTTTCTTGTATTTTAAAAAAAGTTAAGTGTCATTCCCATTTGTAGCTAGATTTCGCCTGAACTTTACTTCTTTGGCTTAAGCATTTAGCTGTATATAGGCCCTTGCATCATTCTTGCACAGTCCTTAGCAGCAGCTCTACTCCTCTGTAAATTGCTGTGTATCTGCTGCAAAAAGTTGTATAGGCTTTGGAAAAATTCTTCGGAGCAGTGTATTGCTTGCCTTCCTGTCTTCTGTAGTTGTGTGTTGTATACATGTGTTGGACATTTATGTTTTTCCTTACAGAGAAAATCAATTGATGAAATAATAGATAGTACTAGTGGAAAGATCAATAGTTTGGGGCGTCTTAAAAGATCAATTTATGCTATTCCTTGGTATGTAACGTTAGTGACGTTGATGGTGAGCTATTAATATTCTGGGTTTATCCTAAGAGGATAACTGACTATTCTGACATTTCAAAAAACTGGAAGCAAAGATTTTGATTTTGCTGAATCCAGAATATAATTAGTTTGATATTATAACAGTGTGCCACTGTTTAAAATATCTTAATTGTTTGACTTCAAGCTGTCTTTGTTCAAAACCATGCTTCACTACAAGTTTCCTACAATGAAAATTTTCCTAGGATCTTGAAAAATTATTATTGTAAAACCTTGTATAATTAAGGTAATTACAGATCTGACTTTCCATTTTCACGTTTCTTTGATGAAGACTTGACAAGTAAAATAAATTTTTATAGCAAAAATCCATGCTTCTAGTTCCATTTAGGTTTGTTGTCAATACAACAGTCTTGGTGAATCTAAGACACAGAAATACAGCTATTTTTTTTTTAATCAAGTGACACTGTTAGGGTTTTTAAATTAATTTTTGAGTAATTAATAAGGCTTCACAATCCTCTTTTTGGTTTGGAACTCACTCTGAGCTGTGGAAAAAAAATTGAGAATAATACAGTGTTACTTAGCATGAATTTAACTTCTCCCAAGGGCTACGTTTCCGCATTAGTATTAAAGGCTCTGCACCTGAGGTTGAAGTTCAACAACTGGTTTGAGTTAAAAGCAACAGTCATCCAGCCTTTCCCTGTTCCCTGCAGCTGACTACCATTCTTTCTCTTTTTCTGACATAAGTCTTTGTACTGCAGTGTGACAGATCAAATTAGGAAATTACCTCACGCATCTGAAAAATACCGTAGCAAAAATGTCATGGATTAATTAGGGTCTTTGATTTATGACTCATTCTAATTCTCCCCTGACCAAAATTTTCTGGTTTTCTATAGGTAATAAATTACATTCTGTGTTTCGGATAGGCACCACAACCATATAATCTCTCTCTGTCATGCATATACAGATGCTGTCATTTTTCTATGGCAAGGTATAGAGTACACTTTATCTCAGTTAGTCTGATAAGAAACATTGATCTTTACTTCATTGCAATTCCTTTGTCCAATTTAATTTTCAAGATTTTCAAGTTGTAAATTCTATTTTGGACTTGAAGGGGGTTTTGTGTGCCTAAAACTTGTATGGTTTTGCTACATGTGTTAGTTGGTTTAGTAAAAGATAATACACTCCTTTGAGAAACTTAGCTTTACTTGGATTTTCATAATGTTTTGGTATTGAATTCACTTGCACACTGAAAATAGAGTGGTAGCTTGAAATATATGTCTTTTAAAAATAAGATTTGAAACTAAATGCTATATTTTTAACTGTCTTCAAACTGAGAAAATATCGCCACCTTTGTAATAACAACTGCAGAATTTGCCAGAAGGAAATGTAGACTCTTTGGCAATAGCACACAAAACAGTTGGGAGCTTTTCACACCTGGAATCTGCAAGTGATGATGAGTATTTTTGGCACCCAAGCTCTTGAGAAAGGAAAACCTAAAATGACATTGCTTCTGTGCTGAATTTTAAAAAAGATTTTCTTCACAACCAGTACAGTTGGAAATTTAAGGCAAGGTCTTAAATTCAGTTTTCTCATTGATGTGGAGAATGATGATTTTCATAACACCAGCTTTTAATGGATGTATTTAGAAAATATTCAGGTTTAAGTGTAGGATAGCTTTTTAGTTTGGATGCTTGAAGAGATGCACTTAAATAATTTCTATCCCTAGCATTAATGATTTGAACATGTTCTTAGCCTTCTTAAGACAGTGAACTTTATAATAAATGTGGTGAAATTAGGACCTTTGAATATTTTCTGTCCTGATTTTCTCTATGCTGGTGTAGTGGGTTGACCCTACAACTGGCCTTTTAAAATTTTCTTTGTTCCTGAAGTTCTGCTTAAAAATAAAAAATACAGAAATGGAAACCATCTAGGTAGATTCCAGTTAATTTACTAGTTTTTTAAATGAGCTGAAGGCAGGCAGATAGAGCTCCTAACATGCTTAGAGAGTTCCTAATACTAGGAACTCTCTAAGTTGATACTATTCCATAGTGGAGGCAACAGAACATGCATTCCTTTCCATGGAACAGAAGAAATCTTCTGTGCTCACTTGCTTTGTCCTGGAACTTACAGTACCTCCATTCAGCCAAAGTTGTCTACGCTACTTTCTCAGCCTTAGATCTGAATTTAAGCATCTGTAAAGGCTGGCAAGCAGAGATTGGCTTCAGTTTAGGCTATCTCTAAGGGAATTATATACATGCTCACTGATTACATGAAAGGATTGCCTTTTTTTCTTGAAATTTTGCACTGTTGTTTTTTAATACTAATAATCTTTTAGTGTACTTCAATGGGGTAAATTAAAGAAGTAATTTGTGGGGCTGATTTGTAGTTAAAATCAGTTAGGTGGATATAGAAGGGTTTAAAATAATGGATGCTGTTTGTACAGTATTCTGGATATTAGCACTAATACTCCTTTACCTGTTCTTATTTTATACTGTGATCAGTTCCCAGCAAAGGCTTATGTTATGGAACAGTCTATCCTCATTGTGTTGTCCTAGTTACTCCATGACCTGTCATCTGGTAATAAATTTCACAGAGGGCTAATTGTCTTTAATTGTGGTAGTTCAGTTATCTTGAATAATTCCTCAGAAGTGATAAACTGATCTGAAAAGAAAACTGATGAGTTAATGAATACAGAATTTTATGAGATATATTGCAATTATTATGGCTGTTACTTTTTTAGGACCATTATAAAGAAGTGTTCGTTGTGCTGAAAATAGCCTTACTGCCACCTATACAACTGCACTGCTAAAGGATTCATCTGCTGAATGAGTAAGGGAAAGCTTGCACCTTAACTGTGTGTCATTAATTATTCATCTGCTTCAGTGGAATACAGAACATGCTGGAGCTTTTTAAAATTGTTAACAGCATTGTAGGCTGTTAAAGAGCTATGCTGAAAACAATGTATCTCAGTAATACAAATGCAACTGTATTTACTTTATGAGTCCCTAATTCATCTGTGAAATTTGGAAAGGACCTAACAGTCCGAATTCAAATCCTTCCAAATTCAGAGAAATTTCAGTTTCAATCTTGACCTGAGAACCATCTCCAAAGAATGCATATTTATGTCTGTCCAAAAGTCATTTAAATGTAGTCCTCTGATAGTGTCCTTTTCTTCGATATAAATTTGGGGAAGATGACTGTAACCTAAATTTCACCTACTAGAATACACACTATCTGTTATTAGGTAAGGAATATAGATATATAGTAAATCAATAATTAACAGTTTTGCAGTTTATACAGTATTAAGGCCATTAGGGAACACATCAGAGCAATGAAACTCTGTCTAGATCAGATTGTGAGTAAGGTCTTTAAAAACCTTATTCTTGATATTCATATTCAATGCCTGAGTGTAAGGATAGAGGTGTATAAGCATCTGATAAAGTTGTGGTTTACCAAAAGTATAAAGCAGTTTCAGACTTAAATTAGGGAAATCCGAGTTCTATCACAAAGAAATAATAATAAAAAGATTTTCTCCATATTAGGAATTGGTGTGATAGAGTGTAATTCAGTGTGGATATCTAACTCGATGTTGCTGTCCATACCACAAAGAGAATATGAAGCAAGGAGAGGGGTTTTGAAGGAGGATTGTATACAAGTGGTTATGAAGGAAGGCTTAAAGCTAAAAACATTAATTTACAGGAGGTTAAAAAAACACGTTGAGATGTTTAAATGAGGCAAAATTACTGGAAATGGAATTTGGTTACCAAAACTGTAACCAAGTCCTGTGGTAAAAAGTTAAAATTAAACATGTTAAACCTTGAAACAAAGCAAGTTGTGCTTATTGTAAGGGAAGGAACATACTGGAAAATGTTAGCAGTGAAGGTCATTTGGAGTCTTACATATTAGTGTGTGCTAATTCACTGAAAGAGGTTGAAGTTTTGAAACGACCTGATCAGGTAAAGGTTTGGACCGATTTCAAGCCTTCTGGCCTTGAAATTTGTCACTGACTCCTTCTTCTACTTTTCTTGAAGTCTTGAAAAAACACAGGATGCCTCAAATTGACTTCAACATGTTTGTAATTCTTGCAGTTGGTTATTAAGCTTCAGGAGGAGCTTAGCTCCTTGTCTTCAGGGGCTCTGGAGAGAACTTTTGCCTCGCATGCATGACAGTTCAATGGATCCTGGTGTTTTATTGTTTTGAATACCTGTTACTGATGATATAGAATAGACATTGTTGCTTTGTAATGATCTAGGATGACAAGAGATGTAACAAGAAATTAGTGTATTAGAATAGGATTGAGAAACTGTGTACAAATGAAGATTTTGTTACTCTGGCCAGGCAGGTGTTACAGACAGTAATTGAGTTCTTCTATGACAATTCTTAAAATACAGGTTCTTTGTATGTATGTGTTGTACCTTTGCATTCTAGGCCAGTTGCTGATGCTCTCTTAGTATGCTCAAGAACCGATGAATGAATAGCTCTCAGAAATACTTGTCAGAGTTGTGACTATAAATTGTAACTTTAAATGTATTTAAAAAAAAAAAAAAAGTTAAGTATCAAGTCAGGAATCCAGTCAAGGCTGATAGAAGTATTAACAAAAAACTCCAAACTGTCACATCTTTGATTTAATAAAGTGTCTACTTTTCCTACAGGTGATGAATTTTGCTCATGTTTGAAAGCTTCATCAAAAATCTTACTTGCAATTTTAGATTTTGCTCTGGTGAGATGAATACTTCCCCCATTACTTGTTTTAAGCAAATATCAGGAAAAAATAAACCCTCTTGAAGTTCCAGTGCAGAAGTGAACAATTTATTTGTGAAAATCAACCCTTGCATTGATGTAACTGGCATGTGGTGGAAAGAGAAGCAAACATTTTAGTTAGGGGAAAAACCACTGTATGTGCTTTAAGCATGTAATTTTGGAAATAGAGCTTTTCCCCTTCATTAGTGCCTTTTCACTTTCTCTTAGTTCCTGACTGTGTTATGATAATTCTGTTAGAAAGGACAGTAATTATGGTCAGTGGTTAGTACTGTTAAAGGGGTTCACATAAATGGCTCTAGTTCTTTTTAGAGTTTTGACTTTATCTGCAGGGGAGAATTTACTATCACCAATAGGATTTGAATTGGTTTAGTTCAACCTGATTAAATTGCAGGATGGATGCTGTTACTCAGAACACACAATCTTAATTTGGTTTCTCTTCATTTGTTAAAATTAAACCAATTTAGGCTATGTATTCTGAATGAGCACTCCTTTACAGGCATGTAATCCACTCTCATTGGGTGTAAATTTAGATCCTCAACTAATCCAGGTTCTTATTTCTCCAGAGGGGTCTGTTTTATTTGGAGTTGGTTCAACTGTCATAATGTACAATTGAAGCAAAAAGGCATAAATATAATATGAAAAAGAAATACGAAAGAACATGAAAAAACCCACAGTTACTGTCATGTCAAACAAATGTTTGTCTTAAAAAGCCAGGTTGTTTAAGCAGCAGAGTGTTTCTTAAAAAAGCATAGTTTAGTCCCAGTAGTAAGCTTGGCATTGAGCCACATGGAGGGCCATACTGCTGATTTAGATCAGAATGGTTTTACCAGTTTTGCATATCGTTTTTGTGTTGATTCAGGGAGAAAAGCATTATTCAGTTGCAGTTTATGCTATTTTGAAAGAAATAGAAATAACCTAAAGCAAATATACTTTTTGAAGAGTATTGTCTTAGGATAAGAGCACTCATACAGAGTTACACTTGTATAATTACACCAGTGTAACAATAAGCACAATTCTAGAAAAGCTCAAAGAATTGAAATAAGCTTTTAATTGGTTGTAGTACTTGCTGATGGGAGCCATTATGCATATATTAATCTCCAATGTACAATTTTTTATACTGCCATCTATAATCCAATTTAGCAATGATTGCTAAAACCAGAAAATTAAAAAATTAAACCGTCAAAACTACCAAATCCAGGGTTTTTTCCTTACCAAAGATAGCTGTTTATAGCCTGACATAATTGTACTTTAGATGTATTTAATCATAAATAATCCTAGCTATGTGAAACGCATTGTAAAATGTGAACTAGTCTATATGCAATGCAACTGAAATTTAAGTATCTATTTTTAACATTGTAATTTTTGGTTAATATTATTTTAAGGTTGTTATATATTGCTATTAATTAATTAAACAATTATTTAGTAAGTTGTTAATTAGATTTTAAAAGGGATTATTAAAATTAAGCTTAAATGTAATTATGCCTTGCAGCAATTTGAAACTGCCTGTGGAATATACCTCTGAAAATGTTTAAGTTCATTAGCTCTGTATTGAGATTGGTATTAGAGATTTGAGAGAGCGCAGGTTAAAAAAATTAGGGAGGATATCCTTGAATTTTTTTCTGTACTGGAAAGTGCTTGACTAAAATATCAATGTTAGTCACTATGGGATACAAAAACTAGTTAAGGTGCTGGGTGAGAAACACAATTTTTGCTCTATTTCTTCTTACTCTGTTAATCACTGAGATCCATTCTTGTGCTCTGTTTCTGCAGTGTCTGGTTAAATGGAAGCCATTCCTGGGATCTGGATGGTTTCTACTGACGCAGACTTTGCTTAGCAGCTCCGTTGCCTCAGGAGGTTGCAATGAGTGGAGGAGGGGATCAGCCTGACATCCTCAGTGTGGGAATATTGGTCAAAGAAAGATGGAAAGTGGTGAGTATGCCTTCCTGCAATTCTTTTTCTTCTTTGAAACATGTTTTTAAAAAGAAGTGGTTTGTGCTTTGAAATTAGTTTGAAAATCTTGTGAGATACATTTTGCTTAATACATTAAAGTGTGAATGAGCTTTGAAACTACTTGTTTCTTTTACCCTATTTTAAAAAGAAGTTATGAGGATTTAAGGTGGGTTTTGTTTTGTTTTTTTTTTTTTTTCCTGAGAAGGCCCTAGGAGGGCTCTTAAATCCCAATGTGGTGCCTGGTCCAAGCACAACTGGAAGAGTACTTTTAGTATATTGAATCTGATCAGCCAGTGATTATGTCAGTCTGTTTTGGAGACCAGTCAGATGCCCTCCCCTGAAACTATTAAGTTTGTGAGATATGTTACTTCTTATAGGAAGATCTTTCAGGACTTTGCTAGTCTTCCTTTTGTTTGTTGGATTTTATAGCATAGATTTATTCTCAGCTGATTTGTATTCATTTGATTGTATGCCAGCATTGGCTTTACCATAAATAGCTCTGTTCCCTTTTGCTGTTCATATCCTTGATTTGCATCTTGAGGGAAATAGTATCCATTTGAAGCTATTTTTGCTGGGAAAACCAGGCTGAGTTCTTGTAGTTCCTTCTCCATTCCTCTGATTGCTTTTTTTTTTTTTTCCTTAGTATTAAAAAAAAAAAAGGCCAGTTCAAGTTAGAGCCTTTGGGGTATCACTGTGCGTGTGTGTCTAGTAGGCTGTGAATGGATTCTGAATTGGTTGCTTTATATTACTCCCCTTTTTCAAGATTTTATTTAGTACTGTAAGACTGAACATACAAGATACAGATTCATCATTAATTTCAAAGTCTTAAGAGAGAATAATTTCAAATGTCTTGTGCCCTGTCTTTCATTTACATATGCAGGAAGCTGATACTAACTTTGTATAGGAAATCTTTATATTTCCTTTTCGGTAAATAGAACCTAAATAGCTATCTCTGCAGTATAAATATTTGTAAAATACCTTCTTATATTTGATCTCAATACTGCAGTGAAGTAAAAACCTGAAAGCATAGTCTTGAATCAGATCAAATAGCATGAAATACCATCAATAAATAGATACTAACATACTACTATATCACTATCCACAAAACTACTCAGTTGTCTGATGTGTGCAACAGTAGCCCTGTTTTCTTCAGGTTTATTTTCTTTCCTATGTAATAAAGACTGCTGATGAGAGAAGTGTCTTCTGGAAAATTTCTAAAGTAGGCTGTAGTTTGTTTCATGTAATTATACATTTTTTCACTTAATGTGTTTTCCAGATCAAGTGTTACAGGTAGATGAGTGCCAAGTATTTCCTCTGGGTAACTCTTCAATTTCCTCTCTTCTGTAGCAACCATTAAGGATTTTTTGCTGGCATCTAAGGTGATAGACTTCCTGAATTCAGGATTTCATAGGACAGTCTCCCAGTGTAAGACACCTCTTGGTGTTGAGGACCTTATTCTTTGTAGTTGTGAAAACCATACCTAAATTTCTTGGACATGAACATTTTTAAAAAACATATTCAATTAAATTTAGTTTTAACCTAGACATAATTTAGGGTGATTCTATTTTGAAAAGTAAGCATAAAAAAGTCAGTATAAAATATTTCTTCCACAGTGACAACCTCCTGCTCTACTGGTGTCAGCATTTGCTTTTGTCCTTTGTTGATGCCTTTCCTTATGCCTCTTTTTTGCCTTTGAAACATTTATTACAAACCTGGCTTGGAGAGTCTTGATTGTAATGATAATTGTTTTTAGATATGTTTAAGAATGCCATTCAATATGTAGTGTAAGCGAAAGTACCAAGATAAAACTTGTTGGAAATCGTATGCTTTAGCCTGGAAGCATACAAAGATACAAAAGTTGAAGAGAGAGTGGAGAGAAGGTGTTTGGGATGTGAGATGCTGAATGCAAGAAAGAGAAGCCTGAAACTAACGTA
Source organism: Rhipidura dahli (assembly GCA_013399225.1). Classification (NCBI taxonomy): domain Eukaryota; kingdom Metazoa; phylum Chordata; class Aves; order Passeriformes; family Rhipiduridae; genus Rhipidura; species Rhipidura dahli. The sequence goes on from VXAC01003381.1 coordinate 696,058, forward strand.
CAAAGTGGGAAATTGTAATGCAGATGTAAACAAGGGCAATCCAGTCCTCATCAAGGTAAGAGATGCTGAACAGATGTGGCAGGAGGCCAGTATGGTTGAATGGTCAACACCTGTGTGAACTGGAAAGCAAGATGCAAGTGAGCAGAAGGTGGGAAGAGGGATGGGCCCAAGATTAGCATGGAGACATTGCCTCTGTGTGCTGAATGTATGGGAAAGTTGGAGCTCAGCTGGCAGTTGTGACTGGTGAAGGATGTGAAAACCACCAAGAAAGGCTTCTGTAGGGATGTTGGCAGCAAAAAAAAAAAAAAAAGACCAAGGAAAATATAGGCTCACTGTTGAATGTGTATGACTCTGTGACAAAGTGGAAAGTATTTTTTTCGTCAATCAAAGAGAAGTTAATTTGTGCCTGGAACTGCTGACTGATGTAATTATTGAGTGTATTGTAATGATTCTGGTGTACTTTATCTGAGGATATAAATTGATCTGTTTTTTCTTAGCGTGGTGGTGTGTTTGTTTTAAATTATTTTAAGCACACAAGCAGAGAAACAACCTTTCAAAGGCAGTCTTTCTTGGTCAGGCCATTTCTTAAAGCTGGTAAATGAAGTTAGATGATAAACTCGTCTACATTTGTAAGGGATTGAGGATGGCTATGTCACTTCTTGCCTTTTTCTCTCACCTTTATCACTATGCATTCTCACTGGTGTGCTTGTACTATGCTGAAAATTCATGTGTTATCGTTATCTTCTTCCTTATTCATAGAGACTAGGCCATTTTAAAAAATGTTTTTCCTGCTCAGTCAAATGTCTGATGGTCTGGATTAGGAGACATTAGATTAATTTTCAGAATCTGAAGATAGGTGAGCATATTTCTGCTCTCTAGAATCCTGGACTGTTTAGGTGACATTTAATACAGTGCAGTCATATAATGTTAGCAACTGTATGTTTTCAGATGACATTTAGAAAACCATGTCAGTCTTAGGTAAGTTCTTTTTGTCTCCTTTTCTCCTTTATCAGCTTTAGAATGTTAGCCAGGGAAGGCATTTTGTGAAACAACATTGACATTTTTGATATTGAAAGCCAAAGAAGTGTCTGTTCCCCGTGACCACTTAAAGCAGAGTGAACACACAGCTATTAATATTTGCTTTGAATGTAGTGCAAACTAGTTAGTATTCCATGACTGTTCTTTTTACCTGTTCCTTGCACAGATGAAACTTTCAGTGATGCAAGTTTCTTTAGTCTGTCTGTTAAAAAGAATGGTATTGGTGAATCATAGGTAAATGTGAGTAACATGTGAAATGTATTTTCAAAGATAATCTTAGCCATTTCTTATAATTTAGGATTTAGCAGCTGTGTATAAGTTACTCCATATAATAGAAAATACTTTCTCTTTTCAGGAAGTCCAAAAACTTGTATAACTTTATACCTTTATTATTCAGTGTGCGTATTTCTGAAAAGAGAAAAAGATGGCATATTCTAAAAATGTCACTGTGCATTTGTATTTGATGATCTCTGTGCTGTGTATGACTATTTGAGGAAAGACTTTATTCAGCATGCTGACTTTGCCCAGATTCATGCTGGGAATACTACTGCACTCTTCTATCATACTGTATACAATAGTGCAGATGGAGATCAGGTGTGTTCTATTCCAAACTGTGGTTAGCCATACCTTTGTCAATTATTCAGTAGCTCTTTTATGTACTGAAGGATATGGTTGTTATTTTGAAATCTATTTGTAATACAATGGCATTTGTGGTATGACAGGCAGAACAAAGAAGTATTGCTGTTTTATTTACTTTCTTATCCTCTCTTTAAAATATGTTTTTGTTCTTTCTTTTTTCCCCAATGCAGTTGAGGAAAATAGGAGGCGGAGGCTTTGGAGAAATTTACGATGCACTGGACTTGCTTACTCGGGAAAACGTTGCACTGAAGGTCGAATCAGCTCAGCAGCCAAAGCAAGTGCTGAAAATGGAAGTAGCTGTGTTGAAGAAGCTGCAAGGTAGGGCTGTACCTTGGATATGCAAGAAGTGGAATGTCGGTGTATCTTCTTTTAAAAAATCATCATAATTATAATAATACTTTGAGAAAATATTTCCTATATTCTTCAAGTTATTGCTAAATGATTATTAGAAGATGAATAGGAGATCTTTCAGATTCTGAAAGTTTTGCTACAGTGAAGCTTTTCTTTTAAATAACATGACCTGAAAATAAAAAGAACAACAAAAAAATTCAATTGCTGCAAAAACCTCTGCTCAGATTTAGTTTATTCTGAATCCATGTCTTCTGCTTGTTTTTTGCTCTAGACTTTGTTGTTATTCTTGTTTTTACTTTTTCTTCTAAGATGGTCTTTTTATTTTTGTACTATGTAACATCAAATATTTGAGGGTCCTTCACATAGCATCTAGAATATTTGTTTTCTTTGTTTTGTGGTATTGCTAAGAATTCTAATGTTGAAATGGGAAACATATTTTAAAAAATCCCCACAAGCAAAAGCCCCAAGTTAAAGTACTGTAACTTGTAGAAAAAAATTACGGGCATGTGAACTCCTGAAATAATTCTAGGATTCAGTTCCTTAAATCAGTTTGAATAGTCACACTTTCTGTACCTTTAGATACTTTAATGAGGCTATCAATACAGAGAAATATGCAGTGGCTTCTCTTCATTGCTTTTCACAACGCAAGATTACAGAAGGAAAATTTAAAGGGTGACTTTTTCTTTAAAAAAAATTATTTTTAATCTGGAAGATTTTGAATAATACATGCATTTCTGTCAGCAGCCCAATTTTTCCAAATTCTTAGTTTGAATAAAACAAAATCTGCATGACATATGGTGCTGCCTAATGTGCTGTAAAGGTCACACTGCAGCAGAAATTGACAGCCCCTGTAGATTTAAGAGGGCAGGCATGTCACATGTTATGATGTTAACAAACTACGCTCTTCTCTGTTTAAAGGATTTCACAAAAACATCTAGTATTGTGTAGCTGAGCAAGAACATTTTCTTTGAATTTCAAGTTTCTAGTCCAGAGATGAATAGTAAATTTTAATATTGCCAATTGAAAGTTTGTAAAACATCTGTCAGGGTTCTTCAAAGAAATTTTCCTAAATAGAGTGTGTTTTGAAGAACAATATACTTTGTAACTCCCAGGGTTTATAAATGCTTATTTTTTCCAATGATTTGTGTTTTTTTCTGCACATGAGCTTGATTCTTTTTTTTGTAAAATCCAGAGTCTTTAAAATGGTATAGATGAAGCAACTAAATAATAAGGAAATTAATAGATCGGAAAGAAAATACTGGAATTTCGTAGCACTACAGTGCCAATGTGTTTATGAAAACCTGACCTTATATAGGACTACATTACTGGAATGCATTTTAACTTTCTACTGTAAATTAAAGTATAGCTGAGTTTCAGTTAAAATATTAGAAAAGTGATTTTTTTCTTTGTCAAAATTTTTTTATATTTTGAAATATTTGTGAAAAATAATTGATGAAATAGTAAAATATTCATGTGTGAATAATTGCCATAGGGCCTTCCAGAAGTTATTTTCTCAGAGGAATAATGATAAGGAAACTGTAATTCCAAACAAGATTTCTGCAAATCTTTCTGCAGAAGAGTCTTTGGTTCTATTGAATCATGGGAAATGTCTAGATAAAAATAACAGAACGATGAAACACCTGAACAACAGATCCACTGAGACAAATAATCCACAAAATATATAATCCAAAGAAATATTTCTGTTATTTGTTTCCTCAGTATTATTTCTCCGAGCAAATAATAAATAAAAGCTTTTATATAACTGAAACACAGATTTTGTATGAGATCTTTAGGAATAACACTTTTGACAATCTTTCTTATGAGAAAACAGTTTAAATATCTTATTCCTTACTTTTTATATCTTGTTGCTCTCTTGCACAAAGAAATAAAAAGAAAAACTAGAAAAAGAAAAAAAAAAGGTTGGTCATGTTAGTGACACTAGAGGTGACCTCTAGTTCTTGCTGTGGAAGCTCCAAATATAGCACTGTAACTGCTCTGGTTTTAGATAGGGAATGTTGTAGGTGATCAGTGAAGCAAGAACAGTGAAGAGATGGTTCAAAGGTGAACCTTTACTGTGATTTATGATTTGCACAGACACAGTACTTTATCTTTACATGCACCTTTTTAATCCATGCTTAGAAGATTTTTTATTAAATAAGATTATGGTAGAGACCATTTTATGTTTTACAAAAAATCTTTGCTCCTAGGAGCCATTTGCATTAAATGCTTTACGTGCGCAAGTTTTTCAGTATGGAAGAGCTCAAAATTTGAAGCATAGGGGAAAATCAAGAAAAGTGTATGAAAATGGAGGATAGAAAACAACTTTATAATTGCTTCTTGGAGATTTTTTATTATTATTTTTAAATGCTTTTTTATCATGTAGAAATTGATCTTATTTTTGACAATTTTTTTCTTTTCACGCAGATTCAGACCAGGTAAAATTGTAAACAGTTCTTTTAGGATATTTTTTAACAAACTTCTATTAGCATACATCCTCTGAGACCAACTTTTATCTTGTTTTATCCCTTTTTGGTGTGTGTGTATGTATATATGTGAATATATGTAATTACTCTCCTTTTCTCGAAGGGCCTAGGTTCTTGTCTCACAAGGTGTTCTAGTTACACTGGACATAGAGAGGAAGGAATAGAATTGTCATGAAAATCCTTTTACTTTCAAGTGTTTGAAAAGTTTCCTCTATTTGTAATGAGAGCCAGTGAGCTTGCAGTGTCGTTGACAATATTTTTGATGTGTGGATCTGATTTTTAAAAAATATTGTTCAATTTCTGGAATATTATGGAGAAAAAGGCTTTTAGAAGAGAATTAAATAAACAGGTATAATATGTCTCAATAGAGGCAGAATAGCTCTTCCAGTCCAGTCCTTAGGCACATTCTCAGGACTATAAACATGCTTTTGAGTGTATCTGTATTAGAATCTTATATCACAGAAACTGTGAAACTGAAATTAGAATAGCTGTTGGCAGAAGTGCAGGGATGTGATATTTCTTACCATTCTTTACTTTCAGAAATTTTTAAAATTAAAACAGTTTGGTCATTATTGCGGGGGTAAAATGAGTAATAACTGTGTGGTCTAATGAAGTATATAAAAGTAGTAACTTTGTATATGTTACAGTGACTAATAAAAAACTTTAAAGAAGCTCTTTTTAAGACTCTGAGCTAGCAAAGCATGCTGGAATATGTGACTAATTGTATGACTTCTCTCTTAATTATGAAGGAGGACTAGGTTCACTGATATGGCCATTTATTACAGCTTAGTCATCAATTACATCTTAATATTTTTCCCCCTGCTGTCTTCTAATTGTTGTTGCAGAATATTATTTAACTCTTTAAGTTCCTTATTTTTGCTTTTTTTTAAAAAAAGAAATCTGCTGCAACAGATGGTTGTTTTGTTTAACCATGTTGTTAGGCCATCTGTTCCCACAATCAGATGGGAGAAGACAGATTTATCACATTTCACTCAGTGAGAGTGAGACTCACTCAGTTGGTTTCTGTCTCACACAGCCTTACAGACTTCTTCCTTACTCATTTACTGCTCTTGAGCATAATTTAGTGATGGGCTGTGTCTGGTGTAGGCTGTAAAGCTGCTGTAGTGATACACTGCAACAGCCTGGGGAATGGCACACAGGCTTAACACCCTCCCTAGGAGGTTTTTCAGGGGCAGAGTTGTTCACTGCAGCCTGTTACCATCATCATCTCGCCCTGCAGCCCAGCCATGTAGCTCACAGGTGTGAAAAAATATTGTTTTCCTGCTGAGGGAAAGGCTGTAGTAGGTGTGTATAGCCCCATAGTGGTGGAGGATCATTCTGTTTGAGTAAGTCATAAAGCCTCTACTTCTCCCCTTTCTCTTTCCTCAGTTTTATATAAAAATTTTGGGGGAATTTACCCCACAGACTGCATTGGTGCTCCAGTCAAGATGGGATTTCTCTGACCAAGCTGAGTTTTGGACATTTACTGAATTGGACAGATAAAATCCGACTCATATATGTTTCTCTGAAGATGTTCCTTCAGAATACCCACAAGTAGCTGTAAAATTAATCATAAATATTTGAGATGAGACTTCAGTAATGGAAACTGCAGCAATGAATATACAAGATTCATTGTGATAAATTTGCTGATAATCCTTTTTCTTCATAAAATTATACTGTCTGTAATATTGCCTGTCTTACTTGAACAAATGGGTGGAAGGAAAAAGTGTGGGAAAGAACAGTGATACTTAAAGTTTAGCACTTACATATTTGCAGAAATTTAGAGATTTCTGTTAAAATAAATTATTTTGATGAATCCTGTAAGATTTTCTTTGTTTAGAAGGGTGGTCTACCTGTTTTAATTGGTTGTGGCAGGCAGCTTCCTGAGGAAACAAGACAGAGACAACCACTTCTCTGTCAAGTGAATTGAAAATATTCAGAAGCTATAGGGTCAAGTTCTAGGGTTTTGATTGAGCTATGAGTGCAGCAGTAGCAAAAAGTCCCCTCAGATCTGTAGGTAGACATTATGGTGTTTTGAAAACAGTAATGGGAGGGTTTCCCTGTTTATGACATTCTTGTAATCCCTAAGGGTAAAGAAATTCGTGGTAGAAGTCTTAGGTGATAAATTTTACACATCTTTAGCTACCGTTGGAGACGATCAGCTTTCTATTGTCTGTAGTTTCCATTGGTGTGAGAAAGGAAGGTAAATGGCCTGAGGAACTTTAATCCTATAGTTCCCTGTTCAGTCATACAGTGGGGCAGAGTGGGATCATAAGGGGTCCCAGCTTCTCTTGAAGTCAGTGAACACTGGTACCAAAATGACAATAGGTTTGCATTCCCCTTCTGTTTCCCAATTGGCTTGCCTTTTTCTTTGTATTTACCTGGGGAATCTTATGCTTTGACTTAAAACTGTAGGATAGTAAGAAGATTCTTTTTGACCTGTCTTCTCCTCTGCAGTTTTTTCCTAGGACAGGAGGAGGCTTTAAAGAAAACCAGCTTAAACAAAACTGTGTTGGGTTTTTTTTCCCTGTTTCAGTGTACCTGAGCTGAATTTATCTTTTGAAGCTAAACAGCAAGGGTCATGTTCTAGAGAAAGATATTAATAAATTGGATTAGTTGAATTGCATTTTCTACAGTTTTTTAATATAAAGCATAACTCACAAGTAATACTACTGTTTTCTTTCATCATGGCAGCTGCAGCTAATAGAAAAGAGGAATATTGGCTAGGGATATTGTCTATAACAAGCCATTAGCTTTGTAAGAAAAGAACCTTTTCCGGTCCAAAATCCCCCACGGTTGTGGACATTTAGGCATGTTGTCATGCATAATTTCTTATGGCAGAGTTGGAGCTGTGGTAGGGCTACATATATTATGGGAGAAAACTTCTGTTAAATTGAAGGTAGAACTAACTTTGGTTTTATTGCCGTTTAACTGTGTGGGGCTTAGTTTATTAAAAATCTTGATAGATATATAACTATATTTTCCAGTAATTTCCTAGGTATTAAAGGAATAAACTACAGAATTTCATTATTATTGTCTAATTTGCTTCTTTTTCTCTTAGGAAAAGATCATGTCTGTAGATTCATAGGATGTGGACGGAATGACAGATTTAACTATGTGGTCATGCAGTTGCAGGTTAGTGTATTAAAGAGCTCAACATTTGCTTGTCTGTTCAGGTTTATTAGCCAAGCACATATGAAACCAGTAAAATTTTAACCAAAAAATCCAACAAAAATGCAAGGATGACAAATGCATTGTAGTGAGTGAACCTAAATTGAGCATATCCTTATATCATTTTGCTTGTATATCCTTTCCATAATTCTCTCAAAAAAGAGAAAGCGTGCATCCTGAGAAAGACCTGACTGGTGGAAGAGTGAACTGTGATGTCGTCTGAGATATTTTACATTCCTTTTAAGTCTTCACTTGAAGATAGTCTAAAATGTATTATATTCATTTCTGCATTTTGTTGGCTTTTTTTATAAAAGTGAAAAATTACCCTTTGCAAGTAAAAGAAAACACTTAATTTTGCTGAAGGGCGTGTTCATTTAGAAAGGGATAAAATAGCCAATTAGCACTTAGAGTTACGGGATTAATGTCCTTTGTCATCCTGGTGTATATGAATACTGAAAAAATGTGTTCTAGTTCATACTGTTGTTCATCTGTTATTTTAACAGAACAACAGTTTTATGATGTCATGGGGTTGAATTTCCTACATCTTATATTTAATTTTTTTTCATCTGTTTGATATAATGTATAATTAAATTATGTACTTTTCCTTAAAGAAGTGAATGTGAAGAGGTTTAAGCGAGCACTTTCTCAGCGACCTTTTTGGGTATGACACAAATACAATGTTAACTAATGGTGTTTGTACTGGTCTTCTAATAGGGATTAGTTTGTTCCATGTTTTTAGGAATAGAAAGGTACTAAGGTTCATATTTTCAAACACAGATTCTAAATTTAGAGTTGGAGATACTTGGGGACATACAGTCATTATGAAAGTATTTCACGGTTAATTGTGAACAACTAAAGAAGAAGTAGTAGACTTGCACCATCTGTGAATATTGGTATTAGTATTTTTTTATGTAAATGTCCTTTTAATTCTATCAGGGTCGGAACTTGGCAGACCTGCGTCGTAGCCAGTCTCGAGGAACATTCACCATTAGTACCACTCTGCGGCTTGGGAAGCAGATTTTGGAATCTATTGAAAGTATTCATTCTGTGGGATTCCTGCACAGGGACATTAAACCAGTAAGTCTGCCTATTAAAACAGTCAAGTAAGATGTGGTCATTGGATGGCTGCATAAGTAAGGTTAGGTTCCGTACTAGATGCTAAAATGCAAAAATGAGAAGGGACAGAAAATTGGGTTATACAGGGTAGTTTTTGTCTATTAATTAATGTTGGATTGCAACAACAGTAACTTTGGTCTTTTTCATTGTCTCCAGTTTAGGCCTCTTAGTAATTTTCTGAGTTAAAACTTCCAACTCTTACCTTTAGCATCATGTAACCAAGAGTATTTGCCATGAGATATGACATAAAGTATTGGGCTAAAGGCAATTAATATTGTCATATAATAAATCTAGAAGAATAGATACCAACTGTAGAGTGTATTTATAAGTCCTTCAATTGAATTTTTTTTGTATGTAATATATTTTCATCAAACAAGAAAAAGAAAGACTGTATGAGAAAACTATTGTTTTCTTGTTCAATTCTAATAAGATCTATTGTCAGTATGTCAGTATGAGGAGAGTGCCTTCCTGATGGTATCGTGCTTTTGTTCTTACTACTTTTTCTGTTTTTCTTTGAATTTATTCCTGAACTTCAGTCACCTGTTTTTAATATTGCTCTGTATGACAAATATCATTAGAAATCTGAACTGTCACAATTTGTAAATGAGGAAGAAAAAAGCAAATCTTTGTATTTTCTAATAGATGCAAATTAGTTTCCTGTCAGCTGAATGATGCTTACATAAAGCTTGCAATAAATTTCTGTACTTTAGGAAAATTTTATTTGTATCACTTCTTCCTGACAACTTTTTATAAAAGTATTCTCCCTGACCCATCCCCATTTAAGCCTTCATTTAATAGGGAAGGGGCATAGAGGCAGTCAGTGTCAAGTGAGAAAGAATTAGCTGGAGCTAACTGTGCCTTATGCTGAAGTCAAATCTTGAAATTCTTGGTTGGTTGTTTTCCTTGTGATCAATTAGGCAATGCTAAGATTCTGTGAGTAGGTTACATGATTGGAAAATTCTTGCTAAAATTATATATATTTTAAGTGACAAAGTAAGGTGACAATCTCTTTGGACAATATAGGCCACTGTTCAGATATGCTAGGTTCGATGCTTGTTTTTCTTAGCAATGTTTTCTTTAAATTTAATGGGAGTTCAGTAGAAGTGAAAACATGGAAGGAAGGATAGATAAATATAATATGAATTTTCTGGTTGTATTGTTGCATTAATATGAGAATGTACTGAAACCTGTGTGTATTTATCTGTTATCTATCTGTGTTTGTTTTTCTTCCTAGTCAAACTTCGCAATGGGACGTTTTCCAAGCACCTGTAGGAAGTGTTTTATGCTGGATTTTGGCTTAGCACGGCAATTTACCAACTCCTGTGGGGATGTCAGACCAGTAAGATTTTTTTCACAGTTGAAATTCGAATACTTGAATGTGGTAGTATGCTGTCTTTTCTTCTGGAGAAGTATGGGAGTTGCATTGAACTGATAATTGTTCTAAGCTTGATAAACACCATCCCATATCAGAAATGCCATGTGATTTATTGATTATATTAAAAGACTGGCAGTAGGGAATGATTCAGGTTTCTGGTTTGTGGTGTGAGATGGACGTGTACATCTAAGATATTTTGAGATAATCTGTCATTTGGTTTGGAAAATCAAGGGATAAATAGATTTTCATTAAATATCAGAATAATATACCAGAACTGAATTTCACTTGGTATCTTACACTGCATTTAAAAAAACCCCAAAAAACCAACAAAATCTGAGGAGAAGAAAATAAAAGTCAGACTCTAAAGTGAATATGTATAATTTTCTGAAAGAGAAAGTCTGAAAAATTAAAACAGTGATAGGACACTAATTATAACTTATAAGAGGACATAGTTAAGTGTAGTTGTATTCCCAATGCAATACAGTCTGAAGAAAATTGTAGGTAAAAACATATGAATGAGGAAATTACAATTTTAAGTAAGTAGAACCTCCCTAATTCTCTGGCGGGCAGTTAGTTTTGTTAATTTCAAAGTTTCAAAATGAGCAAGTCAGTGCCATTGTACATGGTGATGTTTAAAAGAAACATTTTCTTTATTAAGGTAGTTTAGTTTACATTTTGATGGCGACACTGAATAATGTACTAGTCAATATTGTGTAGCATATTTATAAATATGACACAAATTGTGTAATAGAAGCCATCTCAACAGGATTTTCACTTTTATTTTGCCTAAGAAGTTGGGAGAGTGGCAGATTTTTGTGTGCAGATTATGAGGTGTGTGAATTAGTAGGGTAAATTAGTGGGGTTCTGCTGTACTCTATTCCTTCAGTTGTAATGCTGGACACTGCAATGAAAGCAAAGAGCAGGGAAGGCTAGCAGAGTGCCTGCTGCTATTGGAAAGATGAGCTAAACATTTTAAGTAGTTTTATATATTTTTTTTCCATTTCTCAGTTCTTGTTGTGTTCTGTATGTGGCTGCTTATAATGTTTTTTAAACTAACCTGTAATTTCCAAGAGAAAACAATTTCCAAGACCGTCTCTACATATATACCAATGGTAATATTTTCAGAAAAAATAAATAACAGAAAATTCAATATGTTTTATATTCTTTCTTTTTTAAAAGCTACCTCTCATCTTTTGTTTTTCATTGCAGTGCCCTACAATGTAACTGAAGTAATTCTTCAGTTGTAATTGTTTAGAAGTTTTTGACAGTGTAATTGATATTTGTAGAGTGCAGTGATGGTGGGGGGAAAGACAGTAATTTTGTTTGTATGTAAGTTAGAAATGGTTCTTGGATAGAGAGCAGTCATGTTGTTGGCCTTGCTTACTAATAGAATTTATTAGTATTTTCAATAAATGTGCTTTGTGCTTCTCCTTAAGGCTATCCTTCCAGGCTTCATTAGCTTTCTTCAGCAGATACTGCAAATAATGCAGAGCAATGTAAAAGCATGTTCTCCAAAAACATAATAAAACATAAAAACATATTCCATAGTTAAGGCTGGCTTGTTCACTATTAGCTTTTTATAATCCTAGTTTTGCTTTCCCTCTTTCGACTGTCTTTATCTTAAACCAGGAGTTTTCTGGCTTTTACCTTGCTGACTCTTTCCCCCATCTTGCTGTTGGGGTGTGGGTGGGTGGCTGGGTGGGGCTTGGTTTCTGGCTATGCCACGACAGTCTGTTATTAGTTGTTTGTTATAGACAGGTTTGGAGAGAATTTCTTGTTTTCAGTTTGTTCTCTTCCTGAGGAGTTATGTTGTGTCCTTAGACTTCTTACCTGAAAGAATGGTCAAGGCAGAGAACTTAGAACAAGAAATCCTTTCTTGAAGATGATCCAAATAAATTCCATGCCATTTTTCTGTAATGAAGGATCCCCCAGATTTGCCTGTCATGCCTGTCATCTCCTAAGACATCTCAGTGTTGTTTTCAGAGATGTAGTTCATCTCTGTACTTCCCATCTTAGTGTCGGACTCCGTGGTGATTTAGCACCATTAAAACCACGCTACCAGGGAGTCCATTTAGCTGTAGCTGTTTCTATCTAAATACTGTTTCGAAAAATGCAGATTTAATATAAAAAGCTTCTCAGAAAGTGGTATTTACAGAAAAAAAAGTTTTCAACACTTGTAGTGGTGACTGTGTTTTTCATTGCATTTTTTAGTGTCACCTATGGACTATCTGTATAAAGAACCAAGGAGCCAGCATTGTCAGTCCATTTCACTGATTTTTTTCTTCATTAAGTTAGCCAGAATAACCTTTGGTTTGCAGCAGCCAGATGACAGTAAAACTGATTTTGAAAGGGAAAAAATTTCGAGGAGATATATTGTAATTCATCCACCATGAATAAGATGGAATCTGAGTAATTTCTTCTGTAGGTATTAATGTCACCTCTATTCACACATTTTTGTATCCATCAGAGTCCCTTCTTTGGAAGTCAGTAAGCAACAGCAGTTTTCATGTGAACTACTGCTGCAGGATGCACTGATTTTTACATATCTGAGAGACACAAATGATTGAGAAGGGAAAGAGGTATCTCTTGGGAATCATCAGTTAGGATTTCCTCATATATTAACTTGGGGGCATAGCCAATAATGTGTTGTTTGGGTCATCCAATCCACCTGACCCAAACTTTCAATTCCAAGGATGGCATGGAGTTAAAGAGAAGAGGAGTTCCATGGGCTTTTAAAAGTGGTCGTAAATTGCTGTAAACACAGATACATATGTTTTGTGTTTGTAAAAACGGGTGTCAAATTTCTTCTTTATTCTTCCTGGTTTCTCTGGTACTTCTGTCATTACCTTTTTTGCTTTTTAACATAATCTTTTCACACACTGCAGCTGAAATAGCCTTTTATAGCCTCCCTCTAGAACTACAGAGTTTTCTCATCCAGCAATATCAGAATTCTTTTTCAGAAAAGAGTGAAATAATACATCTCCAGGATATTGAAGTTGTAGCTGTCTTTATTCTCTTCCCTGCTCTTCCCCACAAAGGGAATGCAGCATTCTAAGCTTATTTTTACACGTGCATTGTGTGGATAGTAATCTGTTGTAAAGTTTGTGAAAAGGGATAAAATTGATTATAAATGCAATGCAGCAACTGTTAGAAAAGGAATAATCTTTTCTGGTATTCCATAATCATTATCTGGACTGTAATGTTAAATTTAGCATTTTCCTTACAGGAAAACATCACTCCTCTTAATAAAGAGGGGTAAGAGGTAATTTCAGGAAATTACAGGAAGGAGTATTTTGAGGAAAGATTTTACGTAATGAAAATGTGTTCAAGCTTTATTAGTCTGCCCCAGTGTCTGAACATATTGTCAAAAGCAAATGCCTTTATTACTCATCTGAAGGATCCAGGGGTTTTACATTCTCTTGGGTTATTCAGTTAGCAGAGACAGATTCCTACTTGTTCCAGATATTAGCCCTAAAATTAATTTGCTGATAGTTGCTGTTTTCTAGTTGTAGTATCATTTTAGTGCTCTATGTGAATCTTCAAAACTGGAAGAGAAACATATTAACATAAAGCAAAAAACAAAGCTTTGCAAGCTTTTTCATGCAGCAGATAGTTCCCTCTCAGAATTACTACAGTAAAATAAAACATTTTAACTGCTAATTTTGACATTGATTCAATTTAAGTTGTCCTGTCTTGCAGCTGTCTAAATGACTGTGCTTGTGAGGAGCTGACTTCAAAGACAGGGGGATATGTCTATTGTATTCAGTAATAAGATATTTGTAAAATGTCTAAACATGTTGAAGAGAGTAGTGAAGAGCTGCTGCTTATTAAGTTGTATGATCTGACACTATTACCTGGTTAGAACTTAAAAGTCAGAAACAAGTATTTATTGCGTTTTTAGGTTTGTGAAAGATGAATGAAAGGTAACTACAAATGTTCATCATGCAACTCCTGTAGATAAAGTCTTTGGAAATGTGGTTGGCCTATTAACATATGTTTCAGTATTTACAGTGAGTAGTTTTGATTTGAGTTTTTATTTGTTTGGGATTTTTTTGTGTAGGTGGATTTATTTGCAGCTCTAGTTCTCTTTTATTAGAATGAAATTGTTCTGAACATCCAAATGTAGTATCTAAGAAGTAATGTATCAGTCTTTTCTAAATTGTGAAAAACATAAACAAATGGCACATGAACAAACTTTTCTGCAACTATACTGTGTTCTCAGTGGCATGAACCCTGGCTCCTTGACTGTTTGGAACATATTTTGACCAATTATACTTTTGTGAGAGCTTAAACAGTGATATAGCTGGACATGAGATGAAGAATATGGAAACTCAGATAATAATATGTATGTGTATAGGCTTCTGAAACCAAAGTTTACATGCTAGGGACAATACTAGGATTGCAGATATTTGGGGCAGATGGAGAATTAAATTATAGAATGGAAGTAGATAAGAAACCATTATTAAGAAACCATTGGTGGGAGGAGCCTTCTCTGGGGATGGAATAGATCAGAAGAGAGAAAATGGAGTGTGGGAAGGAGAACAAAAACTGCTGAGGATGATGAAAAGAAGGAAGGATGAAACAGAAGCAGGCAAATAACTTGTTGGAGAGAGGAAACCAATAAATGAATTAATACTGTAGATAAGAATTGATTATTGTTAAGCAGGATAATTAGAATTTAATTGTGGGAATACTCTAATCATCAAGCAAATGCATTTAGCAGGATGCAAATTTAGTATATTTATATAGTATAAATTTTAGTATATTCATAGTCTGCTGTTTATTGCTCTTTGAGGGTGTAGGAGCTACCGTTTTGTTTGCTATTGTCTTAGAGATAGCTGAAGTAAGTACTATCATCTTTTTGTTTTTTAATTGAGACAAAGAATATATAATTCTTTTTGAATGTAAACCTAACTTCATACATCCATCGAATTTCTGTGTCTCTATTTACATGGTGAAAATGGAAAGTGAAGGTGTCAGCTGTTGTACAGAAATAGAAAACCTTGAGGGACAAAATGCAAAGGACATTTTCATTCTTAACATCATCAGTACTGCAGCCAGCTCTTGGGCAGTTGTCATCACTCCTGTTTTAAAGTGAACCATAACCCCTTAACCACAACCGTTTTTTCAGGAACTATTAAATTTAACACAAAGAAAGCAAAAAAGCAAACAAAAACCAAACAAACAAAAAAAAAAAAACCAAAAAAAGACACTAGTCTTTGCTGTTAAGACGATTAACCTTTAAAAAAGAATTTTAGGTTATAATTCTTTAAAAATTCGTAAATTCAACCATCATGTATTATCACAGGCCTGAGTTTTGTGGTCTTTTATTTATGGGGATTGCAAATTATAAATAACTGAATTATATTTCTTTTACAAAGAAGATAGTGTAACATGTATGCAAGCTGAGGTTACAAAGCTAGGGAGTAACAGAATTAAGAAACTATCCATAAGAAGGTGGCATTTAGATAAAACCTTTTTATCTAAAACATCATTGTTTTTCTACTCAGTATGCAGGTCTCACTGACTGGCAGTCTAAAGGATTGTTCATATTAACAGCCAGTCCCCTGAGTCTGATGATTTGGACTCAGCAAAGGTAACTGAAGGAGAAAATTCCTTTTTGCCCATTTGGCACTAGTTTGGAATGTGGCATTACTTTATTGAGAGTATCCTGACTAGTGGGTTGAAATGTATTCAGAGGACAGTGTTTGGTTTGTGGAATTGTTGTATTTTTTATAAATATGGCTTTTTAGGTCAAGGGGAGAGCTACCCTCTGACTGCATTTCCCCATCTCCCCACCCTTCCCCTGCTCTTCCCAGTGACTAGATTTTAGGTCATTCTTCAGTGGTTATTTAAACAAAATGAAGGGCTTTGTCAGAGCTCTCACCATTAGAGGTTGTTTTAGCATGACCTTAATATTGAGTGTCTAAATTTTCCTGTATTTATTTGAAAACCAGTAAAAAAAAAAAATCAAAATTTCATACTTCTAACTTTAAGGAGTTTTAAACTATTTTGCAGTATTTACTTACTCTGAATATTAACAAAAGCATTAAAATCCAAAGACAACAGAGTATCCACCAATTTTTTTTTTTTTGAGGCACTACTCATGCTCTTTACTGGTGACCTCTCAGTAACAAAAATTGTCTTTGACTTCTGCTAAAGCAAGAGATACACCAGCTGCTGTACAGTCTGACCCTTAGAAAAATGCAGTGAAAACAATTGTGAATGCAAATGTCTAGATTTTTTATTGTCTAGGGAAGCAGTTACAAATTGGTTCACATCAAATAATGCGCATATTTTTCTGTTCAGGTGTTTCTGTACAAATCAGCTAAGTGCTGCTTGCCTTTCTTCAGTGCCCTCAGGTTCTGAGAATTTTCCAGCAAATGAGGTTTTATCTTCAAGTTTCACTTTGGGGTACTAGAAATGTAGTTTATGAGGCTGAATTCTTAAAAAAACCCCAAAACACAAAACCAAAAGAAATAACAACCAATAAAAGGATGAAACATCACACACCCTATCCCCCCCACAACCAAACCAATAAGCAACCAAAACAATCCTGCACAGAATGCTTCACAAAAATGTGTTGGTAGATAACAAAGTAGAGTATTATATCAATTTTGAAAGCTTTGGAAATCTATTGTACTTCAGTTACATACAGGAACAGAAAGTATAAATTTCTTATATACTCATATTTTCATTTGGTTCTTTACTTATGAACATTTGGTAATGGTTATGCATTTGAATTGCATGGTGTTTCTTTCTATTAATGGTCTGGATTATCTAGATTGCTGAGGAAGTCTAGAGAATACTTCCATGTTATTCTGTCTTACCTCCTGTCATCTTGGTGGAAGAATTGCAGATTGTTAATTTCTGTATTTGGAAGAGAATATTGTTTTAATGGTACTGAAACAGTGGAAGCTATAGCTATTAAATGCTTTTTATGATGGGGAAAAGGAGTGGGATTGTTTTATTAACTAAAGGAGCAATGGTGAAGCTACACTGCTGTAAACGCAATGGTCACTGCAAGTCTTTTGTCTTCCTTGAAGGCTGTTTGGACCCATGGACTGCTTAAAGATGGATTGCTTATATGTGCTTCTCAATCTTCTTTTCAAGTAAATGCTATCATAGCAAACATTAATACAACTTAAAGAAATAAGACTCAGAAGTGGTCCACAGATAGTATTGAGTAAAACCGGTGCAGGTTTTTTGTTTGCCCCAGTGTCCCTGATGATTTAGAATTTGTGCTGGGAACTACTGAGTAATCCCTTAACTGTGTCAATTTATTATAAATAAGACTCTGTATACTGAAAGTTGTTCAAGAATAGTTACTGAACCTTGCATTAAGAGTAAAATTTGGATTAAAATGAGACCACCCATTAAATTTAAATGATTGGCAGCGCTGCAGTCAACTCCAGAAAATTGAGCATTGGATCTGGTTTTGGTTTGAGGTAAAGAGCAGTAAGAAGAACACTGTTTTTTCAGCAGTTCCTTGACATGCCTCTGTTTGGGATGACATGGATTAAAGCAAAGTCCAAGGACAACTAGAGCATGTTTATGAGTATGGTGTTAAATGGATTTCATGGAAAATAATTAAATAGTACAAAAAAGTTCCAGGGGCTGTTTGAATTCTTAGTGCACCGTATCATGCATGTAATAAATAGTTGGCTAAAATACATTAACTGCTCTAAACAGATCTCTCTTCCATACCTGACTAAAACTGTTGAAAGCCCTGTGCTGCAGGGTAATGGTCCGTGTCATTTTGTTAAATGTACTGTTCAGTCACTCTTTCATCCTGTTGAGAAGCATTTTGTTGCTGGCATTTACCTTATGCTCTCTCTTCTCAGTAATGTCCTTTCTCAGTTCTGAACAGTACATTACAGAGGGATGTTATTAGCTGAGGATTCCATGTGTGCACCTAAACAAGGAATACAGTATTTATTTTCCCTCTTGAAGTATTTTTCATTTTCCTCAGAGCTCTTGTCCAACCTAAATGGATTCTATGGTTATATGATGGAGGAAGAAAAACATGTGTTAATAAGTTTCTGTTTAATAGTCCTCTGAGGCTTTTACATGTTGATATACTTCAGGGCAGACTTTTTACAAGTTGTCTCTTAAAGTGAATACACCATGAGGTTGCAACATGATGGTTTGGAACAAGGAAGTGACAAAAAGTTACTTTTCTTCCTCAGCAATTGCATGTAAGCTATGCACAGTGTATTGGACACCTCTCCACCAATGCTTACAAAGCAAAGACCTGTATGTACTAAAATTTGGCATTAGAAGTTCCCAGGATCAGATGTCTGTAACTGGGCAATCCTAAAATAATTTTTTTCAAAATTAGTTTCTTCATTGTTTGTCCAACAAAGGCAGAAAGTAATGAGCAGAAGCACTGAACACATAGAATTGTACAATGGTTTGGGTTGGAAGGGACCTTAAAGATCGCCTGGCTCCTACTCCCTTGCCTAGACCAGGTTGCTCAATGCCATATCCAGCCTGGGCTTGAACATTTCCAGTGATGGGTTATCTGCAGCCTCTCTGGACAACCTGTTCCAGTGCCTCACCACCCTCTGAGTAAGGAATTTATTCCTAGGAAAGCTAAACTATGTACAATTTTCATTGTTACCAGCTTTCTGCAGACATAGAACAGGTATTTTAGCCATGTATTTTGAGACCAGCCTTCTTAACAGCCACCTCTGCTTCTCTTCAGCAATTCATGTGAAGATGCAACAGCTGGGACTTTAAAGCATTAAAAATACGTAATAGATTCAAACTGAACTCTCTATAAATCAGCAGAAAGTCATAAAATGAACAAGAAATCATAAGCAAACAAATATTTTAAAATTTTAGTGTGTACATCTTTGAATTTATTTGAATAATGTTGTCGCACTGATTGTGTGTTTTGCATTTAGGAAAATCAGTTCTGCTATTATGGCACAAATAAATGTAAAATAAAAAGCAATAGACATGTATGTGATATAATTCAGCTGCAAAATAGAATGCAGTAAGCTCCTGAAAATAGAGTTGAAAATTATTTTCTGTATTTTCTTTGTTTCTAAAATAAATGTTTTTATTAATAAATAATAAAAATAAATATTAAGTTTTTAAAAATAAATAATGATTCAAAACTAGTCTGGGAAGAGAGAACTGGGGTATTTTTTTTTTAATCGGTCTCTTCCTGTGATAGTCCACTTCTACCTTTCCATTTCTATTATATTTTGTCCATTTTGCTACTGTAAAAAAAGAAGTTTTCTAAGGAACAAATATTTTTAAACCTTATTTTCAGCTTTTCTTAACCAAATCTGCATCATTCAGACTACATTGCATATACTTTTGGAAGTAGGTGAGGTTTGCAAGACTTCCTTTGAAATTCTAAACATTTGATAGTTAATAGCTTTTTTAAAAATGGACTACTTAAGAAAAGAATCTTGTTGCAGTAAATGGAGTTCTGTTGAAGAGTCTAAGATGAATTATTACAACATTATATTTTCTTTATAACTTTCAGTTCTGTAGGAAAAAAGTTATTGTATAATATCACAGTCGTTCAATGCAAGCTGTAAACATATAAAATCATTCTTAAATAGGCTGTATTTACTCCTTAATTTTCTCCCTCATGTCCTCTAAGTTAACAAAGACTGAAGCCTAATTTTTTTCTTCCTTTAATACCAGCAGAAATTATAGGAGGTTTAGATTTTGATGTCAAAATGTCCTACATGGTTATTTGTGGAGGGACTTAGTCAAGAGCCTTTTGTTTAATTGGTTTATAAGCAGGGTGCATGAGTTGAAAGAATTATGACAATCATTTGAGGTTCCATTTCTGAATTAGTAATGATTTTATAGAGAAGAGATAGGAGTTAGCTTGGTGAGACATTATTTTTAATAGAGAGATTAAAATAACTATTAGGTTGTTAAGTTTCAAAAGTTTTTTTAAAGTAATGTATAGCTGTGATACAGCTGCCAGACAGATCTGTGTAGCTGTAATGATACAGCAGTGTTACACCTACTGTAACGCTGTAAGGTTAATTATTGTCTACCAGAACCTCCTTCAAGGACATGGAGGGAGATTATTTAAGGCACAAGCTTATAGTGTATATAGGTAGCATGAACATGATCCTTACAAGTTTGGTTGTATTACTGACTGTCTTGGGGTGATTTTTATTTTTTTTTCCTCCTAACTTGTCTCAAACCAAGACACTGACAAAGAAGTAATGAAGGAAATCAGTGTTGCAGAGACAGACAGCTGGTATCTCATGTATGATAGTACAAGGTGAAAAAGGCAGGTGGTGAGTTAATGTAAAAGATGAAAAAAAGAGCTTTATCAGTTGATTTAGTGACAAAAGTAGAATGGATATATGAATTTCATGCAGTGTGACATTGTTTTGTAACATCTCAATGGAATATTCTTGCAATTAAGTAATTACATAAAAAACTTAAGAAAATCACATGTAGTTATATCTGAGAGACAGATTCTTTATGATCTGGAGTTTGGGGGTTTGGGGGTGAAAAATAATACCAAATACATTATATCCTGCCTGAAGAAACAGCTTGATAAATAGCTGAAATATGAAAAATGATGACAATAGAATACTTTTTTACGGTATGTTGGTGTTTTTTCTCCTTTTCTGTTGTGTGTAGAACACTGGTGTCATATCCAAACAATCATTAAGCAATTCAGGTTAGAAATTTAAATTAGACATTCTGAAATGTGCTCTATAGCTGTTCTATATTCTGATTCAGCAGTTCCTTTATTTTCTATAGAACTAATAGATGCTCAGGGGAATGAGCTGTAACAGCCTTAAAAAAAAAAAAAAGAGAAATAATTTTTCTAGTGAGATTTGATCTTATTTTTGAAAGAAATCTGTCTATGAATGGTGAAACTTACAGTTTTTCTATTGTTTTGTGTACTGCTTCCCTTACAAATTTCTTAATATTTTCATCTTCATACTACACACTATTTTCCTGATCAGTACCTAGTTGCACTTTTGGGACTTTGCATGTATTTACGTGCTATTTAAAGTTAATTCTGGTTGACCAATGGGTATGGTGTCTCTTAAGATGTATGTGAGTAATTGTAATTGAATTTTAATTGTCTGTGTCAGTGTACTAATTTGGGGTCTGTTTTAATCACCAATTTTCATTAAACTTGCAGGAACTGAATGTCTATGAGAGCTGTCCTATTTGTTTGAAATTAGAAGCTATTGTGGTGGAAAGACAGATGGTTTGGTCTAGTAAAATTTGATTCCTGGTGGAAATAGAAGCAAACAAAAATCAAACTGGAAACTCTGGTTTCCAGTTCTTCTGTACTATGGGCTAAATTCTGTGCTGAGTTATGAAAAAATATTTTGAATAGTTTAAAATAAGGAAAATGTGCTATTTTATTGTTGAGGTTTAACCTCAGCTGGCAACCAAGTACCACAGAACCTCTTGCTCATTTCCCCCACCTACCTCATGTCCGTGTGGGATAGGGAAGAGAATTGGAAAGAAGGTACATTTATGTACATTAGCTTGCTTGAGACTTTTTGCTTTCCATAGAAACAATATTCTTCCCTCCCTCCCCACCTGCCCTTTTTTTTTTCTTCTTTTTCCTTCCCATCCAGGTGATTCTCAGATTATCATGAATCTTGAAATCATGTTAGGGCAAGTAAGGATGGCTGTGACTTTAGCATTCAAAACATTTGAATTGGTACACAATGAAATTCCTCATATGGACATTTCCTTCCCAGGACAGGAGTGGAATAGGTCAGACTTTTAGTTTTTGTAAACTGAATGGGATAATTTAGTTTTCATATGACATTTCTTAGTCCTTTTCTCTTACTTTGTCCAGCAACTGAAGCATTTCTGTCCTAGTTATCAAGTAGAAATTGAAGTTGTGATGCTAGAAATGAAAGTGGCATTTCATCCTAGGTTGCATATTTTCTATTATTCTCAGAAGAAAAGAAATATTTAACTTAGTAATACTGAATATAGTCCTTCCTTTTTAACATTCATGCCAGAGGCAAAATACACCAAACATTTGGTTTCATCTTCTGAAACTATATGCTCTAGAGACTTACAGAATTTGTATTTTCAACTGTTTGAAAGTTAAGCTCTCAGTGCCCTCCTGAAAAAGTAGTATTCATTAAACTACATCTATTTTGAATTTTATCTGTATTCTGATTGTCTTGGCAGTGATGCTCTATTATTCTTAGCTGGATGGTTTACCAACCTGCAGAACTACTAAGGAGATTTAAGTGCTTTTTCTGAAAAATTGCTTCTCCTGAAATTTACCGGTTCCAAAGTATTTTGAGCTATTCTTTTTCTAGAGAATGCATGGTACTGTGAAATTTCTGCAACTACAGTGTTATGTTTCATTTCAGGGTAATGTTCAGTGTGGAATATGATATAAAATTAAAGATAAGGCAGACAGATAACTGAGTCTGCCCTGCCTGAACATGGAATGTGTTCTGAGCACCATGTAAACTGTATGATGACATGCAAAACCTGAGATTTACGGAATATCATCTGAGAACCTCTTCATGTTAAGAACATCCTAAAAGATATTCTCTGCCTTGACTAACACTGGTTCAGCTCTCACTGTACTACTCTAGCAGACATTGATTATATGGGCTGTTGAATCTTTTTTTAAAGTTGTTGCTGCACAACCCTGCTGGATTCAATTGGTAGATTTATTGACAGTAATGGCAGCTCCTGCTTTATTTAAAGGATAGCTTTGTATAGCATCTATTGGTAGATAAGAAAAAATTATACATATATATCTACAGGTACAGAGAGATGGAAGTGTTTTATCTTAATAAATGAATAATTATGTGTTGTGGTTATCTTTGTGTGTATATCAAGCCAGACTTTTCAATGTATCGTGGAAATTTTTAAAAAATCTTGTCATGAGTCTTGGGTGAGCAGACAGATCACCAATACCTTTTTAAGTACAAGTCAGAGGTGAGGTAGATAATTCAAGCTTCTTATGTTCATTGTTAGAGGAAACAAAAAGAATTATTGATTGGGAAGGTAAAACTGCATAAAAGACAGCAAATTTAGCAGTCCTGGCAGTTATGTCTATATAGAATGATTAATTAAGGGGGTAGCATGGATTGGATATCTATCGTAGGCAAGCAAAGTAATAATATCACAGTTTGATATTTTAAAAAAAATTAAATATCTAGTAATTATGACTGTCATAAATTATATAATTCTTTCTATAATATTTTTATTTGAAGAAAAGAAGGATGGGAAAATACATTCTCTGATTATATAAAGTCAATTGACTTATGATCATAAAATATCTGGGAATAAATGCTGTTTTTCAGAAACTGGAAAAGAAAGAAATATTTTAAATTGGTGTCTCTAGTGCAGTCTTTGCTATTTATTGGTCAGCCAATTATTGCCCACTTGGATTTCCACTGAGAACTTGTAGAAGCACAGTAAACTGAAATAATAGTCGTAAATGAGATATGTTGTGGCTCTGTACTCACTTTGTAGGTGCCAAGTTAAGTAGTCAGGGGGTTTATTTCTGACAATGAGAATCTTTTCTCTTCCCTGACAGCCACGAGCTGTTGCTGGTTTTCGAGGAACGGTACGATATGCATCCATCAATGCTCACAGAAACAGAGTGAGTATCACCATCTGTATCATACCCATCTCATGGAGCTGAAAGCAGTCAGTAATGCAGTTACTATCAATTTCCTTTTTTGTATTCTTATCTGAGCATTATGTAGAAATAAATAGTTATAAATTTTGTGAAAGGATAATGTCATTTACAGTAGTTGAGGATAAAATAATTCTTGTACAAATAATAGTGATTTTAATACTTATCTTTGGTGTTCAATTTTATTGCAAGTTAATAAGTTAAAAAAGTGAAGCTACTGAATTTTATGAGGTACATAATGTCCAGTATGTTTTCTTAACATCATACACTAAAGAAATCCGAATAAACAGAGATTTGCAGTGTTACTTTAACACACTTCAACTTTTGTTTTATTTCTCTCTGTCTTCTGTGGAAATTTACTTGTATATTTCTCCTTAAAATAGACACTGGATTTAATTAACTTGTTTTGCAGCATAGGTTATATTAAATTTTATATAATAATTTAAGTCTTGAGCAGTAAAGAACTTATTTTCCCATTTGTTTAGGTATTTTTAATATGCTTTAGAATAATATTTCCTTTTACAGGAAATGGGTCGGCATGATGACCTCTGGTCTCTCTTCTACATGTTGGTGGAATTTGTGGTTGGGCAACTGCCTTGGAGAAAAATAAAAGATAAGGTAAACTTAGAGGTGAAGACAAAGAGCATAAGGGAGATTTACTTCTGGATTCCAGGGAAATGCTGTGATAAAGATTCCACTTAAAATCATTGGCTCATTAATTTTAACATTATGTTTTCCAGTATTTTCTAGTGTTAGTTCTTGTGACTGGAGTCGTGGTACAAAAACCAATCAGATTTTACTAACTGTTCTAGGAAGAAAGTAGTTTGTAATTCCAGATTGAAATTATTGTAAAGGGCAGAAGTTAAGTGTATATTTGCCACTTACTTCATTATTCCTGTTTTCACTTTAGTACCTTATTTCACCTATCATATGCTTAAAATTTCTAATTTGTTTTGATTATTTGTGAAATAGGCACTTGTTATTTGATGGTGAACAAAAATGGATTGGGCCATATGTAGTAGTGTCTTTATTCATATGTCATAGGGGACGTATGCAAAGAAACAATATCTAATCAGCCCGTTACTACTGCTAGCAACTTCTTTTGAAATTTTACTGAAACCAGGTTACTCTCTGATGTGGTTTATGTATTGGTAGATGGCAGTGTGGTGTATAGATAGCATCTCTTTTTTGGTTTTAGTTTACGCATCTTACATGACTGAATATACATCAAAAAATGTCTGAACTTCACATGATGCAACAGGACATTTAATCTTTACAACATACTGTTAGGAAGGGTTGGAGTGTTTAGTGGCAGCTCTTTGTATCAGTCAGTTTGTTTTCAAACACAACACAAACAGTAGAAAATGAAATGAATGGCTTTTCATATTGAAGTTTGTGCATTATTTTGCCAGTGTACTGAGGCCAGTGACAGAATGTCATATCTTGCTATCTGGTGTAGAATGGCCATTCTCAGAGCCATTCAGTGTAACGTGGTGACCTGTTTCTCTGGCTAGGAGTGTATTGAATGGCTTTGACAGACAATGAGAGTATGTTGTAGCAGCAAATGAAGGTAATGGTAATGTTTTTTCCTGTTTACTTCCAGGAACAAGTGGGCTCCATTAAAGAGAGGTACGAACACAGACTTATGTTGAAACATCTTCCTCAAGAATTCAACGTCTTTCTGGATCACATTTCTAATTTGGATTACTTTACAAAGCCTGATTACCAGGTAAACACTTGTACTATTTTGTGTTTCTGTTTTATAAAGAAGAGAATTTAATGCTGTTTCATCTTCAATTTACTTTGATTCCATTGTATAATCTTGGTAGTTATTATGGTTTGTGCCACCACAAAGTTAATTTAATGACCATTTATTACCATGGAAACTTTGTGGTTCAAACGTGATTTTTTTTCCATTTGGTAAGTGTAAGGCTGTTAAGTTTCTAAAAGCAATTGACAGCTGCTTTTCAGATAGTATTCTGTTAGGACTGGGAGTTATCCTACTATTACAGCCTCTAGTAGGTATTCTGTAAGTTAATTGATCAGATTGTTCTCTTAGTGATTGTCATTCTGGCAGTTTTCCAAAACCTGGAACCCAGCACCTACAGCTAGAGCACAGCATGCACTCATGGTGTGTTTTCAAGACTGAAGTATTGCATACAGAGATCACAGAAATCTAGTTATTGCCATTTGTTTAAGAGAGTATTGCCTGCTGAAATGGTCAGCCTCTACTCACTGATAGAGTGGCATGTGCCAGGAGGATATGCTGTAGAATGTGTCTTAACTCAGTGTTGACCTATGATTAAACAATAATAAAGATAGAACTTTTTTCCAGTTTGTGGAAAGCAGCAGAGGAATGCTTGGGAAAGCAGAGAGGGAAAGTCTTGAGAGCTTTTTCAGTCTCACACACCAAGAAGTTGAACCGATCTAATAGCTCACCATGACAAGCTGTCCCTGTGTGCCTTCCTTCTGGCTCCCAGACACACACATTCCTGTCAGCTTACCACCTGCAGTACCTGTCTGCCTCCTGTGCCTTTGTTCAACTCGCTCACTCAGTGAAATCTAAAGGAATGGTTCTCTCTTGGTGTTCAAGAGTGATTGGTTCAACTGAATAAATAAATCTGACTAATTCTGGAATTGTAATTTGATAATTTTAATCACTTATGATAAGAGTGATTCCTGTGCTTTGCTTGGTAAGATTAACGAGAAATTAAGATATATAAGAATTGAAATCAGAACCAAAAATCTCAAGGAATAACTAATTTCCTGTTAGTAAGTGGATTTCTCTAAAGATACAGGTATGTTATTCTGAACATTTGCGAAACAAATGAATTTTTGTGAAAAAATTTTCCACTTATTACAAATACAAAAAACGTTCAGTATTCCTGGAAAATAGATACCTTGAATTATGTCCTCCCTTTTCTATTACAAATTTCCATGAAATTGATCCTGTAGTTTACAATAAAGTATGGAGAATTTTTTCAGTGTTTTGTGTGCCTGGTTGTAAAGATGTATCAGATTTTTTTTTCCTGTGGTAAAAAGCACTGCTGTAGAAATTTTGGTGTTGCATAGAAAAACCTTGGTTATAGACTGGTAAATACGTTTTACATTATATAGCCTGAATGATAAAGCATATAGACAGTCATATTTTTGCAAATCCTTTTTTGTGTTCTATTTGTATCTAACACAGCACATGCACTCAGTGATTAACATGATACCAGGACAGAGTTCTTCCATGACAGAGACAGACCAGTAATTTACAGTCCTGTGGCTGGTCATGGAACATTTGCAGTTGTGTAGCTGCAGCCTAAGCCTTACAAGACTGTGTTGCTCGTGTGCTTTAGACCAGAGCAGGGTGGTTCTATTTAGAGCAGTGAGAATGTTCTTTTAAACTCATGTCTCTCTTAACTTGTGTTTGCAGTGGTGCTGTTCCTACCTACTGTGTATAAGTAATTTGTAAAGTAATTCTTTGTAATTATGTGTGGGCACTGAACAAGAATGTATGTACAACCCTGGTTGATATGCCTGCTTTGAAGAGTTTATAATCTAAGAAGTTCATGACCTAGGCCAAGAAGCCACATTGGATTTGGCAATGTCAGATGTTTATTTTGTTCAGGTATTTGTGCATAGGTTGCCTCAGCTTCCTGATATCATTAAGCATTTGAGTTTTTATTTGCCTTACCACAGAAATTGATGAATAGATTTAAAGGAGAATGACCATAAAAATTACTTCAGAGACACTGCTTCAGGGTTACAGGAAGTGAAGAAAAAACCAGAGTACATAAGGGACAGAGTGAACTATGACTTTGTGCCATTCTGTAGGGTTACGGAAATGACTGGGGCAGGTCATAGAAGTCACAGGTTCTTGAGAGTAGAGATTAAATGTGAGACCACTCTATACAAGAGAAATGATCCAAACCTCCCATGTATTTTAAGTTGCCAAAGGGTATGCCAAAGGATAAGGTTGAAAAATTTTCAGCATCCTGGATTGGAAAAAAGGATGAAACCTAGATTTAGCTTTTAGGGGAAAAAAAAAATAGAAATGTTACAGAGTAAGAGAATGATACGGACACAGCCTTCCCACTGGTAACTAGAATGAGACAAGTTCATTTCATAGACTGAGGAAAGTAGATGCCATTTGTTTCTCTGTCATGGACACAAATTTTCTAAATGCTTTTTCATAGCATAAAATGAGGATTGAAAACTTAAGATATTTGTGTAGTTTAAATGTCAGCATTGTATGAAGTAAATCATATGTAGTTCTTAATGACAGAAATGTATGAAATAGCAGATCAGTATCTTTTCCTACCCTCTCATTCATTTCCTTGGTTTCATGGTGTTATCAAATATATTCTTTTCTCTTCCTCTGCTGGAGCCATTGTATGGTATTCTGCAGCAATGTAGTTATGCTTCTATGTGTGTGTGTATTTCTGTGTTTTTGTAAAAGTCTGTGGTGCATCTTTGCCTCATGCCTGATAAAATACAGATGTAGGTGGAATTTTTTGTTTTAATGAAATGGAATTTTGTATGTCTTGACTTCAAAATCTTGAAAAATGAGACGTGTTTGATACAAACAGCTGTCTTTTTTTTTTTTTTTTTTTGCTTTGTCAGTATTACAGGATTCTTAATTGCTCGGTCTCTTAGTCAAAAATGAAGCTTATTAACTTTTTTCTTTATTTTCAGCTTCTCATGTCTGTGTTTGACAACAGCATGAAAACATTTGGGGTTATTGAAAGTGACCCTTTTGACTGGGAGAAGAGTGGAACTGATGGCTCTCTGACAACAACAACAACTTCAACCACCCCTCAGCTGCACACTCGTCTTACGCCAGCTGCAATTGGGTATGCACGGTGTGGTCTCTACAGTGACAGCCATAGAGGGGCTTCCTACCAAAGGGAAATTATCTCCATAATTTAGGTTTTTTCTGCAGGATTTTGAATGCATAGAGAAAGGGAGGTTTGGGAGCACTTGAAGTATTTCCCTCTTTAGGGTTCCAGTTCATACTATCCTGAAAGATCGGCACTGCAGTCCTAAAATGATAGCAATAAAAATAGTACTCCAGGAAATTGCATGTAAATTTGCTCATCCATCCTTTGCTAAATTGTATTTTGTGAAACTAAATAATGTATCCTGAGTTTAAGTGCCTGGAAATTTAACTGCCTGGAAATAAACCCGTTGTTTTCTGTAAACTTGGAATAAAATTCTAGCTGCAATTTCCTTATAAGTTTGAAAAATGAATGGATCTTTATAAGAAATTTGGAAATAGATTTTGGTTGTGTTTGAAATAATATTTAATGTGTTATTTGAAATATACTGTAATGAGGTAAATTGGACAAGATGTGATGTTTAATAATACCCATACTCATCTCAGGGGATTGAGAATATAAGAGGTGTTTATGGATGAATGTAAGAAGTGTTTATGAGTGAGGAGAAAAACTCTGTGCTTGTTCTAGGCCTTGAGTAGATCAGCTTTTAGCTAAAAACCGAAGGAGAAAGTTTGGACAGTGTAATGAAGCTGAAAAATGCCAGAATTTCATGTATCAAATTCTCTGTATTTCAAGGTAATTAAAAAAAAAAAGTTAAAGTAAATATCAGCCGACACCAACTGATTGTATTGTATAACTGTTAACATTGCTCAGGTATATGGTGTGTGCTGTTGAAGGCACTGAAGCAGACAGGGAGTTTGCATATGATTCAGTCCCATTATCCCACTAGACATCGCACTAGAGTTACTGTTCATCCTGGCTGCAAGTAACAGCTTTGGTAACTGTAAAGGAATGACTTTTATCTGACTTTCTGAGCATTCAGTTTTTCGGACCAGCATTGCTTCGGTTTCAGATGTTGAGCTAAGCCTTAGCCCTACATAGCTTCAAGTCAATCAGACTACAGAACTTCTATTAAAATGTGATGTCTTTAGTGTTATGCTTATGCTTTGATTACCAAGAATGGGAGCAAACTAGCACTTTGATAAGGATAATTTTTAAAACATCATTTAGTTTGCTCAGTAATTGTTCTTCCACAACAGTATGTTCTTCTATCAGTTTTTTGGGAAACAGAATCTAACTTATGAAAGTTGCCATTTTTTTTTTTAATAGAAGAATACATATAGAAGAGTCAGGAGAGAAGTTGGGCTTGGCCATCATCTCTAACAAATTTTCTCAGAAGTGGCTTCAAAAACATTCAAAAATCCAGCATTTATGTGATAGTTTTTTTGATTTACGTACTTTGTTATTTACCTAAATTTAATAAACTGTGAAAGGCAGGAAGTAGGGGGTTTTATATTAAATAATTTCCAAGATATAATTTTCTACAGAAACATGATTTTCTTTCTAAGATTTTGTTTGTTTGTTTCTTTTAAAATAGAAAATAATTTCTGTAAACACATGAGAGTATAGAAATTTTTACTTTTCTGATTTTGTTTTCAAACTACTTTTGTAGAATTGCCAATGCTACTCCTATCCCAGGAGATTTGCTGCGGGAAAACACAGATGAAGTATTCCCTGATGAACAGCTCAGTGATGGAGAGAATGTTATTCCAGTTGGTGTATCACCAGAGAAACTACCTGGATCCCCTGGGCATCAGCGTCCTCAGGAAAAAGATGTTTGGGAAGAAATGGATGCAAACAGAAACAAAATAAAACTGGGGATCTGTAAGGTACTTCACATCTGCATTGTGAAGACCATCTTTGAACAGTTTCTTGTCCTCATAGGGTTTAATTCACTTGGTGGCTTTGTCTCTATGACATTTTATACCTTTGTACTGATCCAGAGGTTCATTGGCTGGTCTTTAGAAGAGAATGCTGCCTTATTTTCAAAAGTGGTCTGTGAGAATTGGTTCCTATCTGCCTTACTCAAAACTACAGTATTTCACACTTAGACGTAGCCTGTTTCTTGATATAACAGTGTTTTTAACAAGAAAATGGATGTGGTACGAAAATGTTCTTTATCTAGGAGAGCTGTCTAGTTTTGAAGCTGTTTCTTGTTATTTGCTAGGAAAAAAATGTATTGTGGGAAAAAACAAGGCATGGTGCCTGTTTTCAAATGTGCTTTTTTGTTTGGTTGTTTTTTTAACAAAGATGGAGAAAGACTGTTCTGGTTTAAAGAAAGGCACTTTTCTATTACACCTGTAGAAACTAAGGATGATCATGATTTCCCAGTTCTAAATCATGTTCAGTTATTATTCAAAATCATGGTCAGTCATTATTAAGACAGAATGCAGTTGGACTAAAACATAGTTTAAAGTCACAGAAATATTTAGTAGATTTAGTGTATAAAAGTGTTCAATGCACCAGAGAATCCAAAAGACAGCCTGGAAGCTAACTTCTCTTTATTAAGGGCACTTGTCTGTAAAGCAGACCAAAGATGCTACCAAGTGCCAGGTTTCAGACTATTATTAAAGAAAATTTCAGTGATGGGTGTGAAATGTTAGAGTAAATATGACTTGCTGGGTCTTTGAGATTCCCATTCTCAGACCTACCCAGAACTAGTATATTACTATTGTTTTGTCTGTTGCAGGTGTATGCTGAAGAGCTTATCTAAACTACCTTAACTATGGCCTGAACTTAAGGATCATTCCAAATACAAATTGGCTTTTCACATTCTAAACACTTGGAGGGTCTTCACCATGTTGTACCTCGTCTTCCTCTGTTTTGCCACTCCTAGTGAGTTACATTTTTACTTTGCATTTTGCACAGGCTGCCACAGAGGAAGAAAACAGCCATGGACCAGTGAATGGAATGCTTAATGCCCCAAGTCTTGGTTCTCCAATTCGAGTTCGCTCAGAGACCACCCAGTTAGACAGAGATGTTCCACTGGTGCGAAAGTTACGTTCCATTCACAGCTTTGAACTGGAGAAGCGTATGACGTTGGAGTCTAAGCCCGACACCGATAAGTTTCTTGAGACCTGGTAAAGAACTTATTTTATCCTTATGATGAGATCTTTTAAGCATATGTAATTAGGATACTATTATCTTTCCTCTGCTGTGTGAAGAGCTGGAGTAGAGCTGTTGAGTATGCTTATTCAAGCTAGAGCAAAGTATTGTTCATAATATTGCTCAATTGATGAATTTCACTACTTGACAGCTTCTTAAAAAATTATTATTGCTAGAATACAGCTGGAGTCGGACTTACACACTTGGGAATTTTGTATTTCAAGACCTAGTGGTGTAACCCTGGTGTTTATTAACTTTTTGTTCAGTGACATACTCTTGACAGTCAGTACGACTCTTTGCAAGTAAGAAGGTTGAAATCAGGCGCCCAATAAAGTAACATGAGATTAGGCTGTATGACATGAAAAGGGTGGTTTACAGGAAGTGGAGTGTAGAAGTTAGAAATTTACCTGCATGCAGCAGGCTTAGTTATGCCCGAAGGTGTTTCACCAACATAAAAAAGAAGACAGAGATCTTAAAACACAATTTGAAGGTAGGAAGAGACAGATGTATGAAAACCAATTCAAACAGTTGCTTATGTCTAGGAAGAATAAGGGGAGAGGAGCACAGGGAAATCTGGCTGAAAGGCAGAGGCTGAGGGAGGTCAGTAGAAGAGAGCTGGGGTGATGACACTGGCAAAATCCTTGTAAATACTTTGTAGGGGAGCTAGGAATATTAATTTATTTGATGAAGCAAATTATGCAAAGCATAAGTAAGGAATCAATCAAAACAATAAATAACATTCATCTTGAAAGCATATAACTGCTGCAGGAGACATCTGTTTCTTCTGTTCCTCTTTGAGTCTCTGCTTTGTAACAAATTAAGTACAGTGGACATCTGTGGTAACCTCACTACTGAGTTTTTTTCTCTCACAATTCTCCCTTCTGGTAATTATATTTACAATATAGCATGATACATTACAACTAAAATAAAAAATGTGTATATTTCTAAGATCATCCATCCAATTTTAATTGACATCAGACTTACTTGTCTCAAATGGTGGATCATTGAACCATTGTAGGTTGTTCTAGAATATGACAACAAATTTCTATATAAATCTAGTTTTCTTCTACTGAAAACACTCAAATGTAACTTACATTATTTAATTATTTCTTAACTAATTCTGATATTAACTTCTTTTCTCTAAGTTTGGAAAAAAAGCAGAAGGACTTGAATGTGGCAGAGACTCCTGTTGCTGCTGTTCCTCCTCTTTCTCAGAAAACTTCTGTTCCTGCTCCTGTGACTGGCCGCACAGACCATGTTTGGCACTATGATGAGGAGTATCTTCCAGATGCTTCAAAGCCTGTGTCAGCTAATTCTCCCGACCATGCTGATGGTGTTATGAGCAATGGATTTGTAGCTGTTAACCTAAGCTCCTGCAGGCAGGAGGTCGATTCTAAAGAATGGGTGATAATAGATAAGGAACGGGACTTGCAGGACTTCAGGACAAATGAGGCTTTAGGGCACAAAATGACTGGCAGTCCCTCAGATGAAGAGCCAGAGGTACTACAAGTTCTAGAGGAGTCCCCTCCAGAAGAGCAGTCCAGAGAGGGTGGTTGGGCAGGAAACAATGTCCATGCCAAGAACCAAACTTCAGGGGTGGAGTTTGTTCTAGATGTGGAATGTCATCCTGCTGCATCTGAACAGCTTACAGATAAATTGGAACTTCTCTCTGGAGCTGCAGGACAGCTTCTTGCTGCCACCCCTACAAGTCCTATGGAAGCTCAAGCAGAAGGAGCAATCACTCCGGTAAGAAAACCTCTTTATTCAAAATTATAAGAGGAAATGGTAAACTAAATGGTGGTGACTAAAATACAGCACTGTAGCAGAAATTCCTAGTTTCAGCAGGTGTGGGACTTGATTCTTGAAGAGTGATCTTCCATATTTCGTATACACAACTGTTTACAGTCAGCCTTGGAAATGGCTAATTGTTCTGCTAATTGTTATGTGATCCACAGAACTGGCCACATTTAAAAAAGAGTTATCTATCTATGTATCTATCTATATACCTATCTAAAGAAGCTCCTTGTGCAGTGATTACTAAACAGTGAGACACACCTGCAAACGTGTTTATTGTATTTGCAGTACATAAACATAAAATTGCAATTTAACATGAAAAATACTGTGCTACAGTGTTTCATGTGTTTCAGGAAAAGTCCAAGTGGCTGAAATTAAAGATCTAGTTTCTTGCTCTCACCTCTGACCATGATTCCTGCAGTGTTTGCTTTTGGACTTCACTTTGTTTCTTCTTGTTTCTTCCAAAAATTCAAAGGGTCCTTATACAAACAACTTGTTGCCTTTTATAAAGTGTTGCTGCACTTCTAAAATACTTTTGCAACTCCTACTTTACTCCCATCTTTTTCACTAAGACAAATTGCTTTGCTTCCATTGCATATTCCTGTTTTTTTCTTTTTCCATCTTTTCTGAAGATCTCTCAATTGCACAGTTTTTGAATATTTACTTTTTTATCCTCTGTCACTGTTTCTAAACAAAGATTTCTTTGCCTTTACTTGAGAAGTACGTCAGGTTAGTGGTTAAGTGATTGGGAATCACATCATGGTTTTATTTCTCCCCGATTTAAGTAGATGTTATGGCATCTATAATTTAAAGGTAAATTCTTTCAAGCTCCCTTGAGCCGAGAAACCTGGCCACATTTTTTCTTCACATGTTACCACTTTTTGTAAAAGTTACAGCCAGCTTATTAGAAAAAGAAACTTGTCACCAACGACTCATTTATTATAAGGTGTGGAATATCCTTTTGGGTCAAAATGAGGTACTCAATGTAATTAACTATAGCAGCACACTAAAATTTCAACGACACCTAGGTTCTCATGGAAAATGCAAGATTATATCGTTCATACAAGATTATATTTAGGCATCATACTTTAAATAATGTAGTTTATAAAAGGTTCATTTTGTGTGATAGAGCATATAGAACTGTGTTAAACAACAGATTTTTGAGATTTAATTTGAAGTATTAGTAGAATGGAAGAGTTTTTGATGGGTTAGAAACTTTTAAAGGTAAAAAATTAAGTTAAATTTTTAAGCTGTTCAGTTTTTGTATTTTAAGGCCAGTTTTAGTAAAACAGACAAGAAAGAGCAGCACTTGGTCCTGCACAAAATGCTAATTATCAAGTGTTTTTATTTTGAAAGCCATTAAACACAGCTTGTAATTTTATATGCAAATGCACTATACAACAGTACACTTTATACAAATGTGGCTCTTTTTGGGGAAATAGCTGTTTTACTTGAAACCGAAAGTAGAGGTGGTACAAATATTAAGTACTAGAGTGCAAAGAATGGACAATATCTTTGTCTAAAAAGGAAGATGCCTCAACATGGGAGCAGAAATGGTTGCAAACAAATAATTATAAGTTGCATTGGAAGAAATACTGGCTGAAGCAGAAACTCAGGTGAAATTATATTTTAGTTTGGCTTTGCAGGGAGATAAGTAATATTTGTAGTGACCTCAAAAATGTGGGAAATTAATATGGTTTATGTTGTGCTGGAAGGGCAAGTTGAGTGCAAGATGAATGGCAGGAAGGAATTTGGTGTTTCAAAGGTGAATTGTGTACAATAGAAAATATAAATTGACCTGAGAATAAAGAAAATAGAAATTATTTGTCCAGTTTAGTAGCTGGGAACAGAGTGTGTCTATACAGAGTGTCTACTCCAGCTGTGATGGAAATTTGTTGTAGTCTTCCATCTACTTCGTTAGCCCTTGAAAGCCACACGAAGCCCAAGAGGGTACGTCAGGCTGAGTTTTTCTTTTTGTCCTTCATTGATGTATTCCACTTTATAGAGGATACTTAAATATTCCTTATGATGGGTACTAGTTCTGATAGGTGTGAGTGTTCTAGTCACTTCATGGGGAGAAAGTGTGTGTTTATGCCTCTTCTTACAGACATTCTCTCTGTTGGAAAGTCCTGGTGACCTTAGAGTGCTGTTTGATAGAGTCCTTTTCTTTCTTCCTCAGAGTACTTACCCACCTGAAAGGGTTTTTTCAATGTGGTCCTTGGCAGTGCATCAGATGTTCTTGTTCTTTAGTAATTTTTTCTAGGTAGCACCTTCCTGGCAATAAAAATAATAGGCAAAGGTCATACTTTACTTTTCTACTGATTTAATTATATTTCACCGGTTCCTAAGAGCAGGCTTGAATCCAAGAATGTTAATTTTAGGACTATAAATCAAATGTGAGTTACTAAAAGGGGTTAAAAATAGATGTTGAAATTATAGTAGTATAGAAGCTTAATACAGTTACTGAAATAGTTCACTCATTTCAAACAGCTTGAGACTCTAGGACATGCCAGCATTCATGATCATCATGCTTATGAGTATACCTCCCATATGGATTTCTACTGACCTGCTTCACTATCACTTAGAAGAAAGTACAGTTACACTGTTTGAGTTTATTCTGACAGGTCTGTTAAATATGCAAGCAATTACTTCAGTGGTGAATTAATAAAATAGTTTTCCTATCACA
The DNA here is from genome assembly GCA_013399225.1 of Rhipidura dahli. Taxonomy (NCBI): domain Eukaryota; kingdom Metazoa; phylum Chordata; class Aves; order Passeriformes; family Rhipiduridae; genus Rhipidura; species Rhipidura dahli. The sequence goes on from VXAC01003381.1 coordinate 732,281, forward strand.
AGTCTTAAGTATTTTTAAAAAAAATTCCTTTTTACTTTGATGATTCTTTTTTGTTCTTTATTTCTTTCAGGGCTTTATTGCTCACTAGTTTAGTAAGTAGTAGCATGGATGTTTCTGTATGAGAAAGTAATATTTCATGCACTCGTAATTTTATTTTCTCCTGAAGGAAAGAAATTGCTGGTCTGCAGTCCTTCCACTTGTAGATAAATGTTCTTCCTGAAAGTGTGTGTGTATGTGGACTTCCTGTAATTGTTGATAATATCACTTCTTACCTGTTATACACAGCATCAGCATTCTTTTAAAAATATAAATATTGCACCAATTAAGAAAAGAAACTTGAACTCAAAAAATAAGAGAGAAAAATGTGTAAGTTATTGGCTTGGGGATGAGAAAGTCTCAGGCATAAAAATTTACAACAAATTATGCTATCTACTGTGAAAAAAATCCTGCAGGTAAGAGAAGTATTTTTCATGTTATCAGTCATGGTTTTCCAATTGCAATATGGATTCTGTGTGCTACCAGCAAATACCAGTTTGATATGGCTTAGTTGTGGGCAAATGGTCACATATCTATTGAACTACTCAGAGCATGCTCAGGGTATACATGCTGACTTTATGCTTTAATAATGGCTTTATGTTGACTTTGGCTGCAGGACAGTGTGTGATTTGCTGTAATATCTGCTGGTATGAAGCTAATTTGTCAAAAGAATTTGAGCTGATCTAGACTAATAGTGGATTTATACTGGAGCAGCACTTTGCATCATACGGCTCTAGTTTTCTTTTCCTACACCTGGTACTAATGGGCTGGAGCTGGACTTTCTGTGTTGTGCAACCACGGCCTCATTAATTTCCTGTGTTTGTATTGAATTGCAAAGAACTCCATACAGTGCATGCACATAACCTTGCAACATATATTTATCAAGCAGATATTTCAGTAAATAAATTATAATGGATTTGAAGTAATTAAACATGTAACAGCTCTTTAAATCTTCATCTTCAGTTTAAATTAAACAACAGTTTACTTTGGTCCCACTTGGCTGACAACACAAATTCATGTAGATATATAGATATATATATATATATATATATATATATATATATATACGTGTGTGTGTGTGTGTTACAGAATAGGGTTTACAGTGTGAATCTATTTATTTTTATTATTTAGAAATATGGCTGAAATAGAAATTTTGTATGTTGAAGTACTATCATGTTTTATCAAAAGCTTGCTCTTAAATTTCTATTTGTTTCTAAGTTCTAAGTAATTTAATTTTCATTTACCTTCTGTCCTCATTTGCTGCTTTTATGAGACACTGGAAATACTTTTTTTTTCCAGTTGCAAGTCAGCTATGCATTGTGGGAACTGAAGCTTTAGTACTGACACAATTAAAAGATACCTTTTCCTTAGAAATGGAAATGCTTGCTAAATACTCTTGCTTTCCAAAGGATATAGGTTAGAATTGCAAATACCATGGTAGAAACAAAAAGTCACCTTCACAAAGCATGAAGCCTGCAGAAAATTTCTTTATCTCTACTCTTTATGGTTTTCTCTAACTGTAATTGGAACAAAGAATTGCAAACTATGTATGGCAATCTCATTTACAGATATTTAAATGTGTCTCCATCAGGTATTTATTCAGTACTGGAAAAGGTCTTGCAAAAAACCAGTTGATTTCAGCTTTGTATCTCAAAGCTATAAGTTTATTAGAATCATCATTAAGCAATTTTAAAATGTACTTTGTCTAAAATTAATAGTTTGGAAGACTTTACAGTTCCTATTCTTTTTTCTTACCTCTTATCTAAATGCTTGAAGTAATGTAGTTCAAGATGAAACAGTTGTTCCTTGATTCTCCAGGCCAGTGTATCCTTCTAGTTTAGTCCCACTTTTGGGAAATTTCATCAGAACTATTCAGCATTGACCTTACTGGTTAATCCTGTCAGGTGCAGTTTTTAATGTAGGCTGCTATTGCCACAGCTGTAAAGCCTCCAGTGGGTGTATATGCTATAAATACAGTAATCTCAGAAACACAGATATGATGTTGCATGGATATGCTAAGCGTTTGAAAGGACCAGTCAATGGACCAGTCAGCCATCAACTGATGTACACAATGTCCTTGAAACTGACTGTGTAAATTTATTACATTTGCCTTAGCTTGTTATGACCAGTTCTAACAGTTGCAATGGTTGGACTTAAAGAATCTAATTTGATTTTCCAACCTAAATGATTCTATGATTCTAAGACTGAGTGAATGAAGAAGCCACCTAGAGAAATGATGCTCACTCTTGATTTTGATTCTGGATTTTTGAAAATGGGTGATGAAAAATGTGAAGATTATATTGAAGACACCTCTTCAATGATGAGCTTTCTGCCTCTTAGGGAGGTGTGAATGTGGTTTTTAAAGGAATGCATATAGGCAGGACATAAACAAGAATTTTTAAAATATATTCAACCTTATTTTCTTCCCCACCATGTTGTTCTCACAGCTCAACTCATGTCATATGCTGCATTTCTCCACTCCAAGAATTTCAAGTCCCATCCTCCGCACCATGAGCCCTATAGCCTATCTATCCATCCACTTGGACCCTCTGAGGGAGGCTGGTTTACCAAGGAGTCAGTCAGCTGAGAGCCACTCCTCTTCCTCCCGATCAACTGGTCGTAGGCAGCTTCCTGTCATTCCCTGTGGCAGCAAGTTCCCCCCTGTCATTCGCATCTCAAAAGCACAACCTGAGCAGGTGAATAAGCCTTGTCTTCATAAAAGTGGCTGCACTGTAGCAGCCATCCACAAAGTTTAACATTTTCAGTTGCTCTGCACAGTCTGGTAGTAGGCATATGCTGGTCATACTGCTATACACAGCATCCTAAAAGTGTCTTGAAAGATCAAGTTGGGGAGTAAGAATGGATTTTTTTTCAGGAATAGAGCTGGGAGTACTCTGTGAGGAAGATATATTGTCCCACTTAAAAGAGGGAGAATTTAAAGAGCTCTTATTCATGTTATGATCTGGAGCACAAAGCATCTCTGGATGTTCTGGAAGACAGATTCACTTCCTCAGAGATTTTGTCTTGAAAAAACAGGATTATAAAATTGAGAAAAAAGGGGTTTTTTTTTGCTTTATTTAAAACTAATAATGGGTTCCTATAATTACAGTACCAGCTGAATTTCAAATTGGGAACACATATTAAAATTTGGAATATCCTGAATTATTTTAATGTGACAAAAAGGTATCTAGAAATAGTCAGATTGTTTCTTTGGAAATTAGGAAATCATAAATTGTTCCACTGCTTACAGTATGTCAAATAAAGATGTCAATTATCAGAGGTCACAGGTAATGAAAGATGTCACTAGAGAAAGGGGACATATATATGTAAAAGTATACATTATACTTTTGTATTTCCAGTTTCATTTCAATGTGAAAGATGAAGGCTTGCAATCATAATTGAAGTTAAGTGTAATTTTTGTATTAGTCACAAAAATGTAGAGATTTGCTAAGTAGATTGAGTTTGCATTGTTGGGTAAAGCAGTATGACATAGCATTAATGCGTAAGACTAACATATCACCATCATTTTACCATTAATATTTCATTTGGATTATATTTTGTGTTGCCTTTCATTTTCAATGTATTTTTCAGTATAAATAGTTCTATATTACAGATGGTTTTTCTTTTTTCAGTGAAGAATGAACAGGACTATTGATATTAAAAGTAATCCATCATCCATAGTTACTTTCAGAATTCCATAGGTTCATTGGTAACAAGACAAACTCCTGACTGCTCTTCAGCTGAATATAAAAAAAATATTTCTGTGCTCAATGTATAAAAATAAAGAGGAGCTCCCCAATATTCATGATTGTGAACTTGATGGGATACCAAAATACCACATTCTTCATGATGGCTAATGTATTGACGAGGGAAAGGGACTTAGGAGAAATTAACTCATTAGGAGTTAAGCTTCAGTATTTTTCAGCACTGGTTTCTATCATAGGATGCAAAATGACCTTAATCTCTTTGTTTTTTTTTTTTTTTTTTTTTTTGGTCTGTATAGCTACTATTTAAGTTTTTCAATCAGAATCTATTGCAGGTGTAATTAGGAAACTTAGTAAAATGTGCACAATACTCAGAAAAAGCAAGTTGGCATAGAGGGTCTTCTCTGGCTTCCTTAGTACCCAAAAAATGAATACAGCTGCAATATTAATAAGGACTGCAAAGTGATATACTTTTCTTGTCACGTGAAGAATACCTGGCATTGTGCCAGATGCTGCTTCTTAGTGGAGTGAGCATTAGGCCTCTTCTTTCCTTTTACCTGGTAAGTGCTTGTCTGCTGTGCTCCTTTTTGAGCTGTGATTTGAAAGTCCTACCTCTGTTGAGAATTTCCAGTTTGTCATTTCCTATGGAAACTACAAGCATGTGATCATCTAGTTCATTCCAACAATGAAAGCCTTGTGTACTTTATGGCTCACTGAAGAATTCAAACACTTTTGCAAGTCCTTTTCATTTCGACAGTTCAATAATGTTAGGTACTTAGCTAGCTGGAAGTTCCTCAGCATGAAAGATGATACATGTTAATATCCTAAATAACCTCCAGTTAAAATATTTAAAAGAATTTTAATGTCATGTATGTTAATCTGTATAAATATTTGGTACTGAGTATATTTTCATGTATTTCCTGCTGTCTGCAATTTGGTTCAGCATTCATAACTAGTGAACTGCAGAGATCGGGGATCTGTACTGTTTAGTTTAATGATTTAATGAATTTAGTTTAATGTATTAAAAAATAAGAAATTATACATTTGTTTCTGAAATCAAGCAAAGCAACTTTCTTTCCAGATTTTTGATGAATGAGGGTTCAGGAACTCTAACCTATCTTCCTCTGCTTTGGTATCAGGTAGAGGAGGCCATGAAATCTCTGTGTACTCTCTGCTCACTAGTGCAGAGAGGCTATACAATGTAGGTCTGTCTGTATTTGTTCAAAAGAGGATTCCTGTCTGCCATACATAAATTATGAAATCGAATTGGAGTGTTTTGCTTCAACTCTCCATAGGTATTTAACTTGTGGCATAAAGAAAAGAGTCTGGCAGCATTACAGCTCACAAAAAAACAGATGAATTCTTTGTAGTTGGGTCTGAAGAGTACGCTTGGAGTGATATTAGTATCCTTCTCATCTGCAGCATGGTCAAACTGTACAGCAAATCCTCTTGAAACTTAACCTTTTTCTTTCTTTCTGTGAATTTTTCAACCAGATGAGCTCTCTGCTCACTTAGAGGGCTGGATCGAGTGTTGCGTGAGGTCAATGGTAACTGTGATGTGAGTGCAGCAGGGCTGTGTGTGAAAATACTGCTTAAGTAGTTGTAGTGCTAAATGTGTAGCTGTGTCTTAAGAAACAATCAAAATCAGTCATCTCACATTTTTATTTCTGGTTTCTCAACTCTAATTCTACAATAAGATATTGAACACCTCTTCTAGCTACGGCAGCAATCTAGAATACTTCTAAACTAGCTGCTCTACAATATGATACAGCCCTTAACAAAGGCAGGTTCCAATTTTGTCTGTCATTCAGGTGTATTTTCTTTTTTCAGTGTACTTACATCAGGTATGTACAGGGAGGCTAATTTGAATTTAATTATTTTATGGTTATTCATCGTGTTAGGGAAGGATAATCTGTATCTCTCAGGTTAAGCAATTAAAGTTAGCACTTACACAAATATTTTCTATTTTAAATTTCTACTGTACTGAAACATTAAAAAATATTTTCTGATTATATACTTATATAATTAGTTACAAAATGCTCTGAAATCTTCCCACACAAGAAGCTATGGAAATGCAAGCCATTACTTTCATATTCATATCCAAAATGAGAAATAATATACTGATCTGACTTGAAAAATTTACCGTAATTTCTAAGCATCTCACTGGAGTTCAGGGAACTATGGGAGGATAAAGTAAGACTCCTTGACATGTTCAAGGATTATTTAGAGAAGGAATGCATATCCCTTATAATTGTTTTTTTATTTTATATTTTTCAGGTTTATGAGCTAGGAGTGTGCATAAATTGTTGTAAATTACACTTTTTTATGAACTAATTTTAGCGGGTTTCACTAGTCTGCAATAGCAAGAGAATGAACATTTATATTGGTTTTTACATTTAACAATCCCTTTTAGAACCACAAATAAACAAACAAAACTCCAAAGCATTCTTTTCAAATTTGTCAGTGGTGTTAATTTCTCATGTATGGTAGGATTGCCATAAGACTCAGCTAGTTAACACTCTGCTTTAGCATTTAAAATATCATGAAGGGATACATTTCAAAAATCCTCTTCCAAACTTCATTTTTAAGACATGGCATATTATCAAATAGATGTGTTCTTGAAGGAAAAGAGGGAAAAGGTTTCCTCTGTTCAGTGACTCCGTGTTTTTACTGCTGCCATGGTTAAAGCCATAGTTTGTAGAAAATAGGTTCTAATTTCAGGTTTTACAGAATTGTTATGCCTCTTGTTACCTATCCTGATGGAAACTATATTGAGTCAGCATGAGGTTTAAGTTAGGTTCTTCCCTGTTTCAATCAAGGCAGAAATTCAAGGGGTTAATTCAGCTTGTTTCTGGCATCAGCAGTGCTTTTAAGATTCCTAAAATTTGTAATCACAGCTTTCAGCTGTTCTTGTCTGTCCTTGAAGTTATCATTTTTCTTTTTTAAATCATTCTTTTAAAATGCCAATCGTATCTGAAACGTGTGATTTATTACATTTTTCTAGCATCATAATTTCATTAGCATAAAACAAATAAAGGTGTTTCAGGAAAGCTAAGTGGTCTGTGGGATTTCCCATGGAGAGCTGATTAACTCTGGGGTCAGCAACTGTTTTCATGATGGCACTTCATACAATAATCATCTTGAAATAAATAGGTGGTTACAGTTCAGAACATAATGATTAATGGTTATTTCTCATGTAATTAAGGTATAATTGATCTAAGTAATATAATTAATATTGTGGCTGTAGATAATTGTAGATACTGTCTATAGTATCATCCATAAGATATTATTTAATTTAGATGCATTTATTTCCTAAAATATTTTTCTTCTATTATTAAAATTACATGATTCTAGTGCAGTTGTAATTACAGGGAAAAAAATTCACACCTCTGAACTGTGCATTAAGGCAAGTTAATGTTCTCTTTGTTTGAAAAGAACCATTTCTGTGGAAGTCAAGAAAAATACTACAATACCAACCATTTTAATAGCAGTATCACCAGAGTATTATGTGAGTGTTATGAAGTAATAGTGTATAAGTGCCTGTGCTTTCCACTTCAGCAGTAAATTTCAAAAATCTTCTTCAATTTGTTTATGCATTACATAGAAGTAGTTTCAAATTGAATGAGTACTTGTTTTATTCATGTTACCAAACTAATTAGCCACTTAGTCACAGTCATTCTCTAAAAGCAACTAAAGATATTATTTTTAGAGCAATCAATACTTGCCCTATTGGATATTAGAGGATACAGTTTTATGTTAGGACAAAAAAAAAAAAATCTCATTTTATCTGGTAAGTGGTGTAGGAATAACTGTAAAGGGAAGTTGTTTAAAGAATTCAGAAGTTAAGCCATGGCTAATAAGCCTTATAGAAAGATACACACAGATTTCTATGTTCTTTATCCTCAAAAGATATCTATCACATTAGAGAATTTGGAAACACAATTGTACATTTATAGCTTTGCATCTTATTCCATCCTCTTCCCATTTCTCGTAACCTCCATGTAAATCAATGCCCAAATTAACACTACAGAAGAAATAATATATCTGAAGAGCTGTAGAGAGCAACATATGCCTCTTTTCAGATCGTTATAAAAACATCTTCAAATGTTACTTCTCTTTAGTCTAGGATTAGGGCCTGCCACATGTGAGTTTTAACAAAAGAAGATGATGTCCTAAGGACCACCAGTTCCTACAAATGCCTGCAATTCTTGCAATACCATATGCATGGGGCTATTGAAAGGGATTAAGTATCAAAATATTCAATCCTCTCTAGTCTGATGTTCCATAACACTGAATTGCAGCTGTATATTTCTCCTGTTTATCCTCATATTAGTCTATTTGTAGAAACAGCCAATATACTTTAGTAAACATATGATTGGTCATCTTTCACTTCCTTGCTGTGAGCTTAATCTGGAATGGAATGTAAGGGATACAAAGGATTACACTCTAGATAGGAGCAATAGCAGTAGGTAGGGAGGATTTTGGGAAGTAGGTCTGTTCTGAACAGGAAGCTGTGAGCTGTCTCCCAAGACGTGAAGCATAGCAGTGGTTTACTTGTGTGAGATGGCACTGGCAGTAAATTGTAGGACAATGCACTAATATATCCTTGGTATTTTCATGCAACCTGCTATTCAAATTTCTTTGCAGAGGCATGAGGTTGTGCAAGGAAATAGAAATTAAGTTGTGTAAGTAAAGAAAAGCTCATGAAGTAAGAGAAAGCTGATGAACTGGAAAGATTTAGGGAGATTTTTTTGGTCTTGCTAAAGTTGCAGACTTGTACTAACATTGGTTGTATTCCTGCTGGCTATAGAGCTAACCATAGGTGAAAAAGAAGCAGGGAAAAGAGAAAAGATACATGGGGTTTGTTCTCCTGGATACACAAGCTTCAGGGTTTACTAAGGAAGGATGTTCTGGAGAGTAAACAGATTAAGTGAAGTGTCTTCAGAATGTCCAGTAATACAATGATGGTGTGTAAATATGAGAAATTACAAATAATGAAAGGATCTGCACACCATGTCTCTAAAGGCCTGAAGTCCTGACAGCACTTGACATGCAGAAGTATCAGATCATGAGTGGAAGGAAGAAACTATTGCTGATATTGTACAATAATCTGTGTTCACACCTTTATGTCTTTCAGCCTTAGCAACTTTGCAGACCTAAACTCAGTATTTCATTCCTCTACAATTAGCTGTATATGTACACAGAGGCATTTGTGCAAGCATATCACTTGCTATTGCATCCTGTAAAAGGTTTAAAAGGAGGAAAGATTATCAGATGTCATGCAGGATGTCAGAGATATTTATATTGTTGTTTTGCCCTTTCTCCTTCTTGAGATCCCACTCACTGTCATGTAAAGTTTCCTGAAGAAATGCATCAATTTCGCATCTTGGTTCAAGTGTGAATGTGAGAAAACAGAAAGGAATTAAGAAATATTTAGGGAAAGCCAAAAGATTCAAGACCATGGTGGCAGTAATTTCATTCAAATATTTTGGAGTGAAAGGAGAACCTCAAATTCCTTGTTCCATATATTGTCTCAGCCATTTTTAGTCATCTGTTGTATCACATAACTCCTGTTGAAGTGTGGGAATTGCAATAATCAGTGTTATAAACTAGTTATCATAGTGAGCTAAAAGGTAGGATTTTAAGTTGTATGCCCCGTATTTTACTTCTTAGATGAATTGTAATCTTTGTTCCTCAGGTTCAGTGTTTTACATAATTGACATATTTAACCATGGAAATCTCATAGGATAAGAGTGTATTTAGTGGTACAAGAAAATAAAAATATGAGGAGCATTTATGGTTACCCATTTAGATTTCCTGCACATATAGGTGAAATGTTAGGTCCAACAGGGATATAATCTAGTTCTTCTGCTTTGAGAAGACTAATAAGAGGTTTATTGACCATGTGAGAAAACAAACTTTTGTATGGTAGAGAATACAAATCAAGAAAGTGATATATGTGTTCACAAAGCCATTTCTGAAAGTATGAATTACTCAGTAGTACTGGGTCTTTATTGATACTTACTCACCTAGTATCCCTTTCTTTTCTCCATTTGTTCAGTGTTTCTTTTTCACAAATAGCTCCTGCCTGTTTGATTGTAGGTGGTTCAACAAGCCTTGTCTCCTCTTTCTTGAATGTAAGGGTTAAATATGTGTGGCCAAGATCTGCCTGAAAGACTAGAAAATTCTCTCTCCAGATGTGGCAAAGGATAGGAAGTCTGTTGAAAAATGTAAATTAACTTCATATCAGAGCTGCTTTCTTCTAGCAAAGACATGTGAGAGAGGTGTCATAAGGAAAAGAGAGTTTTCATGTAAACATATTTGGGCAAAAGAGGATTTAAATGCAGTTGCAGTTCTTCTGGAAATATATCAAATAGATAAGTATCCTTCTGAAAGCAAATACCTAAGGTTGTCTCACCTCTGTAAGCTGAGAGGACACCAGGATCATTCTATTCTAAGGGAAGTTGTCCCTCAGGTATGTGGAAGACAATGCTGGTGTTTTAATCCTGAGTTTTTTGAATTCACAACTAGACTAGCTCACCAAGTGAAAAGTTTGGAAAAGGAAGTATTTTACATGTCCTTACTTTTGAGATTCATCTGCAGCCCTGGAGAACAAGGTATGGAAACAAGAGAAAGTCAGAGCTCAGTGGACAGCAAATGCCCAAGTGATCTCTCCAAAATTTGAATCCCCTCTTCCAAGGACAATATTGCATTAAAATTTCCTGAACCCTCTTTTACCCAGCTTGTAGATGAGAATTTTTAAATGAGCTGATGATTTTTGTTTGACAGACCAAAATAAGTTCCTCTGTCATATGAAAGCAAGTCCTTCCGTGTAGGATACCTGCAGTGTTGTCTTAGGGCATATTCTTACACATGTATGAAAACCTGTGGGATATCTGCCCTGTTTCATAGACCTTTTACTTTTGGTTTTTTCTCCAGTTCTATTCATTTTCCCTTGTGTGCAGAGTTCTTGCTAAACTGTTTTTTAACATTTGAGATTTAAGCACTAAATGATCTAATCATGGAAAGGTGCTTTTAAAAATAATTCTATTTCCTCTGTTCTTTCTGTAGCTGAACTGATGTTCTTGGATTATCTCAGAAGTCTTTTGAACTAAGAAACACTTCACTATCTCAAAAGAGAAATAGTCTTTCTTTCAGATGAAAAAACCTGGACTGAGAGTAAGAGGGGATGAGGACTGTTTTGCCAAAACAAAATAACTTCAGATTTTTGCTCAATGTACCATTTTAATTCAGCAAACATGGAGTACTTGGCCCAAACTTGAAAACTAATTATAAAGGAGACAAAAAGTAGACTCTTACTGCAGCTCTCTGTGGGGTTGTTGGTTTGTTTTTTTTTTCTGGTTTGGTTTCTACCGCCAGTAGTACCAATGTAGTAGCTCCTGCACAAGCCCCGTAAGCTCAGCACCACGTTTCATTTCTGCAAAAAAAATCAAGTAAAATCTGTATTGTAACACAGCAGAATCCTGGCAATGCTCCATTAGTTTTCTCTTCTACTAGTGGTGCATCAAGAAAGTGTTTTTAACCAAAAAAGAGAAAGTGTTTCCACTTTCTGTTGAGTGCAGACTGTGTCAGATTCATGAGGCTAAAGAATTGAAAGAAAAACAGAGCTGAACACTTTGTCCATGTAGAGAAAGACATAAGAGTAGTCCTTTTGTCTTTTTAATTTTTTTTTTTACTGTTTACACCAATTTACTCCATCCAGTATAAATAAACCAGAATGTAGGACTCTTCTTCACATGAGCGTGCATTCCTCCCATGTCCACAGAGCCAAAACTTCTCTCCCTTTTTTTATGTGCTCTTTCATCCTCTCATCTCATGATTCTTGCATTCGTGTCTGTGCAGTGGCCTGTCTTCAATGGGGAAGGTGACAAACAACTCCATTCTGGTTTCTTCCTTACTTGATGGGAACTGGAGGAAGTGGGTTTATGTCCTTCAAGTAGAGAGAGACATGAATGCAGGTTTCCCATTTCCAGGACATGTACTCTAACAACTAAGCTGTGTGCTAGAGTCAGCACTTAGTAACCAACTGTTTTTCAAAGGGAATCTGACTTAATGATATGTACAGGTTTTAGGAGTGCTTTACATGTATCTGTTGGATCAGACCTGTTAGGGGGTTTAGATGTGTAAGTATTTACTTTCTGAATTTCTTAATGATCTTAGGTAAGGAGATATCCTAACCAGGTTACATAGTTAAAATGGGGCATAAGCTTCAGTAGGAAAAGTAATAACTAATAACTAATATTGGATACTCAGGAAAGTTCTTTTTCTGGACAAAAATATATTATGTGTAGGGAGTTTCTGAATGTAAATGTCACTGTGTTCTTTGTCTTCTTAATTTTTCTAAAATATTGCTGTGTACTTGTTAAAGATTTTATGTTTATATACACCTTATTCTAAGGGTATTCAAACAAAAGTAAAAGAAATAAAAATCTGTGCATTAGGTTGGATCTCATTTCTTGGTAACTGCAACATTTTTCAATGACATTATGTTTGTTTTCACCTGTTACCTATTTCTCTCTTGGGATGATAGACTATTTTTTTTCTAGTTATCTATATGCACGTTATGAAGTTAGGTATTATTTGAACATTGTGATTCATAGGAATCATTATATAATGTATCCTGAAGACATGGAATCAAAGCTGCTATTTAAAGGATGTTACTTGTATAACATTCCTGAGTTTCTCACCTTTTTCTTCAATTTTCCAATGCAGATAACAATACCCAGACCTTCAGTGGCATCCACACAGTCTGCTTCAGAGAGCTTTCACTATGGCCACCAGCTAGAGAGGAGAGAGCAAGATGGTCATTCTATGGAACACACTGTGGAACTTTCCTCTCCAAAGGAAAGTTTGCCAGGTTTGGTTGGGACAGAAGATGCACTTCCAGCTAGTGCCAGCAGACCAGATTTGATGCTTAATAATAGTCAAGAGGTGCTTGATAGGGAAGGACTTGTCAAAGAATCTGTCAGTGTCCTGGACTGTGGCCAAAAGGACCTATCTGAACACAATGGGATACAGGAAGAGAAGGAACTTGGAAATATTCCTGTGGAGGAGGCTGAGGAAGAAGGGCTTCCAGTGGTTTCCGAGGATGCCATTGAAATGCTAAGCAAAGAACAGAATTCTTCTTTGCCAGGAAACTCAAAATCTGCCGAGGAAGAACCTCTAACAAATACTGAAGCAGCTCAAGAATCAAAGTCAAGGCCTGTCTGTTTGGTGCCAAACCAAGATGAGGTTCTGAAGTCAATAGCACCTAAAACATCAGAATTGTCTCCCTCGAGACTTAATAACACACATGGCAATAGACAGGCAAGCAAAATAGCAACCATTCAGGAAAATGGTTTTCATTCTGATAAGGAAGAAGTCCATAGCCAAAACTTGAAATGCCACCAAGTGGCCCTTACTACTTTTTTGCAGCAGGAGAACAAAAAAGAGAAAAATACTCCCAGGAATGGAGAGTTATTCCACTGCATTTCAGAAAATGAGAATTCTTATCGATCTAAGAAGGACTCAGTTAAATCTTCTTTTGTATTTAGGCAGAGCCGAATCCCAGTTTTAGCACAAGAGATAGACTCAATATCAGATTCCTCTTCTGTTTCCGCAAAGGAAAAGCTTCTTCTAAAAAAGGCCCATCAGACAGACTTGGTCAAATTACTTATGGAAAAGAGACAGCTCAAATCTTTCCTTGGTGACCTCTCAAGTGCCTCTGATAAGTCACTGGAGGAAAAAATGGCTGCTGCTCCAGTACCGTTTTCTGAGGATGATGTCTTAGCTTCATTTTCTAGATTGACACTGGACTCCCATTTCAGCAAGCAGAATGAAGATAGCTCTTTATCTCCAAGCAGCCCTCAGTCCAGAAAAAGCAAGATTCCAAGGCCAGTGTCTTGGGCAACCACTGATCAAATCACCGGTTCAAGTTCAGCTCAGTTCTTCCCTCGGCCACCACCAGGAAAACCGCCTACAAGACCTGGGGTAGAAGCTAGGTAATTCAGAGAAAATAGAAATAGATTTTCAGGTTGAAAATGAATTTGAGCTAGACTGCAGTTACTGTGAAGGATGTAATCCTGTAGAAGCTCCATCCTCTAACTAATTTTTAAAAAAATGCTGGGCTTCAAGTCTCTGAGAAACCTTACATTGTTGGAGAATGAATGAGGAGAAGCTGTTACACAAGAATGAGCCTGGTTCACTCTTAAAACTAATACATCAGTAGATGTCTATTCAATATTTTGAAACCTGGTAATCTATAACTAAATCTTTACACAATTTTTTAAAGAGGGGTCACTTTTCCAGAACTGCTGGTTATTTAAAAATCCCATGGAAATTTTTAGGATCTGTTGTATTCAGCCCCCTTGAAAATTAATCTATTCTTAATGTAGACATTGTAAATATTTGGAGATTCCAGCCATCAACATTGAGTCAATTGGCTATGCTCAGATCATGGCTAAGTAAACCAACTAATTAATGAAGGGCAGAGTGAATTCTAGAAGACCTTCCCTTTGCCACATCTTTCTGTAGACAACCACAATCTAGTTTCTTCAGTGTCTACATTCCCAAGGTAAGGGTAGTTTTGATACAGTAGTGCAAAATCCTTTGGAGGAAGTTGCGATGGGCGATGGGCCTTGTCATCCCTTAATACTGTGTATGGGAGTGTACTGATGGTGAGCAGGAATGGATGTACCCCTCTGGAACAACGGCATTAAGCATTGCTCTTCAGTGCACTTCTTCCAACACCACCGGGAAATTCCTGTAAACACTGAGGCTGTTGATGTGAGTTTATGTAAATATAAATACTGTGTTGATCTGAACAACACAGAAGCCAAAGCCTAGATCCAAACAGCTCTACCCAATGGGAAAATTTAGCTCCACATATCTGTTCTGCAGTGCAAGCTCCTCCTTAGTTTCTAGTGATACAGAGTTTCTGTTTGAACTTTAATGAATAAGTGGAAATAGAAATAATCTTTCTTCGTTTCTTCTTAAGGTTGCGCAGATACAGAGTCCTAGGCAGTAGCAGCTCAGACTCAGACCTTATCTCTCGTCTGGCTCAAATCCTACAGAATGGATCTCAAAGACCAAGGAGTTCTACCCAGTGTAAGAGTCCAGGATCTCCACATAGTCCAAAAACACCACCCAAGAGCCCTGTCAATCCCCGCCGCAGTCCCAGTGCCTCCCCTAGGAGCTCTTCTTTACCCCGCACTGCCAGCTCTTCCCCGTCCCGGGCTGGGAGATCTCATCATGATCAGAGGAGCTCATCCCCACATCTTGGCAGGAGTAAATCACCTCCTAGCCATTCAGGCTCCTCATCTTCTAGGAGATCCTGCCAACAGGAGCACTGCTGCAACAAAACAAGCAAGAATGGTCTGAAAGGATCTGGCAGTTCTTTCCACCATTCCCCAAACACTAAGACTTCTACTGGAAAGAGCAAATCAACTACTAAGCTTAGCAGATAGGAACTGGGCCTTGACAGGTATAAAGTCTCCTCCTAAATCTGATGCATGTTGTGTCTGTGTACTGTGTATTTAAAAAAATAATCAAAAAAAGTATATTAAAAAAAAGTGTTGAATCTGCACATTTTAAAGAAAGTAGCCATTGTAAACTGTTCATGAGAAAGCATTCTGTGTAAATAAGTGGCCAGGCTTTGCCTTAGAGCAGGCAGCAAGCAGATCTGCAAGACAGGAAGTAGAGGCCAGGATAAGAATGAATGGGTAGTCAAAGAGGTGCAATGTATTTAGGGTAAAAAAGTATCTTGAAGGTGAGTGTTTTAAAACGGTATTAATCTCGATGTGTTTAGTTTCTCTAGTTAGAAGATTTGGCCTAATTATTTAAGGTCTTGCATACTCAAGGAGTATGTAAGAAAACCTGAAATGGTTCTCCCCAACATGACGGCACCACTCGGGAGATAAGTACTGCTCAAGCATTTCTTTGCAGTTTTAAAAAAGCACACAGTTTAGAAGATGATACTTCTATCTTATAAATTTCTTCCATTTTGAGCTGTACTCACAATGGAGTCCCGGAGTGCTCATTTTGTCCCCTATGTATCATGGCACAGATTTTTTACCTAAGTATCATATACCTTACCCCTTCTTGACACTGATGAAATTTAAAAAAATAATATTAGTATTTGACAAGATGGTTTTTGTACCTATATTACTCAGAAATTTGTTTAGTAGTAATTAGGATCCAAGAAGGTAATTCTCAGTTCTATATCATACAGTTTTTTGGGAGTCATAGTGGGGTTCTTCAAACCACAGATGGTCGGATTTGGAAGAACATTCCTTCCTAGGAAATGAGAGAGAAGAATAGATGTATGCACTTCACTGGATGTTGCAGATTTACAATAAAATGCAGTGTAAGTTAGAAAGTAAGAACCTTTCTTTACCCCAATAATTTAGCTGAAGAAAGAACCTTTTTTACTGCTGACTTTTCTTTTTCCATTAGTTATGGATCACTTAAACCACAGATCTTACAATGCAGAGTGGATAACCAATCGAGATTTGTTTTTTTGGTCATTTGTTTTCTAAAATCATGAAAGATGAAACAGAGATGAGGAGAATGTCTACTCTGTGAACTTGACAGGTTACAGGTGACAGAAATATACTTAACACCCTTACAAAATCTGGGTAAGAATATTAATTATCAAAGCAAAATATACTGGAAGAAATCTGAGATATTTTTTATACTGGATTCTTGTCATTCTGTTTCCCAAACGTGTTTTTGATACCAAGCTTCATTGACTGTCAGTGAAGTACATGGTGTGTAATTTCTCCAACTTTATTAGGCAGTTACTTAGTAACATCTTGTGCTCTGCAAGAGCTGTGTCGGGAATGAACAGGTACTGCACCTTTTGCTTTATTCAGAAAAGCATAGTGGGTCAGAATGGGGACACACAAGAATGCAAGCCTGAGAAAGATGCAGCCAGCTCTCCCTAATGATTTCTGTTGTGGGGACTCTGGATGCATAGGAGACTTGTCAATTACTGATCTGCTTGCTGTAGTCATATGCCTCTCCAGCCAGCATCTGTGCTTTTTTATTTAACCTCTGCCAAATGAATACCTTTGGATTAAAAAGGGAATATTTTGTCTCTGAGCTAACACATTCTAATGCTGCATTAAAGCTGCCCTAGAGCTGCACTGAATTTCACTTGCTTTGTCAGACTATGTTGATTTTTTTTTCTTTTCTTACTATAACTATGTATATTGTTTCCCATATGTAATGTAGCACAGTGTGGAACCTTAACTTCATTCAGGTTTCAAGCACTACAGATGAATGCAATAGGTAGGGTATACCTGCTTTTTCTGAAGAAACTGTAACATTGGAAAGTCCTACTCCTTTGTATTATATTGTATAATAGGTGCTATACCAATAATTGCATGTCCTGATGGTAAATTATATAATATAAATATTTATATATACATATATGTATATGCTTATATAAACTCATTCTTTCTCATTTTTCATTTGTAATTTATGGACCACAAATAATACAGTTCCCTTTCTTGTTAGTTCCTATATACTTACCTCTTCTATTCTCCCCTGCCCCCTGCCAAAAAAATCTGGAATGCACAAATTCTAATAGCCTTTATACATTGGTACAAAATTGAAGGACTGCTGATTTCTCAACCAGCCAATGTTTTGTCTTGCAGCTTGTTTTTTTTTTTTTTTAATTTCTAATTTCATGTGCACATTTGCATATGAAACAAGAACAAAGACTCAAAAGGTATTTTTAATTTTATTACAAATAGGTCTTGTGGTTACTCATTTTTATTTCATAATGTGAGTTCTTAATTGTGAATACTTGTCATATAGGAACAGTGATGGTCTATGAATACCTAACGGGCAAATGTGACAACAACAAATTCCATCTTTTTCTTCCTGTTTTCTATATGTTTCATTATGGTATACCATAAAAAAGAACTTGGTCACATTGTGATGTTTTTGTCCTGGGCACTTGCTGGAATTATTTGTTAAGGTGGTGTGGCAGCCCATGATTATTTTTCCTGATTTCTGAAAAGCATTTATTATGGTGGTGTAAGTTTATTCCTGCATTACATTGTCAGTTTTAGTAAGTACCAACCTTACACATCCTTGCCTGAAAATGCTGAAGTTGAGGTGTTTATATTTTCTCTCTAGTGTAACAGGATCCAGAAACAGATAACTGCTTTGCAGGTGAGAAAGAATATAACACCTATTTTATGTTGTCTTCAAAGTACAGGCTTGTCCATTGTTAGACATTACTATGTAAAATAAACCAATGCTGTAGAAATTCACTTGTACTTGAACTACTTGCCAATGTAAAAATAGTAAACTATGCCAAAAAGAAAAAGAGAAGTCAGTTGTGATTGATGATACAGGCTTCTTCTGGTGACAGAAAAGGTAAAAGGACTGCATACCCCCAGTTGCTTTTTTGCTGTGGATTCAACAGGATCTAAGGAGAAAATCATGAAGATATGAATGGAGGAGCAATTGTGAATAACTTGTCTTGAACTACCTGCTCTTCTTGAGTTTTTTGTTGCTTGATACCCTTCTCCCAAAAGTTTACAGAATTGCTTACTATAGTCTAACATAGCAATCAGTTAATGTTATTATGTAATGGTCAGCTGATCAACTCATACATAAATATTAGCTTAATATTTGTAGAGGGCCTATATAATCATTAAGGGCTCTGTAAGCTTCAGTATTTGAATGTGAAACTGGCTCTGCAGACAAACATCAATGTACATGTGTGTGGCCTTTGTGCAGAGTGTGTGTGAATGGTTTATGGCAGGTTATCTGCAACACATTTTCAGGGACGGGGAAGATTTTTCTCCATTGTACAAAATGGCTACAGTTACTCTGCATAGCCCACAGCAGCTTATATAGGAAGATTAGCTGGGAAATAATAAAATTCAAGGAACTGTTGCTTTGTCTTCTTCGAGCCCTCATTTCTTTGGAGGGCAGTGCAATGGAGCCATGACATGTAGCAGGTGCAGATGCTGCACGCTCAGTTCCTCTTTATGGTGTATTATGTGTTGTGGCCAGCACTTTGGAGCATTTTTTAGAGAAACTGAGGCATGAAGCCTTTAAACTAAAATAGAACTTGAAACCACGAACATTTCACACAGACTTTTGTGCTGTGATATTGCATGGTAAAATCAATCTAAGTTTCAATCTCAAAAATCAGTATTAATTAACCTCTTTATTAAGTACAAATGCCGGTTACTACTTAGGTAAAACCCTGCTAGAGTAATAGAAAGTGTAATACAGTAGAGCAACGTTGGCAAGTTGTATGATGCTAGGCACTTATCTACTGCTTGAGCAGGAGTGATAAGCATTGAAAATTTCACTGCTCGAAGGCAGGAGCAATATGAGGTTTTAACTGCTAGTTATATATAATTATACAGGAGGCAAACCCCTGCGGAGTGACACAAGGCATTCATTACAGCCACCAGCCACATCTTGTCTTGGAAAATCTGGACATATTCTTACCTTGAAGTCTGCATGTTTGAGATCAAGCTTTCTTGCATACCTCACTAAACGCTCTTGATGTATAAGGGAGGATTTGGTCCTATATATTTAAAAAGAGCTTGAAGTATTTTTCATCTGAAAAAGAATTGCAGGATCTCTATCATCTATGGTGTGTCGTATTACGGTATTAGCTGGGAAAACACACAATTTTGATTTTATATATATATATAAATACACATTTGTACATAAGTGTATCTACATATACACTTATATAGATACTGTATATTCTATAGAAATATATATATATACATACATACCAATGTGTGTATATACATATAGATAGGAAGAGTCTCAGCTATTCCATCCTGTTTACTGGATTCATTTGCCAGAGTGAGCCAAGGCCTGTTTTGCTTTGATTTACTCTGGTCTCCTCTTCATCTACTGCAATTTTCCTATGCCCTAATTCTGATTCTGTGTCTTTTTCATATTACAAGGCCTGATCCTATAGTCCTACTTGGGCAAAACTCCCATAAGTACTTCTTATTGCAGTAACATTTATGCAATGATTGACTGTAATGCTTCTAAATTTTTTTTTCTTTTTCTCTTTGATGAAAATATAGATACAGCCAGAGTTACAGTACAGTCTTTTTCCTGTAAACAGAATTTTTCCATAATGAATTGAACATTTTTACGGAACACTAAGAGGCATAAATTCTGGTAAGAAAAATGTGATTATTCCAATTTCTTAAAAGGGTCTAATGGAACACGAACAATATATGCCTCCAATTTATATATATATATATATATATGTTAAATGAAAGAATAATCTTCTGAAAAGGAATGGGAGAATAAAAGACAGCTCAAAGTCAAACTCTTTCTCATTATAAGCCTATAGTATATGGGTTTTTTTCATGCAGGACTGGTCCCATGAGTCTTGTCATTCTCAGTAAGTCAGGGTCTGCTTAGGTTAACACCATGATTCCTGTGGTGCATTCTCTGTATGCTTTTCCACTTCTGGGAATGGTCAGAGAACTGTCAGCTGGATGAAAAAAGGCCTTGATGTTTATCCATGATTCCTTTCTTCAACTGGTAAAAACTTTGGGTGTTCGTTGGATGGTGAACATGGCAGTGCTAGGTTAGCAGCTGATCTTGGATCTTGGGCGTATTTTCCAACCTTGATGATGCTATGATTCCTCTTTCTGAAGTTTATAGAACAGGGAAAAATATTTTTATTCTACTTCCTTTAGTTAATCAAGTAGGCAGTGAACTGAATGAGTTTGTTTGCTGTTTTGCTTTTGGCTCAAATGCCTTTGGTTGTAATTAGTACAATTTTTGGTTACCAGGAATACTGGTAAAAGGAAGTGAGGTTCAATGTTTTGACTACATGCAATACACAGGTATAGGTCATACATTTTTTAGCTAATCAAATTTCATAAACATGCACCTCACATAAGAATACCTCACCTGTCTGCTTGAAGCCAGTCTTCCCTACACATAATATTTGTGAAAAAGAAATTATATAAAGTCGGCCTGGATTATATAATAATTGTCAGGAATTATTTTAAGATGTTGCCAAATGCCAAAAAGCTTTTATCACTCTTTTTTGTGTGATTTAAATAATCAGGCCTTGAAATATTAGTCTTCAAGAGTGGGGGGGGAGAGGGTTTGTTTGTTGGGTTTTTAAAGGAAAAATGTACAGGAGTCCATTGTTTCAAAGACTTAGCATTAACTTTGCAATCACTCTTGCCATCCAGGTTTGATCAGGTAGGCTGATTTTACTCTCCATTGATGATAACACATTCTCTCTCAACAGTAATAATGACAAACCCAGATGCTACACTTCTGTTTCTCCTCTACATGAACAGCTTGGATACATGGGAGTTCTTGCTGTTCTTGTGCATATGAAACTTCATTAAAATCAGTATAAGGTCCTGTTTTGTTAAAGCTCTTTCCCCTGATTAGAGACTGAAAGGATAAACTCACTCTATAAATATCAAATTTGCAGTTGCTGTATTTTAAACTGGAAAATGCTTATTTTTTATCGTTAGTAATATGACATGGCATGCCTCTGGATCTCTCCTTTTCTGTCAGAATTACTGTTGAGAGCCAGCTTTGGCCAAGAGTACAATGTGTTTCCTTTAAAACAATACCACAAGCGGGCTACTCACGTGAAGTCCTGATCATCCACAAGTGTCTGTGGGAATTCAGCTGGAATTAATTTGATGTTTGTTTTGAGATCACTTGATCTTTGACCTTTTATGTAAAGGACCTATGGTAACAGAAGAACAGCTTGCTCCAAAAGATGCAGTGTAATTAGTTTGGTCTGCCTGGTTTCAAATCCTTTAAAACCCATATCTGCTGCATGGCAGGCAAGGTCATAAAGGTTTGACACGAAGTAGTCAGAGGATTTTTTTTTGGCAATTTCACATCTTCTTTCTCTGACTGGAGGTCTGGATTTGTTGCCAGGCAGCCTTCTCTGCATCCTCTCTACTTTCATTGGCTAGAAAGCAAAGACTGGAAATTGTTCCCCAGCTTTTAACTTTCTTTCCCTAGAGTCAGCCCAGACTCAAGTTGCAGTGCTTGTGCTAACAGATGCCAATTTTCAAATGCTTTCCTATGAATATCCAAACTAGTAAATTAAGGAAATCACCAGCAATGCCTTCAGACAAGTACTGACTTTTTGAAGTGGCCAACCAATGGCTGCTAATCTAAACTCTCTGGGCAATACCACAAAGAATTAAATCTGTGTATTAATTAAAAATACAATGTTGTCATCCCATAAGAAATCAAGTATTCAGTAGTAAAGTCTGCAGCATGATTAAATTAAGTGGAAAGTAGTTCCAAGATTGTTTTTTACCATTGAGGAAGACAAATGTTGAGTCCTTCAAATTCTCTTGCTCAGTAATTGCAGTTCTCTTCCCCTCCTTGGAAATCTTCTAAGCCATTATTTTCATTTAAGTTTGCTCAGGCACCCAAGAGCATAAAGAGTTAATGCCCTTGTAATTGTCATTTGTACATAAAGTTGTAATTATTTATTTTCTCATTTGTACCATATCAAGGCTTTGTACAATGTTTAAGTTTTGTTTTCAAATTATTTTGTATTTTATTTTTATAAACTGGTTCTAAATAAAATATTCATTCAGCATGCAAAACTTCAATTCTTGATTGTGTTTGTATAATGATTCATTGACTTATAAAGCTTTAGCTGAAATATTTTTCAGTGTTTTTTACTGTTGCAAGCTTGTAATTTAAATGGATAAAGTGCTTTGGCAGTGATCATTTTTTTCTCTGTTTCAAGAAAGTAAAAAGCAAGCATGTGTTGGTACTATTGCAACGTGAATCAGATATTCATATTGCAAATTGGAATGATTGGATCAATGGAAGTTTATCTGATTTAGTAGGTTCATGTGTTGTACATTAATAACAACAGGAAAACCCAGATGGGCCCCCTCAGAAACCTGACTTTCTATTTGTTCTTACCCCTTCTATCTGTATTCATCTAAACAATAAATGATTGGCACAGCCAGATCAGGTCAATTTAAGTAACAATATGGTGGTCCTGAAAGGCCAGCCTGCTGATGGCATTTTTCCCTTCAAAATTGTAGTTTTTTATTTGGCCAGAAGTCACTATAATTGACCTCTTTTGGGGATAATCAGCTGTCTGGATGTAGTCACTGAGCTTTTACAGCCTCTTGAGGAAACTTGTCTCCCTCTGTACAATAAACTTAAGCAGCAGATAGCAGAGAAATGAATGAATGAAAGTTTTTACTGAATCTGAGTGTTATGGAGGAAATGTAATGTTAAGCTACCAGTTGCTCTAGTTTCCTCCAATAGGCATAAGTAGAGTGTAAAATCACCACAATTTACATTTGTAGTTTGGTTGCCTGAATGTCTTAGTCCTATGCTACCAGAAAATCCTGCCTGCACTTTGCACAGCAGGACAAGTTTTTTAGGGAAGTCCAGAAGAATTGGAGAAAATTCCCTGGATCTCTTTCTTAGTATTACCACAGTTATGCCTTGCATTCAGGCAAATCAAAAGCCAGCTCTGCCTTTGTTCTAATCATTGGAAATATTTTCATTAAGCTTCATGACCAGGTCATTTGCTCTTGTCATTTATACAAATAGCTTAGAAAGCTTCACAGGAGAGGAAACAAATGGAGAATTCATTTACTCATTTAACAGTCCAAGAAAATGATGTTTCACCTTCCGTTAAGAGCAGCCAGAAACTTAATGGCATGGCTTCTGGATGCTGTGTGTGATTTCAGTGCTCCCAACAGAACCATCATTTAATCACAGAAAGGGTGTGTAAAGAAATAGCAACCAACTGTATTAATTGGAAGATGAAAATAACAATTTTGCCCACTCTGTAGTGAGGAGAGGTACCTCAGTCTCTTTCCTTGTTTAAAATAGTAAGTCTAGAATGTATCAGAAGAGGAAGAGTTATTTTGATCTGGCTCCAATATATGTCAGTGGTACAACTGAAATACAGGGAAAGAAGGAGATCAGAACAAACATGCTGTGGCAGATTGGTGTTGAGGTCTGGTTGTTGTCTGACCACCACAGTGTCTTTTAGCATTGCCTGGCTTGTCTTCATTCATACAGGAGATCCAATCTGCCCCTTCTGCTCGTAGGATCTTGCTGCACTTCTCTACTCGCACTGTAGCTGCCTCTCACGGTACTGGAACGTGAGAAAGCAGACACAAGTCAACTCTCCCAAGAAACGCTGTAGTACATGAATTAACAATTGCAAAAGGAATTGAAACATCAAAAGAAAGACAGGTAAGAACTGCCTGTTGCAACCTGGACAAGCTCAAACTGCTGCCCAGAAGGACCTGGTAGACCACGTTTGCTAATCCACAAGGAATGTCATAGTAGCATGAATTAGCTTTTTTGTCCATGAAAACAAAACACAGAAAACCCTGCTCAAGAGAGCCCATCTGTACTGATGAGGGAGAAATAATGCTTCCAGCAGGTTAATCTGGAAAGCTTTTAACAACATAGACTAAAAAATCTGATCTAGAAGGATTAATTCTTTGCCCTTTTTAAACTCAGCAATTTATTAATACTTGTCACGCATACCATCTCCTTCTGTTAAGATAAACCTGGAAAAGAGAACTTTCTCTTTCAAGGCATTAATCCCAATTACCATTGTGCTGTACATGCATATATTTTATTTTTGTAAGATATTTGCATATTTCACTCCATCTGTGATACTGAAAGGAAACACTTGCTAACAACTGATTAGCCTGTATTTACATTTTAGTAGGCAGCAGTGGTCGGTTTTTGAAGTGCAGGTGATTTAAATCAGCACACCAAAATGGTGTAAGGGCAGAAGTACTAATGAAGTACTAATATGCACATTTTCATATAGTAGAGTTCAGTCAAAGCTGACTGCAAAAATGGCATCTCTTACGCTATGATTACATATTTTTATGTTTCTAGCAGAGGAACAATTTAATTGTGATTCTCTATGTTCTTTGTATTTAACTTCCTGCAGCAGGAATGCTTGTGCAAACTGACTGTAACACTAGAGGCAGCTAGTCATTGCTATAGTCCAAATTTATCTGTAGAATTTTTTAATGTTGGTGATAAATGCTTAAGAAGAGAACCTGCATGATTTTTCAAGTCATTGGACCAAATTTCAGGTGAGAGTGTTTTTGTCTGCCCTCTGGTATGGACGCCAGACACAAGGACATTGCACCTCTGCTACTTCTGAATTGTGCAAAGTCAATTGGCTCTAACATAGAAGCCTGAAACATCTTAAAATAGTGCCAGTGACAACAGTTTTTCCCTAACTAAATGTGAAAAGGAGATTTTTCTTTTTGGCATGAAGATAGAATGATTTTTGCTTGTTTCAGAGTTGACACCAGGTTGCATTTTGCTCCAACTCTTCCTCATCTTTCTTCTTCCTTGGATATATAGGTACAAGAAAGGGAATGAAGATGAAAGCTTCCTAAACTATGCAAGAGCATTTGTCTGGAATGAAGTGAGCCCCTGCCTCCTGCAATTTAACAGCAAATCTAACTTCCATTTCATGTAAAATAATACCAAGCTTTTTGCTCTCTGTATTTCAAATAGTGTGGTATTGATTCCATAAGGCTTACAGAATCAGATAGAGATACAGCCTACATATAACCTATATGACAGAAACAGGCATCACTCATCAATTCCTCATTTTTGCTGTATTTCTCTATTTAACCATGTTTAAAAAGAGGCTACCCTGCTAGTGCAGTAGAACAGAATGTAGAATGTCCTTGAAGAGAAGGTGCATTTGACAAACTGGGAATGAACAACAGCCAAGTGGACCAATGCTGTATGAATTCTGAGGAGGACACTCATGGATGCCTCAGGCCTAAACCATTCCTAGAATAAGAAAGGATTTCAAACTCTTCCTGTGATGCCTTGCACAGCTCAGACTTAAAAAAACCTCAGCAACAACAACCAAGCAAACACCTCCAACATTATAACTATTAGAAAAGGGAAGTACTTAAAAAACCAGCTACTTTTGAGTTTTGTTTAATCCAAAAACCAAACGACTTGTGTAAGACAGCTCCTGGTGGTCAGTAACCATAATGTTACTTTTCTACCTCTCTGTCATGCCTTTTATTTATCAAAAGGTGACATTAAACAAAAGACAATACAGATAAAAATCTTAGTCAAAATAAGTGTTTGGTTTTTTAAGAGGATAATAGAATAAAGAAAAGAGAAGAAATTTATTAGCCAACAGCAACAGAGTTAACTGGAGACTGTAATTAGTGTTTAATGACACCTCTAACAAAACATTTCCCACTGGGAAAAACATAGGAGGCAAGTCCACTTTGCTCCTTCCAGGTCACAGTTCGGAGCAGAACTAACAACAGCACTCAACAACAGTCACTTTACATGTATTCAGGTTTTTACACATCTGCAAAGCAGAAGTAGTAGCACCCATTTGGATGTTCTTTCTTAATGGTTCTCAGGGGGGGCCTAGGAAACTCAGAAGGACCTGGTTCTTGTGACATGGAGCTGGAGCTGCAGCTGCTGCTTCTGCTGCTGCTTCCAGCCACCTGTGCTCTACCTCTGTCCTTAGCAGGGGAGAGTTGGGGGGATCCTGGGCTCAGGTACCCAGCTGTGGTCTGGGTAGATGCAGTGGCATGTGTGGTTGGGCCAGTGTTGTTTTTCACATAGACATTTTTGATAGCAACAAGCGTATGTGCCATGATGCTGATGCTGTTACTCAGATCTTGCATGCCTTGCTGCAGCAGCCGAAGATTGTGGTTGACACTGTCGAAGCCAGACTGGATCACCTGTATCTGGGTCTGCTGAATCTGCAGTAGGTCCTCTTCAGTCATTTCACTTTGGTCTGCCTGGGCCCTGCCTTTTGTTTTGGCTTTTACTTTCCCAGAGGAACCACCGCCTGATGTCCCCAGAAAAGGCAGTTGTTCATGACTAGGCGGAACCACAACCATGTCCTCAGAGCTTTCTTCTGGCTCTACTACCTTCACTACTATTTCTTCTTTGAGGTTCATCTGCTCAAGACTGGATTGATGAGATGGGCCAGGATTGCCATTAAACCCTAGAAGAGGGGGGTGGGGGGAAGAAAAGCAAAGTAAAGCCTGTGAGAAACTTCATAACCTCAGCGGTCAGTGACACATTTTCTAATTCACTAAGCACTAGCATTAGTCCTTGAAGCAAGACTCTCAAACTCATACGATCTTTGATGGTTTTAGAATACAAATTACCTCAACAGGTGGTAAGAAAACCACAAGTATGCATTCATCAGTCAACCAAGTATCTGCATACTACAGCTCCCTTACCACCACTGAAGCCAAGCTTTAGGATCCCAGGGACAAAGATCACAGCAAGTTCATGCTCTATCGTGCACGCAGTAACCAGTAGGAGCATTGCTGAAACAGTGTGATTGCAAGAATCCCTTGGTATTGAGGGTGACCATTTCAACGCGCTAGGACAGTGTCTCCAGCACTTAGGAAGTTAGGTACTCGCAGCACTTTGTACTGGCTGGCCCTGCGTGCTGCCATGGCTTTTTGCATTTGCAAGAACAACTCTGGGTCTAACGCCTCGTAGATGGGCAGCATCGGCTACGAGACGGGGTTTTTACTCTTGGGCGCTGTTCTCAGACACTTTTATGACCAACAGCACGAAGCCTCACAGTTCAGCGTGCGTGCACATACGTTCTGCATTTCCAAGGGTCCGAACCAGCCCTTTCCTGCGGGGCCGGTCCCCGCGCGCACGCAGCGCCGATCCTCCGCAGACCGGGGCGGGCGGAGGGTCCGGGGCGGCGCCGCGGGGGTCGCTCCCGCACTCACCCATGTCCCCCACGACGGCGCCGGGCAGCTCCAGCGTGTCGATGCCGCCCACGATGGGCACGGCCTCGGCGGGCAGCAGGGAGCCGTAGGAGCGGCGCTGGCGGCGGACGGGCGGCGCGGAGGCGGGCGGCAGCTCCTCGGGGGCCAGCAGGAGGCCGAGGGCGGGGGGCGCCGGCGGCCCGCAGCCCTGAGAGAGGCGGCACAGCTTGCTGCGGTCGCGGCGCTTCAGGTCCCGCCAGCGCTTCTTCAGGTCCTCAACGTCGCGGGGGCAGGCGGCCACCGGGTTCACCTTGTGCCGGATCAGCTCCCACACCTTCCGCTTCTGGCCCGCGGAGGCGCGGCCGGGTCCCGCTGCAAACAGCAGCTGCTCGTGCTTCAGCACCTGCTCGATCAGCACCTCCGTCTCCGCCTCGTTGAAATTCGCCTTGCGCCGTTTGGGCGAGTCCTCGGCCATCCTCCGCCGCGGGCGTCGGCGGGCAGGCGGGCGGGCGAGGAGCCGCGGAGAACGGGGGGGGACGCCGCTGCCCTTCCTTGCGCCCCAGCCCGCGGGTGCCGCTGCCGCTAGGCCGGGCCCCGAGCCCTGCCGGGGAAGGAAATACCGCGCATGAGAGGAAAAGACGCGCACGGACCGGCGCAGGCGCCCCGTGCCCCATGTGTTGACATGGGGAGGGGGCGCGGCCCCCGCCCGCCTCCCCGGCGGGAATCCCCGCTCGGCGCCGCCCCCGCGGGAAGGGGGGACACGCCGGGCCCGCCCCCGGCGCGGGTTGTGCGCGTGCTCGGCGGGAGCGGCGCCGGGAATGGCGGCGGTTTTGGAGCTGCTGCTACAGGAGGAGGTGCCGGTCAGCGCCGTGGTGCGGTGGCTCCGGAACGGCCCCGGCCACCGCCCGGCTGAGGTAACGCGCGCTGGGTCGTCCGCTCGCCCTTCCTCCCTCCCTCACGCAGCGCCCTGGCTCCGGCGGGGCCGGGCCCACAGCCGCGCCACTCCCCCAGCGCTCTCCGCTGCCGCGGGCTGGGGCCGTGAGGGAAAGTTTGTGCGCCCCGCGCTGCTGTGAGGGACGAAGTCCGCGTGGGTCAGCCCGGGGGCCCGTCAGGTGCCGTTCCGCGGCCGCGGGCTGAGGCCGAGCTCCCGTGGAACAGCCGGCGGCACCGCCCCCGGCGCGGGCGGGCTCCGGGCTCCGGGCTCGGCGGCGGGAAGGTGAGGCCGCCGGCGGGGAGCTGCCCCGGGAGCTGCCCGGCGGGCGCGTGAAACCCGCTGAAGTGCTCAGGGCTGAGCCCGCCGCAGCTCAGCGCCGCCGGCGCCGGGCGGTCTCTGGCGGGCGCAGAGCCGAGCGAGGCGAGGGGCGGGCAGCGCAGCGCCGCGCAGCACAGCTGGTGTCCTGAGGGAACGGGGAGACACGAGGGGGTGACGCTTGCCCCGTCTTTGTCGGGGAAGGTAGCGGTGAGAGAAGGACGGGGCTGTCAGCAGCCTGGGGTTGGTGGTGTCTCTGTGCAGGCGCCAGCGCGCCTCCCGGCTGGATGCTCGTCCCGCCTGGACCTTGAGGAGCATCTTTGCGGGCTGGGAGAGGGTACTTCCTGGCTGAGTTTTGTAATGAACAATTTGTGTTCCTCTGGAAATAAAAACATTTCTAACTGTAAATGCACTAGGAGTGCTCGTATTTCACAAAGAGAATAGCAGTGAGAAATAATTTGTATTTAAAGCATCTTTTGCCTGATCCCCTCGCAGAGTGTTACCTAGTGCTAAAATCAGAACTCACTTGTGTCACCCACATGAGTTAGTCGGGTATTGCCATCATCCTAAACGTGGGGGAAGAATGGACCAGCACTTTATGTTGTGTGGTATTTCTTCAGCTTTGACTTGTAGAAGCAGACCTGCCAACATCATGAAGTTTGAGATCCTGGCAGCTCAGCTAGCACTGTGTAGGTGAGGGGTATGGAGGTCAAAAAATTTGCCCTTGCAAGGGAATTTCTTGCTGCCTTTTGCTGCTGGGAGCAGCGCAGTTGCTTCAGCATGAGAAAGCAAGTGGGAAGTTTGCAGCTGGCAGCTGTTGACAGGTTGCTGTTACCCAGCTGTGGAGGAACCAAACCTTGGTTAACTTGGACAGAGAAAGATGAGTGAAAACAGGTTGTGCTCTGAACAGCTGGAGGAACTGCCTGACCTTATGTATAGCATAGACTGTAATAATCTTTTTGCCCCTTTTCTCATCCCAGGGGGGCACCTAAGGAAACGTCTTGCTCTAGCTCTCATGGCAGTTTTGGGCTGGAGATGGTCTTCTGACACCTCATGGGGGTTGTGTTCTGACCTGTGCTTTTTCACTGGTTGTTGGCTGCTTGGCTTCTTATCCGGGCTGTGTTGGAACCTCACACTTCTCCAAAAAGCTGAATTGGTCTCATGCTTTCAAATATGATCTTTAGTAAGGATGTTGAAGATTGTGTGAATCCAGTCATGGGCATGCTTTTGCTGCCTTCTTTCATGCAGCAAACCTCCTTCAGAAATAGTGTTTACTTTCTTGACTTTTCATCTAGTCGGGTTGTGAATGTAACTTCACAGGAATATGTATGCAATGCTTTTAATATTAGTAAGGAAAAAGTTGCTGCCTTTGAGAACTTCTTCTGTTGTTGCAAATGTTGCTGAATCCCACTGAGAGGAAATGGAAAGCTGGTGCAGTGTTAGGAGCAAAAGAATTTTTACCCAGGGTACAAAACTTTAAACTGCACATGTAACTTGAAGTAGTTTTTGTCTAGGTTTACCCTTGTAAGATCACCACTGCCTGTTTAGATTTCAAATGTGTTGAGTCAGTGGTGGGTTTTTTGTTTAGGTTTCTCAAGTATAAACATCACATACCTTAAAGTTGCACAGTCTCTGTTTAGACCTCTGTGAGGTCTCAAGGGAGCAAAATTATTTAATTGAAATGGAAAAGCAGCTTTGTATTTGGCGCCGCAGGATGCCAAGTGCTCTAATGGTTGTTGTTACAGCACCCCTCTGTGGGAGCAGGTGGCAGTCACAGAGAAACAGGGCACAGAGACATGACAAATTTTAGGGTTTTCAGTTAGAATTAGATGCTTTCAATATTGATGTTTTCGAAATGTTGAACTTAGGGGTGCCAGTTGCTCCAGTTCCTCCCTGGCCATAGCTTCAGTCAGTATTACTGATGTTTCCATGGAACAGTTCCACTGTTTTCCAGTCAGACCAAAGTGAGTGACTCCATCTGAAAGCTTGTGCCAAAGTGGCTTGTGTGTAGGCTAATTTTCAGCTCTGCAACCAGCACTATGGTTGCTTGAATTTCAGTGACCTACTTTGACAAGTCATGTTGGTTTTTACTGTGTTTTGAAATCCCATAGTTACTACCTAAATGTGTCTGGGTACACGGACAGAAAGAATCAGGTAGCATCTTTGTATTAATTCTTTGTCTACTTCTCTCATAGGAGAACCACATCCATGACAAGCTGGTATCTCTTAGCTTGCTTCAGAAAGATTTTGTGCCTTTTCTGCTGAATTTTTTAAGGGAGCAGACCAGCCAGATCCTGACTAACGGACCCCCTACTCCTGCTAAGACTCCTAATTCCAAGGCCCATGGGAGCCAAAGGACAGGATCAGAAAGGAGGGCAGGCCATGCAAGCAGCAGCCGAGTGCAGCTCTTTGCTCAAAGGACTTCAGTGACCACCTGCACCACAGATACCAGCTTTTCTCCTGCTGCAGCATCCAGCGGTTCCTCCTCCTTTTCTGGGTCAAACCTGTCTAGTCCTTGTGGTGATTTTCCCAGCATGGTTTCCAGCAGCAGCCCGAGCTTTGGGCACAGCCCTGTGCTCCACCACGGTGAGAAGCGGTCATCTCAGAAGGCCAGCCTGGGGAGCTTCCTCACGGCCGCGCCCGAAGCCTTGCCCGTGAGACGAGGCCGGAGGAAAGGCAGCAGCTCGGTCGGTGCCTCTGGCCGGCAGGTAGCTCGGGATCTGGGGCGTTCCCTTGCTGAAGAGGAGGATGGAAAGAGTGACAGTGGATCGTGGAGTGGAGGGAGAAGGAAGCGGAGTGAAGTGCCTCTTGTTTCTGCCACATCCCCGCCCAGCCAGCTAAACCTTAACAACTTGGAGGAGTTTCCGCCCATGGGTGCTGCCTCTGGGTGGACAAAGTAAGAGCGAGTCTGCCTCGCTGTCTCACTGGGATTGTGCCATAGGTTGCTGCTCCTTGACCAGCTGTTGTGCATGTCCAGATGCAGAAGAGGCTGCAATGCACAATACCTGGCTTCTGGGCAGTGTGGTCAGAACTGCTTTATTCTGGTCACCATGTAGAGAAGGGAATATTGCCTTGACAGGGAGTCAGGTTTCCCCTCTGTGGACTCACCCAAGACACCTCTTTAGCCTCTTGCTTGTGATGCTGCCTGCAGCTTGTCAGTGCACAGTTCAGCTGATACAAAGCTGAGCACAGCTTTGTCCTTGCACGTTCTAACAAGCCAGCGCTGCCTTGGCTCTTCACATTTCTCAATTAACAGAATAGCAATTGGTAAGGAAGAGCAGTCCTGGAAGGCTCTTTGGTGTTACTGATGCTAGCAAAAAAGCTTTTGGATTGACCTTCAGTGGCTTCTGGTAGCAGATGTTAGTGTGCAGCTTTGTTTGTGCTGTGTAATTGTGGACAAAATAGCTGTAGTTTTATTCTCCTTGGTCTGCAGCAAGCCCTGGTCTCCTTGGTGACTTTGGCTAAGCTTCTGGGCAGCTGTTTGTGTTGTGGTTGCCTCAGTCCTTTTATCTTTCTCTTTTACTCTTTAATATCCTCATTACCAAATATAAAGCCTTTGTGTCAGCCTGTTTGCTCTGTATGTCAGTCATCGGTCTCTGAAAGTGGGCCTTTCTAGTTGGACATGCAACATTCCAGCTGAAAACTATTAGATGTGTGTATGGCAAATTCAAATGCTGGGTCTGGGTGATGCTCTAGATGATGCTTTGGCCAAGGGAGAATAAGGTGTGTTTCCAGCACAGACAGCAAGTCTCTCTTCCTCAATTGCATAAATGCTCCACTAGGAAAAAGAAGGAGGAAAGAGGCCATGAGTCTTTGGAAGTCGGTGTTACAGAGGACTTTGAGAACACCTTAGCAGTTAATATGTAGCAACCAGCATTTCCTCAATGCTTTATGTTTCTGTATCCATTTCCAGTTTTTTAGTAGTTTTTGCTACTTTACCAAGCCTCTTCCTGAAGGAAAAATTCAAGTATTTTATGCAGGAAGGATGGGTTTCCCTGAACTTAAAGGGCCTAATGTAACTTGGGAGTCCAGACTATTAGTGATAGACAATGGCAACTGGATTGATTTTCGTTTTGGTTTGGTTTTTTTTTTTTTCCTGGTCATGTCAAAAACTAATGCACCAGCAGTTTCTCACTAAAATGAAGCATATCCTGTCCTTTCAAATTAGAAACATTTGGAAGGGTTGATATTTGATAATTAATTTTGCTGCAGGGTCATTGGACTGTTTTTAGCAGTCTGTAGCTCCATGACTTTCATTTCAGTGACAGAATAAATTGATAAATATAGGTACAGTTTAGAAATTCAGTATCCCACCTCGATACCCATTTGGTTTTAGCATTAGGTTCCTCTGGAAGAGTTGCATGGATACCTGTCTTGGGACCCAATTTTTTTGTTGAGGTTTAGCTTGATTTTAGTGGAATCACTTCTCTTTTTTTCAGCAAAAACAAACCATCGAGGCGAATCAACCCAACTCCTGTGAGTGCTGAGCGGCCCCTCTCCAAACCAAAGACTTGCTTCACTTCTACACCCGTCAGCCAGTCTCCAGCTGCTCGACTGTCAGCTGGGTCAAGCCTTGAGGCCTTCACTGCTGTCCAGGAAGGAAACCTCTCATCTGTGATAAGCAACAGCCTTCAGGAGGAGAGGGAGATGCTAAAGAAAGAACGGTAGAGTCTGAGCAGGGGGGTGGTTCTTAATTCCCTTGTGTCCTGGTTCTGGGCCAGGACAGGGTTCATTTTTGTGATAGCCAGGAGGGGGCATGGCCAGGACTCAGAGGTTATTTGACAGCACCTCACCTCATTTTTTGGGGATGTGGGAGGGCTCTTTCAGGTTGCCCAGAGTGGCAGAGGGAGTGGTCAGGTATTCTCTGTTGTCAAGAGAATTTTCTATGAATCATTTGCCTCTTTCTTGTACCCTCTGATTTGTATTGTTGCTGTTACTGCTTCCTTCCTCGTCTCATTGCTGTTTCCAGTAAATAGTTCTTATCTCAACCTGTGATCTTTACCTTTTGTGCCTCCAGTTCTCCTCTCCAACCTGCCTGGAAGCAGGGGGAGAGAGAAGAGCTGGAGTAGTGTGGAGGGTTTCAGTGGGAGCACTAAACTGGGGAGGACCACTCCTAAACTATGACATCTTCCCTTAAGGTGGTATCGATACCAAAGTGGAATGACAGAAGAATATCCAAAACAGATATTGGTGACCTTAAACTATAATTTGCCTAAAGCGAAGTGTGTCTGTGGTATCAGACTAGGTTATTAATGCATCTAGCTCATGTTTGTTATTTTAGAGGTGTGTGACTCTGGAACAATGACCCTCACTTAAAAAATATAATCAGTCCTCAGTGCTCTTTTGAGATTTCCTCTTCGTGGACTTCTGTGTGTGGCTCTCTCCTGTGCATCTCTCCGTAGATTGCACAGGTGAAGCAGTTGGGTGTAGACTGTGTTTGATGATTGCAGCAAGACGAATTGGTTTGGAGAAAATGAGTTAGTGATGCAAATGTGTGGAAAGTGTTAATGGTTTTGCAAGGTAGGTAGACAGAAGCTTGCAGTCAGAGAACACAGGACATGGGCACTTGAGATTTTGGTTTAAAGGTTACAGCTGCAGTTGTCTGTTGAAAATTGCTGTCAGATGAGGTAAATTCTGGCTTCTAATTTTGTTTCTGCTGTTCAGTTAGTGAGCATGGAACACACAGATGGTTGGTGTGACTTTCATTGTTTGTAAAATGGAATCACTGTTAGTCTGTGAGGATTGATACTTAGAAATAAAGTGCGGTAGTAGAGAAATTATTGTGTATAATTGCTGACAGAACTGTTGTTCTTTTGAAGGTTTTGTTCTTGGGGAAACTCCTCAAGACACATGGTTGTAATTTGTTTCCTGCTAAGCTTTGCAGCTCACTTCAATGGGACCAGAACTAGCTGAAACACATCCAGTGTACTAACGTACTGAACCTGCAGCAGAGCTGTTCAGGATTCAAACCTGCCACTCTGCACTTAAGTCTAGCACCTATTCCAGTCTAAATTCTACCTGAAATGTCCCAATAATCTGTATCAACTGAAGTCAGTGAAATAGCAGTATGTGGTGGGCTGGATCTTGTCCATGAAGTGATATTCTCATCTGACCCATCCTACTTGAAAGTTGCTGTTGTGTCCTCAGTAGTGGTGGTGACATGAGGTACAGAAGTAATACAGCCTTCAGCTGGCTGGGTCCCTGTGAGCAAGGGCAAAAGGTGAATTTCATCCTGAGGTAGATGACAGCACTGAGGCAGAAGTGAAGCAAAGTCTAACTGCATTATTGGAACCTTGTCTTGGTGGGCTCACAAAGTACTTAAAGAATAATTTTCTTCAGTCCTATCAATTGGTTGATTGTGTTCATTGCAAAGAAGCTGTTGGCAACCTATTTCCATTTTGGGACCAATTGTTCTTCATCACAGCAGTTCCACTAGAAACAGGCCAATAGAAAAAGTTCTTTGCTGCAGGTAAACATGTTTCTGACTTCCCCAGAGCCCTTAAAGTGACTTAAAGATTTCACTTTTGAGCCAGTGTGGTAAGATGTAGTGTGAAGTTCCAAGTGTAAATGTTCCATTGGAATCTTTGATAGTCATTTGATACTGCTGTTACTGGCTGTTGTCTGGTTTCTCACGTGGCTTACAAATGCTGCTCTGGTGTTGCATTTTGAATGACCTCTCTAGGTATAGTTTTGTATGATGTCTGTGCATTTAACTGAGTGATCCTTGTTGATTTGGAATCCAACAATCAAAGTAGTTTGTTCCTTCTGTTGTTTAACTTGCCAGTATGGGAGTTCATCATCTGTTGCATTGCCTTTCCACTTAGTGGTGTTGGGTCTTCTCAGAGTGTTGTTAACTTACATCTGTATACAAAAGTATGGATGTGAACTTTATTTTCATAGACTTTTTAAAATGTCTAGCTGTCAGAAATTGTACTTGCAAAGAAAATTCTTAGGACCTGGTCTCTAACAGATTGCCTGTCCTCAACAAGTACAAGTTCAGATGAGAAGCAGTAACACAGGTTGGTTGGTTAATTTGGTCAAAGTGCTACACTATTTTAACAGGTTGAAATTTGGATGGGATTCTTTAGAGTCTTTTGGTTGCTAACCTGAAGATCTATTCTCACTAAAAGAAAGATGACTCAAATTACTATCATGCTCAAAGCTGCTTTAGACAGTGTAAATGACATGGTTTAGTTACTGCAGGATTTCCTTCATGCTACAGTGGAAGAGAAAGACCTCTTCTGGCTGCATGGCTGCTGTAGCTCATCATCAGCCACATGGTTATGTTGCTGCTCTTGAATTTCAGATGCAAATTGCTGCACCAGGCATCTTCTCCTGCAGGGATATCTTTTGATCCTGGTACTCCAACTAAGCCTAGCTACACTCGCAGTGCTAGCCTTCCTGCTGAAAGCCATCTGGTGACCTGTGCAAATCCTGCTAAGGTTTCCTGCAAGAAACAGCTGGAGTGTCTGGCACAGCTCTATTCATCCTGCATAGCAGGTGAGGACACAGAAGATGTGAAACTGACCTTTCTTTGAGCTCTGAATTTGCACGTGTGTTGTGAGAGGGAGAGAGATGGGAAGTGGAAGTTGTGGGGCAGTTACAGTGTACAAACAAATGACAGTAAAAATAAACTAAGTCAACACAGTTTAAATAAATGAATACTTGGTAAAAGTTTCGGGAAGGAGGTGAGCCTGATGCAGTACTCTGAGCTGCAGTAGACTAAAGTTGTATGTCCCATCAGAAACCAGGCTGTTCCCTTACACATCTTTCCCATGCTGATCTATACTGTGATTGTGTTGTGGGGAGGGAGTTCTTTGCTGACTACCACAGAACAGGAATCTATCTTTTTACCCTTGTGTTTTAAAGTAGGGCAGTATTGAATAATACACCTTTGACATCTCATTTATTCTATTCCAGAAAACCTAGTGCCAAATATTTTTCTGGAACTGTTTTTTGTTCTGCAACTGTTGACATCTAAAGGCACTTCTACTGCAGAAGATGGAGATAGTGACCCTGAAATTAGTGAAAGAAACAGAGGTAAGCAGTAGTAATGAAGAGAAAGAAGGTTGCTTCCATAGAATGAGAAGGTATTGTAGAGTAGCTGGGACAGTGAGTCTTAAATTACATAAAAATGCCTTCTTACCACTGTGGGACTCATGTGAGATGCTGACAAAAGTCGTGCAGGTATGGGAAGTGCTTCCACAGTATGATAGAGTGGGGTTGTTAAATACTTTGAATAGGGTTTTCTGCTATTGTGTGAGATTTGCTGTAGTTACTTCCTAACACTGACTTTTAGAGAGAAGGACAGATGTGCTTGAGTTGCTTCTCCATTGATCCTGCAATTCAAATGTGCTATTGACCTACTGTGTGTTTCTTGAGCTTCAAGTTGGGAACTGAGTGTACAGGATCCAGCCATATTGTTGCATTTGGGATTTGGCAAATTCAGCCTTAAGCTTGATGCAATTAGTACTTTGCTATGGAAATTACAGCCAAAAGAGTGGTTTTAGGATGAGACCTACCACACCCACCCCTACCCCACGTGCCTCAATTTGATTGACCTTTATTTTGCTGCTCATTGATTCTTAGGGCTGAGATTAGGAACGTGAAATCTTCAGCTATGGGAGCACCATCTTTTGATTGTTTGTAGTTGGTCTACTTTTTTTGTCCTATATCTGCTTACTGTTGTTCAGAACACTGAGAAAGAATCTTTTCTTTCACACACAGCATTAAACAATTCAATTTCCTTTAGTGTAGGAAGGATAGGGAATGGGAACTTCTGAAAATTGAATAGGGGTCTGGAGGATTATTTTTGGATATGTCAGTTCCTACTTTCCTTAAAAGCTAATTGTTGGTCCTTTCATTTATAAATGGTGATAGGTACTGTTGTCTCATGTTTCTTTTTTCCCCCTAGATGTGTCAGGGAGACAGCATTTCGAAAGTGTGCACAACTGTGTTTATTTTGCTGTTCGAGTCCTGGATTATCAATACGAGTGAGTTGAATTCTTTTTTCACCTGCTTGTTTCTGCAGCAGTGTGTGAGGTTAAGCAGGTGTCCTTGGGTTTTTGGACTTTACCAGTTACAGTCACAGACTTGTTAATTTTCCTTCAAAACGTACAACTTAACCTGGACTTGGATGTCTGTGGTTTTCCTTGCACTGATCTGTTCACTGAACTTTGTTGTAGTTGAGCAAGAATAGGAAAGTCATGAGATGAGAATGGTAACAAATACAGATACCAGTAGGATTTCATGCTGGGTACATGTGCTTTAGAACTCTTTACTTGGCAGCCTCATAAAACAGAAGCATAAGCATTTCTTTAGATCTCATAATGTGTTGTTTATGTCTATCTGTCTGTCTGAGTTTTATCCCTGTTATCTTGGCAGAATTATTTCCCATTTAGAAAAGGGGATGCTGAAGCTTTTGGCTGAAAATGAACGGATTGCATCTTTTTCTCCCACCTTGCACAAGAGGCTCAGGCAGGCTTATGAAAGCAGCACAGCCAAGGTAAAAAATGGCAGACCCTAAGTGAAATTGCTTCAAGCCTTTGTGTTGTTGTTCTTTTATTTGCAATGGCTTTGATGTTAAATCTCATTCCTTCTATTTCACCTTGTGTTGTCTCTAGAAACTGTCTAAAATCTACTTTTTTTCCTTGTCAGTGGGTGAGTTGCTGGGTCCAGTGATTGTTAGCTGTGAATCACTGCTGGCTAGCCTTGTGTTGTGCTCCAGGCCCTGACCTCAGCCAGAGACTTTGATAGAGTCAAGTTTTGCTTTTGAAATTCTCATCTAATAAACATGGATCTCAGAAGAATGGTTGGCTAGGTAGGCAATATCAGAAGGTAGTTTCAAAGATGTGGATTTCTTTCATAGATATGCACTCCTTTTAGGCAAATGACATTTCAGAGGAGACAATCCAGACTGGAAAAAATGGTTCCCTTGTGTGATCCAACTGGGTTAGGGAACTAAAGCTGGGTGGTAGGAATGTATTTTGTATCACACTTCATCCATCTTTTAAAAAATGGAAATTACTCTTGGCAAAGAAAGGACAGTGTACTGAGACTGGGACATGTCAGTAGCTGAGCTTTGAAGTTGTTGAAGTTGTAAATAAAGGCCTTGTTACTTGAAGCACAGGCTTTTTAGTTGGAGAAAGAGTAAGGTAACAGAAGTTGCCAGCCAGGATCCTGAATTTTCTCAAGCTCTATGTTGAAGGTACACTCTGACTATCTGTGGGTCTTTCCACGCTGTATCAATACTGGTTGCAATCTGTTCAGCAGAGATTTAAGGAGACCAGATGCTTTGCCCCCTAATGTTGAGTGCTGCTGCCTCGGTAGCCTAGTGCAGTTTGTAAAAGTGTTGGTGTTTGCTAGTAGTTAGCAATTAGGCAGTGCAGTGTCTGAACAGCTCGGCTAATGATACTTTGTTTCCTCATTATGCCTTTTCCCTGCTTTTTTCTGTGTCTGGGACTGTTCAGAGACTTACGATAGTTTAATGGCTGCCTTTATATTTTTAACAGGTGTCTCTCCTGCTGCCATGCTCTGTGCAGTCTGTTTCTTTTCAGCCAGAAACTGATAACCGCTCGAACTTTCCCAGTGACAGAGCATTTCACATGTTTAAGAAGCAAAGGTAAGTTTCTTCTACTGTTCCTGGATGCTTGCAGGATATAACCTTTGCATGGTTGTGAACAAAGGATATTAAGAATGTGTCATGTGTGCTACATACTGTAGAAAAAATCTTGAAATTTTTACTCAAATTAAACAAAAAAAAAGTTTTTGTCCATATTGACTGCAGGAGCTAAATGGTTAATGTCTTTAGAGAAGAACAGCCTAATTCTTCAGGAGTTATTGAGAGTTCTGATAATGCCAGTGCAGTGTGTCACCCTATTGGATTGCTTCTGCATATAAATCTGGTATGCTTCTGTTCTTCATGCCACCTCCCTCTATGCTTGCAGCAACAGGGTGAGGGCAGAATGATGAATTGTCTTGGTCCTTTTCTTTTTTTCATAGGTATTACTTCATGTGGCTTATTCTTTCCTGCCTCTCAGTCTTCACTATGTCTGTCTGGCAATGGCTGTTTTGGTCATTCCATCATAGATTGGGCATAACAAGCTTAAGCACTTGCTGTCAAAGACATGGAAAATGGAAACTCACTGAAGTACTGCTAACATTTATGAGTTTTTCAAAGGTATCTGAATGCTTAGAGGCTGGAGTTATTTAATCTGAGGTAGATTCTTTCTGGGGAACTTTGGAGCAATTGAATATTCAGTTGTTGCTTCAAATTTTGAAAAGTGGGTATTCATTCCCTTAAATATCTTGATTCACAGGGATATATTTTATGAACTTCTGCGTGAATGGGAGGATAACCATGAGAAAACTGGCTGGGACTTTGAAAGAGTTCTGGGCAACAAGATCAGGTAGGAGTCTTAAGCAATTCCAGCTACCTCTTCAGTGTTGCTGAATTGCTGGTGCAGCATACTGCGCTTGGCATCCTTAGTTCCATGTTCTGCCTGGTCTTCTGCACTAATCTGTAGGGGGCTGTGTGCTGCTTGGAAGAGGCTGCTTGTGTACACTTGCTTCTGAATTAAAAGTATGAACTGTTGCCTTAAAGAAACAAGCTGTAAGTGGCAAGGGCCTAATTTGATCAGTCTTTCATAATCACAGAAGGAGCTGCTCTCAAAACCAGTGTGTTGTGGTTTGAACATTGTGTGTGCATGTCATGTTTCCCATGTCTGACTCCTCTTAAGTGAGGAGAAGTGTGTTATGTGTTCAGGAGCTGTTAGCTCTTCCAGTTATTTCAGGGGGTCTAGTGCTTTGGCTCTGAAAACAAGACAACTGTGTCTCTGTGGAAAGCAGACTATTTTATTCACTTATTGCTCTATCAAAATGCAGTATATAAAAAGAAACTATTCTAGTGTTGAAAGCAGTTGCCTTGTGGGTTTCTGTGTTAGTCTCAACCACCAGCCTACTCAAGTTACGTGTATGTAGGTGGCTTTTCACCACAAGAGCAAAACAAGGCTGAGGCTTAAACTGAGACATTTTCCTTCTCTTGGGGCATCAGAAGTAGCACTGTTGCTGTTTGCTTACTTCCATACGTGTGACCTCTCAACTCACACAGTTGGGCAGGGAAGAGTGGGACCTGAATGAGTTTATTATTTTTTTCTAAATAACAGCGTTATTGCAGGAAAGGAAGAGGGTCTTTTTATCTCTAGAGCTGTGTTTACTCTGCAGGTGCTCAGGGAGAATTTTTGTTTCCATGTCAGCAGCGAGTGGGGCTCAGTGCTTGGGAAACTGGGTTATAAAGGTGCTGCTTTTTTTAAAATGGCCTTTGGAGATTGCCTTCTTAAAAGTAGGTATTTTATGCTTTTGGTATAGTTTGAGGTTAGAACGCTGGTTTTTTTTGTACCACAAAGTTCCAGTCAGAATTTTGTAATGTTTTCCTTCACAGGGCTATGATGGCTCACCTGTCTGCAACCTGCAACCACAGCCGTTTTGCCAGGCTCTTTCAGAAACAGCTTGTCCAGGTAAATGACTTGTGCTGTTTAATGACTACATGCATCAAAGCTGATTTGATCCTTCCTTAGCCTGAGAAAACAATCTTGTAAGCTTCCTTGAGGTTTTTCTATTGAAATTTTGTTTGGGAGACACAGTTTTTCATGATGAGAATTTCTTTCCTTCTTCAGAAATAATCAGTGATAGATAACTGATGAACTCTGTTTAAATCAGGAATAAGGCACACTGAGCACATCATAAGCTGTAAACATTCGTTCTTCATGGCTATTTCCTTTAACCTTCTAATTTTAGTACAGTTACAGTTTCTGGAAATTTTAAGGATGTATTTTGAAATTTGTCAGATGTAGAGGTTCCCAGTTATGTTTAGTAGCAGCATGAGTGTAAAAAATCTTTGGTTCTTCTGTGTAACACTGCAACAGGCTGGTTTTGGTACAGTGTTGCTGTTGTAATTTAAAGGATTTTAGCCAATTTCAAGCATCATCTGGCTTCATTGTAGCTAAAGAAATGAAGAAGGGGAAGATGCTTTTGAATGAAGTGTAGCTATTCCCTGTATTCTCTGTAGATGCTTGGCTTATTGGTGGGCTCCTTTTGGAGAGCAAAATAGACACAAAACCTCATCTTGATTATTAGCCCACACACATTGCCAGGAAGCTGCAAGCTGTTGGAATGTTGTAAATTCCTCTAGTGTCAAGTCTGACTGTATAAGTGTGTTCATGGAAACTGTGGGAAAGAGGTAAGATGAACTTCATTACATCCATAAGGTTTAATCAGTCCTAGGTGCTGCATTTCTCCTTTATATCTGTGCCTTCCTCATGAAGACTGCAGGATTTCACAAGGGTAGCCAAAGATCTAAAGTGGTAACTGGGTGTCTTCAATGGATGGATCCAATGTATCTGACTGGAAGGTGATGTGCAGAATCTTGTGTATATCATGATACTCTTGCAGAAATGAACTGAGACTGAAGATTTGTGTCAAGGCCTGATAATTTAGAGATAGAAAAGTGTCACAAGATGTTCCCTTGGGGAGACAAGGATGCTCTGTTTGGAATAAATGGTACTTGCTCACTTGATAGGCATTCTTAAATGTTGCTTTTTATTATGATCTCTCTTATTAAAACTGTCATGACTTAGATGTATGCAGTCAACTTTTCCCATTGCTCAGCATTTGCTAGGTTATGTCTGGAGTGCTGTGTCCAGTCTTGGGCTCACCAGCACAAGGAGAGAAAGATAGAGACTTACTAGAGCAAGTCCAGTGCAGGGCCACATAAATGACTAAAGGACCAGAGCATTTTTTGTATGAGATGAAGCTGAGAGCTGGGAGTATTCAGCATGGAGAGAAGGTGCCAGGTTGTCTCAGCACTGTGTTACAAATACCTGCTGGGAGAGAAGGAAGAAGAGGGAGCCAGGTTTTTCTCAGTAGTGTTCACTGACAGGTCAGGAGGTTGACCCTGACTGAACGAGAGGGTTGGTTTAAATGATCCAAGAGGCCCCTTCTAAACAGTTCTGCAGTTCTATAATTCTTTGAGTCTTCATTTGTGTCTCTGTGTTGGAGGCAGTGGGAGGAGTTTTAAATTTTATTTAACTCTGGAAGTTCCAGGAAAACGTGCTCTGGGATACTTCTATCATGGGCCTTTGGGATTGAGCTAAAGATGCTACTAAGTGGCTCATGAAGATCATGAGAGTGATAGATATTTTCTCCACACATCTACATGTAGCCTGCTAGATATGCCTGAATTAGATGTGTAGGATTGGAATTCTGTCTCACAAGGCCTCTAGGCTGTCTGTGGCCAAGGTGGGTAGCATGTTTTGGCATGGGGAAGAGTTGTTCTGTATATGGGCACCAGGAAAGATTGTGCTTGGATTACTCCAAAAACAGTCTTGTGAGGAAGAGATAATATGCTGGGTGAGAGATGAAGTGAAATGCTGCCTTGTTACAAATATTCCACCTTGTTTCTCTTTCTGTCTCCTAAAGATGTGCAAAGGTCCTATCGGTGGCGGTGCAAGCTGGGGAGATGCTCCAGACCAGGATGTCCTTAATATGCTGGGTTCTGATAATCTGAGCCGTCTGAAGAGGCTGCAGGAAAGATTTGTTGTTCCTCAGAGCATCAGAGGGCCTTGTCCACCTCCTTCATTTCCAGGGTGCCAACAATTCTTCAGGGACTTCATCCTCAGTGCAGGAAGGTGAGTGGCCTGTGCTTGCTGTTCCCTCTGTGACATGTGTGGGCAATGGGAGCACCAGCACCTTTCTCTTGCAGCAGGGAGTTATCCAGAAAGATTGGGACTAGACTATATGGTAATGATTTTTCTTCTATAAACCCATCATACTTTCTTGG
The DNA here is from genome assembly GCA_013399225.1 of Rhipidura dahli. Classification (NCBI taxonomy): domain Eukaryota; kingdom Metazoa; phylum Chordata; class Aves; order Passeriformes; family Rhipiduridae; genus Rhipidura; species Rhipidura dahli. The sequence goes on from VXAC01003381.1 coordinate 775,850, forward strand.
AGCTGTCAGCATTTCCCAGTGCCAAGGCATGCAGTGCTACCCAACAAGGACACTGGACTGGACAAATGCTTCTGGTATGATAGTGCATGAAGCCAAGGTGTACAGGATGAAGCCAGGTTCATGGTTTTGTTTAGTGCTTTAGTTTTTCACAATTCACAGCCTGGGGGAATTGTGATCTATGGGAGATTATAGTCTTAAATTCAGTTGTTTTATAGATTCATTCGTCCTTTGGCAGATCAATTTTATTATCCTTATGCTGAGGCTTGTTACGTAGCATCTCTGAAAAGGTACAAAAGAAGAGTAGAAATGAAGGTGCCCAGCCAGTCCTAGTCTTCTTCTCTCTTGCTTTCTTGTCTGTCAGTCTGTTACACTGGATGTCTGCTGATGCTTGTTACAGCTCACAAGACAAGGTTGAAATTTTGCAGTGTGTTAGTTGAGGTTTTACTGCTGTTTTCAGCCCAGTCTGACTCACCATCATCTTTTGCTGAAGTTACCAGTTCAACCAGCACCTGATGGATAGTCTGTGCCTGAAGATACTTGAACTGAATGGCCTTACTCTGGTGGAGCACGAGCACAGTGATGGGGAAGCAGATATGGATGAACAGGTAGGCTTGCTTTGTGCAACACATCTGTCAGGAACTCCTCTGAGCTGTTCCAGTAGTCGAACAATTACTGGCTTGATTGTGAATTGTTTGGAGCTTTCACCACCGTATTTACAGGACAAGAGCTTCTTAATTTGGTTTTGTCATAACTCTGCAATTTGCTTATTTGTCTGAGCCCCTTGCCACTTACTTGCATGCTTCAGGGTGCTTCAGAGAACTGTTATGAGTGCACAATAGTTGTGAAAGTGAAAGCCTTCTCTTTAGGCTGTTATATCCCGTGTTAGATCAATGAAATAACCAAGTCCTGTTGTTGCACCCCATTTCAATAAGTTCCTTGCTACTTTGCCATATAGAAAGATTTTAGTTACAATGAATTATTAGTCATCCCTGTTCATAGGTGTTCGGGTGTTTCTTCACTCAACTCTACCTATCAGAGGTGTCACAGCTTATAGACTATTAGCAAAGTAGTAGCCAAAGGTTCATGGAAACTTGAAAAGTGGTAGTGATATAAAGGAGGCAATGTGAGACCAGCTCTGCCTCTCATTGACTCCAGAGTTCTTAATATGAAGATATGACTGAGTAGTTGCTTGTTTTAGAAAGCTCTTGAATAATTCCTTCTTGTAAAGAAGTGAAGGAATGAAGACAGAAGCAATTTAAAATGCTTGATAAATATGTATTTTAGAAACTTGGCTCTGTTAAAACCAGTGATGAAGCTATGAGGCCCTTTTACATGAAGGGAGTGGAAGTTTAGTGTAGGCATTTGCTTTGCCAGCATAGGGTGGCATTGCCTCAGCTTGCTTTTCTTCGTTTCAGGATGAAAAGAAGCGTTTCACCGTGGCCCTGTTGAGCCTCCGACTCCTGGCCAAATTCCTGGGGTTCCTTGTTTTCCTGCCCTATCGCACTGCGGAGCAGCCAACCGGAGACTTGCAGGAGTCCGCATTAGCACTCAGAAACCAAGTAAGGAACCGAGATTGCCTCGTGTTTGACAGGCAGGTGCTCTAGTCCAGGGAGGGTTGTGAGTAGTCATGCACTTTCAGAGTGAGCCAGTGGCTCCTGGGAGGATGTTACATGGTTCTGTGTCCCTGCTGCACGTTCCGGTGTTGGGAACAAAGGGAAAAAGAATTTGTGTAACCTTGGAAAGAGGGGGCAATGCACTGATGGTGAGGTACTCAGTCTCCTGTTATTTCTGCTAACCTGGGTCTGTCATACCAAAACCAACAACTTGTATTTAGAGTGTCACATTCAGCTATCAGGACTGATTCCATTAGTTTTGCACCTCTGTCCCAGCAGTGTGTCACACTGAATGGAAGCATTAGACCTTGACTCCACTTTGTACATAGTCAGGCTTTTAACCTTGCTTTTCCAAGTCCCAGTGGAACCTTTGGTTGCAGTCATAGTGTGGTTTTTACCTCTGGTCATGTGCAAACAAGTGTTTTCATTAGCCAGAAGTCACCAGTACACAAGATGAAATCCCAGGAAGAAAAGTCAAGCTATAGATAAAAGTTTTTTGTAAGTATCAAAAGATACTTATTTCAAGCTACTGGTTTAACTTTTCTTATCCTTTAAGACCCTGCCTGTACTGGATATATTAAAGCTTCTGAGACAATCTATTCGGGATCAACGTTCTATCCTCACAATTCCTTGGATTGTGGAGTACCTTTCCCTTGTGGATCATATTGCTCCTTTCCTTGATTATTACAGGAAAGTATTTGGTCTCTTGCTGCAGGTATACAGGTAAGAGCCTGGGAAATTGTATATATGAAGAATGTTTCTGTGAATGTTCAGTTATTTCTTTGAGATGCCTGATGGTTGAGAGTACATGCTGACACTGGTTTGAGATTCTTAGAAAAAGCAGTAAAGCACTTTTTTTTTTGTTGTGCAGAGCATGCATACTTTTTATCTTACATAAAGCTGCAAAGAGGGTACAGCCTAAACTTGGGGATTAATACTTGATTCAAATATATGGTTTGTTCATTAAGTAAAAAAAGTCTTTTAATCCCACTTGATCACTCTGCTTCTGCAGCTGTGGTATAACCTTCAAGACGCAGCTTGAATTTTGACCTTAAACCTACAAGGTTTCCAATGCCTAAATAATTTTCTGGTTTTCTTTCCTATATATATGAGGAGAATTTGAAGCATGTTCTAGAGAATGGCTTGTCTAGTGTAAACTTAAGACAGGATGTTATGCAGGTACATACAGAAAAGTGGAGCTTACTCTCTCTTTAGGCAGACATGCAAGGAATGTGTACATGGTGATAGATAGTGAATGGTTTGGAATGTTTTCCTTAATGAAAATTGAGCTGCTGGAAACTGACACTCTCTCTTGTTGCTTCTGCTGCATGGCAGGTTAATGGTCCTTTCTGAAGACAAGGAGATGAGTTTCCTGAACAAGCTGCTGATCCTTGCAGTTCTGGGTTGGCTTTTTCAGGTAGGGTCTCCTGTGTGCGTGTAGCTCTTGCCTGAAGAAAAAGCAGGGCCCAGAACTCAGTACAAAATAATACTGAAATTAATTAAAACAATTCAAAACAGTAATTTGTTGTTTTGATGTGATTTTTTTACATTGGTGTGGAGTTTAAAGAATAATTGTATTTTAATGGAGAATTATTTTCCTCTAGTGGAATTGTGTGAGGCAACATTTTTTTTGCAATAGGAATTCTAATTGCATCTGAAACACATCTGTACTTAATAATCTGCAACCTTGTAAGAAAATTGACAGCTGATTCCTGTTAGAACTGGAAGCTTGTGTCACAAAGATGGTGTGCTAGCTGTCAGCCTTGAATTACTGGGGAGTATATTGTCTTATAGAGGGATGGTGTGTGATGAACCTTTAAAATTCTTTTTTGCCTCCAGTTGGAAGCAAGGCAACTACTTAGCAAGTAGTTGGAAATGTGAAAGATGATGCATGGGGAGGGTAAGGAAGGTAGCTTATGTTACTGTCGTCAAAATAAGTCTTTAATTTTATGGAAAGGTTCTTCTCAGGGAAAGAGGATCCTTAGTGCTAGGGTTTTTTTTTGTGGGTGGCAGTGTGATGAGATTTTACTGTCCTGTTATCAGAAATGGTGGAAATTACTGACTGCCTTTTGGGTTGCAACTGCTGGGTTTTCTCTTTCAGGTTCCATCAGTCCCTGAAGAGTTGTTTTTTACTGCTGATGACAGGCAGGAGAGATTTGTGATGGATACTGTGACATCTGCTCAGGCTTTGGTGAGTTAGTGCAGCAGCATGTCCTCTGGATCTGTGGGTGAAGATGGACCTACCACTTCCTCGGGAGTTGTAGGATTTTATCAGGAACTTGGCTTCAGGGCAGCTGCAGTGAGCATGTGGAGACCAATGGGTGTAACGCCCAGTTTGTCCAAGTGCCTCAGCTGCATCTCATTTGTGTCAAGGGTTGTGAACTGTGTGTTACAGCTCTGGGTTTTCCATCAAGCAGGAGCCATCTCACCTGCTGCAATAATTTGCAGAACAGGTGCCAAGTTATGCTGGAGGATCAGATGCTGTTTTCCTGCAAGGTGAGCTGATAGAACTGTAGCTCTTTCCAGAAATAAGCAAAAGTAATAGTGAACAGAAATAGGTGGGACTGTAAGAGCAAGGTTGCTGTTTGTGAGGTCACCTGTTTTCCAGTGTCACGATAAAAGGGTAGCTGAACTGAAGATGGTATGAGCAAGCAGGAAAGGAGGTGAGCTTATGGCATGTGTAATGTTTCAGATAACTCCCAGACATGCAAGGGGATATACAGTATTCTGTGGAAAAAGGGTATGTATGCTAAAATACACTGCCTTGGTGGATGGGATCTGAAATTCCTGTTCCTCCCGTGGCCCTGCCTGTGCTGTGTTAATGTGACATTTCTCAATGGTGTGGTGTCCCAGTGAGTCTGGATGAAGGCAGTGGTGGAGATGTAATGCATAGCAGATGTGCCTCATTTATTTTCCTCCATGGAAAGGTTTCTCCCATATGAGGCTGTGGCAACAGTCCTGGCTCCCTTCTTTAACCCAGCTTTCAGCTGGGCTTTGTTAGTGGTCAGGGGTAAAGGCTGAGCTACACTAATAAAATGAAGAGCAGCTCATTTTGTGTAACAGGGCTGGACTGAACACCTGGGCTGCAAAGTTCATAATTTTACTATGTATTTGGAATCCAGATATTGTTTTTGTGGAAAGGTAGCCCTGAAACCTGCCTGTGGCCACATGTATGGGATTTCTGACTTGAAGACTCTTTCTTTCCTGCTGTGTCCTTTCAGCATTTCCTTCATTTTCTCACCAGGACTTTGTACCCTTGGTGGACCAGCAGTTACTTTATACCTGCTGTCCCTATCTTGGTGAGTATTTTACTTATTTTTGCTATATACATAAAATATATTAGTATGTATTTACTTTTATTTAGTTAGTTGTTTGTATTTGTTGTTTGGTACTGTGAGCCCTTGGATCACCTTTCTTACCCCTTCTCATAACTTGAGCTCTCAGTTGTGCATGCAAGAACCTTGATAAAAAGCTGTATTGCAGAAGTTTCTGCAGCTGTGGATCTGGTGAAGTTGGGGGAGGGAGGCTACATAGTCAGGATAGTTGATCCACAGAGCTTGAATGTGGAGGGACAGGGGAAGCCACCCCTCACAAACTGGAAGGAAGCATAAGGATTACATGCACAACTTTTCCATCCTAGGTATAGGAAGAGGTTTTTGTACTGATAGGAATGTTTTGTTCCTTGAGCATATTTCTGCTGCCAGGCAGAGGGGAGGAATCCTTTTGTGCCCTGGTATTTTGTCAGCTTGTTGTTTGAGATAGATTTTTCATGGGATCTGTCTACCAATGGTAAAACTCCTCTCTGTAGACAATAGGAGTCCCAGATGGGGAGATGGTGCTCTTCTTCTTGGGACTTAGTAGGAAAACTGTGTGTTAAACCTGCATCACAAAAGCTTCTAGGGGGGAATAGGTTGTCCAGCTTTACCCCCAGTATTTTCTCCTGACTCTGTTGGAATTTTGTGTAACTCTGCTTGCCTTGTTACCCTTGTAGACTTTATGGTTCTTGCTTGCCACACTAAAAATGAATGTATAAAAGTGACTGCTCCCTCATCCTTCTGAACTAGTCCCAGGGAGGATTAGTTCTAGGGAGATTTTTGGAAGCTTCCTCTTTTCAGAGCCTTGCCTGCCTTGATATGCCCTGCCAGTCAAATGTGTGGGATGCTCCCTTTGCTTTTCTGAAGCTTCTGCTCTTGTAGAAGCCAAGAGAATCTGCCCTGGGAGCAGGACTGGAAAAGTGAAAGTCTCTTTCTTGAGTTTTGATTTTTTTTTTTGTCCTTGCTTATGAGGTTGATGACTGTTTTTGCATGTTTTCCTGTACAGGTGAGCTGCGTAAACTACTTGCTTCTTTTGTGGCTGGCAGTGGAGGGAAAAATGGTGGTTTTATAAGGAAAATCACTCCCACAGCTGCAGAGTCCTTGGCACCCAAGGCTTCTGTCACTCAGCGGAAACTGCAGGTAATGAAATGGGGGAGTGGAAAGGGACAGGAGAAATTTGCTTGTGTGGGTATAGGGTTATCCAGTAGTATCTTAATGCCAGGGAAAGAAAGAATGGACCTAGGCAGCAGGGGAGCATTGTGTGTAACAGTCAGGTATCTTTGCTCCCTGTTTTTCTGTTACAGTCATGTGGCTGGGATACCGTGTGGGTGCTGAAATCCAGATAACCTCAGTAAACATTCTTGTAGTTGGAACAACTAGTCTTACTTTTCTGTTTCCTTTTTTTTTTAAGGTAAAATGTTGGTGTGTTTCTCATACTTCGTTTTGGTTAGATTGTAGCCATGCTTTCCACTGAAAGGATGACCCGCATAGGAGCCTACAAGATTGCCAGGCTGTAATTAAAAGAACTTGTTCTTTCCAAAACCAGCCCTGTGTGCTGACTCACTACTAGTAGACACTGTCAGAACTCTCCCCTTCTTCCCTTTACAGGTCTTTTGTAGCTTCAGAAACCCTGATAATGAGCTATGGGTTAAATGGTTAGAAGGGAATAGGGAGTAAATAATATACTGGGATGGTGAATGCTACAGTAGCAGAAAGTTCTAGTGTGGGCAAATTGTCTTTTAGTACATATCCACTTGGTAGGTCTGTCTGTTCCTGTGTTGGTGAGAGGAGGATCTGGGTGGAGTGCTGTAATCAATTGTAGTGCTTTCTCTTGAACAGGTAGAGTTGGAACAGGCCTTTTTCCACAACCAGCCTCCCTCCCTACGGAGAACAGTGGAATTTGTGGCAGAGCGGGTGGGATCCAATTGTGTTAAGCACATCAAGTAAGTGCTGGTCTCCTATTCTGTGACTTAAGAAGTAACTTTACATAATGATTAGGCAAAGAGTTGATCCTTTAAACTTGCATGTGTGGGGAAAGGAGCTTCCCTGAGGGTGTGCTGTGTAGCAGAACACCAAGGCTGTCTAAGACTGACCAGGAGCATCTGCTGTTATAGAGGGGAGTTTGTGAAGGGATGTAGAGAGGAGGGTGATACAACTGTAGGACACTTTGTATGTGAATGCAGAGCAGCATTGAGACTTTACAGCCTTTTTAGAACATTCTTGCTAATGATAGGAAAATGTCATATCAGGAATGACCTCTGGAGGTTACTTGATCCACACTCCTGCTCAAAGCAGGGCTGGCTTTCAGGTTTATTGGCACCTTTTCCAGTTGGAGAGGTTTCCATCTCTTAAGGATGAGGATTCAGCCAACTTCTTCATACCATGTTCCAATGCCTAATTTTCCCAGGCTTTGGGTAAAAAGTTTCCTTATATCCTGTCAGAATATTTGTTGTTCTAGCTTGTACATATTCCTGTCAACCTTTAGCAGTGCTCTTCCTGGAAGTCTTGTTCTGTCTTCTCTGTAACTTTTCCTTCTCCCTTCAGCTTTTTCTTGTCTCCAGGCTAGGTGAAACTGACTCCCCCTTGTAGGTGTGTGCTCCAGCATCCCAGCTATTTTAATAATTTTTTTCTTTTCTCCTGCAGTTACTCAAATTGTCAATGGCTTTGTTGTCCTGAGACCCCAAAGCTGGACACGCTACTCTAGATGCAGCCTCACAGTGATGAGGGAAGCAGTAACTTCCCTTGACTTGCTGGCTGCACTGTTGCTATTGTCAGCCCAGTATAAGGTTGGCTTTCTTTGGGCACTCCTAACTCACTCACCTTGTGTTCTGGGAACCCCAGGTCCCTTCTGCAGAGCTGCTCTGTAGCCAGTAGACCCCAGCCTGTAAAGGTGCACAGTCAGCCTATTTCTCCCTCTTTTCACAGTCCTCCTATGTGGTAGCCCAGCCCTCCAGCTCGTGAGCTTGCTCAGAGTTTCCACTGTTCTGTTGTCCAGCTTGCTGAAGCCAATAAATGTTATCAGCCCCTAAGGAATGGTGGCTGTAGTGGGCTGCTGCTGACTTTGAACTTCTTTGAACTTCTGAGCACTATCAATTGAGCATACAAGGGTATTTCTGCCAGAAAGGAGACCTGTAACCAAATATGTTTCCAGTAAAACCTGAAGGCTTTTGACTCTTGAGTCTTAGTACTATTTTGGTGTCTTCATTGCTGTTTTCTTCCTTACATACAGAACAAGGAGATGATACAGTACTGATTTCTTTTTAGCAGCATGACTTACTGCATTTAAGATGGGTATCCCCCTAAACTGGGGAGAAAATCTGGGTACAGCTAGTGTGCACTGTTTCTCGTGTTGATTTCAGCCTGCCGGATTATTCTTGGTTTTGTTGCAGGGCAACACTGGTAGCAGAGCTGGTCCAAAGAGCTGAAGCCATATTGCAAGATAAAGTGAAGGAGGAGGATGTTAATCATGACAAACTGCTTGAAGAGGTGTGCACTCATCTGTATGAGGAAGGGGCCCAGGCACTCATCAAAGGCAGAGAGTAAGGAGGAAAAGTTATTTAAACTTGTGCCTTCCTATCTCTTCTTACTGCAGAATCTATAAGCCTAATTTAGCTTGGCCTGTCATGCTCAGGTCCTGGTAATTATAAACCATGCCCTCTGCTCTTCTTAGGGTGAGTGTCTGCTGTGCCTCCAGCCAGTTAATACAGTGTTTGTAAGAAGGAGTAAAGGTGCTGTGTGTTCCTCTGCATCCACCTCCAAACAGACATCCACTGTAGCTATTATACTTCCCTCTTTGGAAAGTTGATATTGCAGCTTGGTTGCTTGTAATTACCCTTTCCTTGTCTGATTCTTTTAGTTTGATTTATTGCATTGCTACATAATGAACCTCTGAGTGTTGTCCAAGAACTTCGACTAATCCTGTGGCACACTTTCTTTTCTTGCAGATTTTGCAAAAAAAAAGGTCCTGAGGCAGTAAGGGTGTTGCTGCCAGAAGAGACATCTGCAGCAGTATGTATTTTCACTAAAACTTATTGAAAACCTTGACTTTAAGTCTGGATCGTTACCATTTTTCCATTGCCACTTCACTTATCCCTGAATACCTCAGTCAAGAGATTCTATTGATGCACTCATGGGAGGACTGATAGATAGCTAAGGAGAGTCACTTCTACTGGGCTGCCTTGCATATTCTGGGTAAAGTTATACTCCAGCTCATAGCTGACTATTGAGGCTAGAATATTATATAAATTGCATTCATCTTGCAATGACAATGCTTTTGTTCTAGCATTGATTTCCACAAGAGCTGATGAGATTTGGAAAATCAAAACAGTTTGGTTGTATTGCTCATTTTCCATGGGGGTGGGGGTGCTCACTTTAATTGTTGCGTGCCAAAATTAAGCTTTTTTCCTCTAGACTTCCTTCTGAACTTTCACTGATTACAGTGCTGTGGCTGATAGTAAATCTGTCATTTGTTATCCTCCCTCTAAAGGTTTTAAGTAGTGCAGAAAACATTGCGGTGGAACTGGCTACTGAGAGGGCCTGTGGCTGGCTCTCTGCCAACATTTCAGGTGAGTCTTTTTACCTGGAACTGGGGCTGCTAACCTGTGCAATCACAGAAATGATTTCTAGCTCTAAGAGCATTTTTTGGGGATCTTTTGGGCTTGGCCCATGGTAGTGATTTTTAGTCATGGAGTCTTGTAGGATGGTGAGAGTAAATGCTGTGGAAAGCTCCTTCTGGAAATGTCATCTAGGCTGAAGTTGTCTTAGCACTTCCAGTGTATACAGACAAATGCTCTTTCAAACCACCTTATGGTTCACATGTACAGAATGCTTCTGAAATCTCCTGTAAAACAAACCCTTCTTGGACTTGGGTGTATTTTCTGCAGGCTGAAGGCAAGTGTTGTTCTTTTACTCTGTAATTCTGCTCTGGCAGCTCTTTAGAATCTCTGAAAACCCATTTTTTCAAGAGGTTGTGCCAGAAGTCTGGGGAGGAATGTCCAAGTGCCATTTGCAGCCATGGGATTTTAGTGTTTTGGATGCTGATCAAAACTTATTTTGGTAGAAGACATATGGCTTTTATGAGCACAGTGGTTGAACTGGTATGATTACACTGAATCAGCTTTGTGCTTTGGCATTGCCTTCTGGCTTAGGTACTGTGTTTGTTAAAACCACCAAAATATTTTGATGGGAAGTGAGATGAGTTTCCAGCAGTACCTGGCAGTGATGGGTGGCTGCCTTCTACAGCTGTGGGTTAGCACACTCTCTCCACATTAAATGTAGTGGGAGGTCAGAGAGAGGGGTTTGAAAATGTAAGCTGTCTTTTTTCCTTATTCACTGTGATCCTTGGAATGAGAGGCTAAGAGTGTTTGGAAATGATTCTCTGCTTCAGTGGAGAGAAAAACTGAAGCAGACAGGATTTGTTTTGTGTCCTCTCTAGCACTCATCAAAAGGGAAGTGAAGGCAACCTTCAACCGAATGCTGAAAGTCCCAGGATTTCCCTTGCCAGGAGAGGATGCTCTGGAGGTGAGAAGGGACTGTCCTCCAGGCTGTCAGCACTGTGCTCCATTTCCCTCCCAGATCATCAATGAGATCAAGGTACACAGTGGTCACTCCCTGGCTTGCCCCAACTCCCTTTCTGTTTTTCGCATTGGTGTTTTTGTGGTTTGTTTTTATTGTTTGGGGGGGTTGTTTGTTTGTTTGGGTTTTTTAAAGAGAATGGTCTGGTTCTGAGGAACTGGTGGTGGGGAGTGCTTAGGAAGCACAATGGAAAGTTGCCAGGTTTTTTTAAACCCCTGCTTGCTGTGTCTAGATCAGAGTTCCCTGTTAGGAACTCCCAAATATCTCAAATAGAGATTTCTGGTAGCATGCCAGTGTGGCCTTTTTGATATGAGTAGGGTGGAAACCACCATAGTGTGAACACCATAGTATTGTGTACAATTTTGCAATCATTTAACCTATGCAACACATAAGGACAAGAAGGATTCTGAACACCTCACTTTTTTACCATTATGTATTCTGCCTATTTTTTTTTTGTACCTGATTGTCTGCTTGCAGACAAGTAATGCTGGTTATCACCGTCATTGCTTTCCCAGCAGTTGTGTGAACATGAGTTCACATCCTTTAATGCTCTCTTCCTTCTGCTAAAATAAAAAGAGGAGGGTAAGTTGTTTGAGGAAACCTCTGGGTGGACATTGAAGCTTCCTTGACAATATGAGACAGCTCTGGATTTCTGTAGCACTTCTACCCTGAACTTGCAGTGCTGTCAGATTTATCTAGAGCTTTCAGTGCTAGTACTTTTAAGGAAGATGAACTTGTTGCCATCATTGAATTTCACTTCATAACATTAGTGAGAACAGTGCTAGAAAATGAGATCTTGGTAAGGTTGTGAAAAATCAGCTTTAATCTGTCTTATGAAATGTATATACCAGCTTAAGTTTTAGTTTTAATGAGGACCCAAGAGCTGTTTATTGAACTGCTCTGTCACGGGTCCAAAGATCTGTTTGTGGAAGAGCAGAATACTAATGTGTGGGTTACTGTTGTCTTTCCCATCAAGGATGTGCTCTGTGTTGCTGTGGGCCCACGGGATGAGGGTGAAGTGGTTGACTGTGTGTGGCTGGAGTGCTTGCTGGGAAGGTTGAGTCAGACACTTCGATGCAGAAAGGTAAAAAAATGTAAAAAAGCAACAAAACCCGCCCATCGAATCACTTTGAGCTGTCTCGATACCTGTGAACTTGTTAGTTGGCCTTGCCTTACAGTTGAGTTCAGCTGAGGGGTTTTTATTTGAGCTCAAGTGTGGCAATGTTGTGCTGCTTTTTTTTGTACTGCGTAGATCTGCTTGTTAATTCAGTTTGCCTTTGTAAATCCCCTTTTCATATATGACATTTTTTTTGTCTTTCAGTCTTCAGTGGTCTCCTCATTACAGCTCTGTGCTGTAAATTGCCTTCTCTTCTCAGATATTTCAATCCCTTGTGAAGCCTTGTTTTGTCCAGCCTGCAGCAGGGGAAAAAAACCCCTTTTTTTTGTGTTTTCCAGTTCATATGTCCCACATCAGAACAGCAGCTGGCCAAGTGCACGGTTGAGTTGGTGTCTTTGCTGGGTAAGTCTGTCATGATGAGCTATTTAGGACTGAAATCTGTTATTACAGTTCTCTTAGATCCCCGAGGTCAGAGATTTAAGTGTTTAGAGCTCATGAATATTTGATTCTCTTCGGTGTCACTGAGTGCAGATTTTTTTCTGTCAATTTGGATGGTTGTTCTTATTCCCTCTTACATTCTGAAAACAGAACTGTACAGTGACTAACCATCCTTCTGATCTGTTTCACATGTCCATTTTTTTATTTATTGATACCTTCATTTGAATATGGGATATGTTTTCCAGTATTTCTACCTCTGAAAAATTGTGGTTGGGTTTGGGCTTTTTTTCATAAGAGTAATGGCCTTTTCCATTTCAACATTAAATTAGGTTTTTATGACTATTTTATGGAAAGAATGGAAATAACTTGTTTTCTGTGTATTATGACTCCTGTGAACATTTTCAGTTTGTTTTTTTTCTCTTGCTTTGATGTGTAAATACCATTTTTCTCTGATCAGGAGCTTGTGATCTCAATGTAGGTGTTTCCTCATGGGCAACTTTCTAATTTTCTGGTTTTAGAACCAGCTTTAGAAGTTTTATGCATAATTTGTTTTTTTCAGAAGGTAGTTCACATCTGAATATTGTGAAATTTATTCTGGGGGCAGCGGTGTCAACCTGTCCTGTTCCATTAGACTGTACCAAGGAAGAAGTGGTGTCTTCCTTCTGGTTATGTTCATCTGCAGTTAAACACTGTTCAGCTTTACCTTCACTCGTGTGAAGTCACTTAACTCTGCCTGTAATCTAAACTATGAACAACTGTTCAATCTTTCTATAGATAGAAGTTTTTATCTGTGTTACTATTCTTTCCTTTGAAGTAACACCTAGAGAAAATTTAGTTCTCTGACTAAATATTAGGCTGACTTTCAAGAACTGGGGCTATATTCCAACCAATTTGTGTTCTTTGTCTGAGGCATATAAATCTCTTCCTATGTCATACTGTCTCTATAGATTCAAAGCTCATAATTTCGCGTATTTCCAAATTCCAGTCCTCTTAGGTTGACTGGTTTTGTACTAAGTGTGCTGCTGAACCAAGATGATGACTAAAAGGAAATAATGAGCTACAGGAGTTCATTTTTCATCCTTTTCTTAGTTTCAGATCGCATTCCTCTGAGTCTTGGGATCAAATCCCCTGAGAAGACCCCTGAGAGGCTGTGTGTAAAAAACAAACCCACCTATGGCCTCCTAAAACTGCTGTTCTCCATCTGGAAGGAGGACTTTGGGACGCCTGTGCCTGTGCAGCTGATCTTCAGCAAGAAGAACATGGGTTATCTTGCAGAAGTTAAGCAGCGAGAGGTAAAGCTTTTCCCACTGTGTGGAGCAGGCTGGCACTGGTGCAGGAATCCTGCCAGCCCCCAGTGCTCCCGTGTGACCGAGGCCAGCGGGGTTTGGAGTTGTTGGTTGGAGTTGTTTCTGCAGGGCAGTGAAAGACAGGGGTGTGTACAACTTGCCAGGGGTTCATAGTGGGCTCTTGGGAAGGCACAGTTTTGTGTAGGAGCCAATGGCAAAGTGGCCCACGTGGCCTAGGATATTGCAAGGACTGGACACACGTGACTGTCGTTGGTTGCATTCTTGTGTCTTTATCAGTTTGCATTTCTGCATGCATGTTGGTGTTACAAGCACCCCAGCTAAAGCTGAAAATCACCCTATTTAGCTGCAGGCTAAACCCACCTTACTTCAGAAGTCAAAGAAATAATCTTGATCAGGCAGGCATTAAATTCTTGGTGTGTTTATCAGCTGAGAATTTTGAGACTTTATGGTAGGATACAATCAGTGTATGAATTAAAGAAATTTTGTTCACTTGTTTTGGATGTTGCTCTTGTTCTCATGGTCACATGCAGATAGATAATGTGCTTGCTCCTTTTCTCCACATTCTGATCCAAAAAGAAAAGTGTGAATTATATATGGTTAAAGAAACAAGCACACAATCCATTTCTTTTTGAGTTGTTGGTATTTTCCTCTCTTGTGCAGTGGGATTTGTTCCTTTTCCTGCTTCATGGTCTTGTAGAACATGAACTAATGAGAACTAGTGAAATCCAGAGTTGCCTGCATAGCCTTGAAGAGCTCCCTTGGCCCTCAGTAAGTAATTCTATGTGTGTGAACAATAAGTGAAATAAAAAGTAAAGCTACACAAAAACCAATCTTTCTATTTCATGTAGATAAGGCCCATAACCATCCCATCTGTCATTCCTGCTAAATGCAAAGGAAGGGCTGGCTTCCAACAAGCTTGTTACTGTTGCTAGTGTTTGGCTGAAAGCTGTACTTGTGTGACTCCAACATTGCCCATGCAGTGGAAACATTCCCAAGAAATTTGTAAACTGGTTTGGAGACCAGCTGTCTCAGTTACCAGCTCTCAGTTCTAGCCTGAGTGTGCTGCTGCATTCCAGCTGAAAATGACATGTTGGGAAGGGTCTTAACTGACCAGTTGTGCACTTAAATCCCTGGGCCTCCTACCACTAGAGTGTGAGAGCAGTTGGAATGTTCTAGAGCAGTCTCACTGTTCTTGCCACAATCAAAATGTAGGAATCCACCCAGATGCCTTGCTAAAATGGACAGTATTCCAAGGCTGGTGAGCACTTGCATGTTGGAGCTGTTTAACCATTTAAATTGTGGCAGTGATCTTGTCTGAGAAGGGTGTGGGGATCAGAGGGGAGACTGAGCCTGTCTGCAGGCATTCATCAATTCTGTAGCTTGTCTAGGTTTTTGCACTGGAAAACCATCAACATGTTTAACCTTGTAAAATACTTATAGAAAAATTAAGTAAGTAAGCCTCTTTGTTAACATTTGTTAATAAGGGTTCTCTGGTTTATATCTGTTTGTTACAGGATTTTGTAAAAGACCTGAAAAGGCTGTCCCGAGTATTTGTAGCACAACATCAGAGAGAGGAGCCCAGGACTAACCCTTGTGAGCTGACCAGACAATCTCTAGGTACTGTGACCACACAAAGTTAGCAGAGGTGGACTCTGTGGACACAAATTACTAATGAAGATGCAAATGAAATTTTCGGTGTTCCTGAAAGGATTGGGAGCTCTTTGCTGGGAGCATACTGAAGATAAGAGGTCACTTTGTGCAAAACCTGCACTGGGCCTTCTGTCATGGGCATTCTGCCGTGGTGGCTCTGCTGAAGGATTTACATCAGCAAATGGATCTCCAAGTCAAAAGTCTTTTAAGCACCTTGACTGTGTCTCAGAGCAGCTGTTAGACTCAGAGACACATTTTGTATTAGTGCAGCAACAGGCTGTGACCAAACCCAGGAATCAACTCAAGTTACTTTGTGATCAGAGATGGTTTCTTAGTTGCTGTCTCTTAACTCAGTGTGACTTATGTTGTCTTTTAACAAAGCCTCTACAGTCAGGGGAAGAAGAGGTGAACCTATATGACACAGAGATGTGCCTATATTTATTTTTCATTGTAAGCTCAGTGTTGAAGGTTTGATTTTAATTTTTTTAAGACTAATTTTAAAAGTTGAACCATATTAAATAAGTCCACTAGACCACTGATGGCATTATTCTGAAAGGATGTAGATGCTAAAGTGTTTTTCCATCTCTTGTTGGAAACAGAACTTGTAATTTCCCAGGGCTTTTAATAGAAATAAGGGATAAAATATCTGTTTATATTTTTTACTGAAGACAGTATTTTTAAGACACTTTTATAGTTGTGAACATAAATGACATCTGGCTGTTATTCACTGTTTTTTTATAATTTTTCTTGCCTTGAGTTTGGGTTTTATCAGTCAGGAAGTACTGCAGCAAGAAAATTACAGCCTGGAAGAGCAGACAAAGTAGTTAAGAAGCACTATGATGTTCCCTGGGGAGTGGGTTTTGAAAGGGGCCCCTTTCTTGGAGGACAGTGGGTATTTTCTGCCCTTACAGACAGATTGTTACCAAGAGTGTGACCTCCTGTTCACCCCCTTCTCCCCAAGTCTTTCCTTGAACTGGGGTTTGGGGCAGGGACTGCTGGTGAGTAGCAGAATATGTTTAGGTGCTCATCAGCTGTCTCATGGGATTCCCTCCCGCTGCCCCATAGCAGCGAGGACATTATTTCCTTTTGTCTAGGAGTGTCCTATTAGTGTAGGTTTTTCCAGAAAGCAAGTTCTGATTTACAAATAGCCTCTGGACAAGGTGAAGCCCAGGGCTGTTTAGCTTGCTAATTAACTGACCTCTTCCCTGTATAAGGTGAGAAAAGATAACATCTTGGACTCAGTGATTCGAGAAAAACTACAGACAGGGCTCATTAGGTAGAACTGTGGCTTCTGTTAAAATATGTGATACAGAAAGAGAAATCAAGAGGCACAGCTGGGTCTGAACTGTACTGTGATTTTTCTTGGCTTGTTTACTTGTATTGAAAGATTTGGCAGATTCCATCTGCATTCCTCTTTTTAGGGGTTTTCTGATGTGAATGAATGAGAGAGTCCCCAAAAGTAGGCGTGCTGCAATGCAAATACCAATGGACCAATTCAATACAAATTGAACAGCAAGTACACCTTGTCATGCCATACCTGCTCCCTGAGGCTGAGTATTGTGTGATGTTTTGCTGCAGATCTCATTTGAAATTGTTGTCATAATAAACATTACTAAATGTCTTGTCCTATGTTCAAGCTGTCAATATACAAGCTCTTGGTACTAGGCTGAAGAACAAAAAAGCCACAAAGCATGGAGCAGAAAAAGTGCAGTACAGACCTCCTGTCTGGCATGTTGTACTTCTACTGAAATAGAACTCTACTTTGTTATGTAAGGGAGGGCAGGGTGGTGGAAGGGGGAAAAAGCTGGAATCCATATTAGTGAAAAAAACAGTGGTTTTGGTTCTGGCATGGGTTTTATTTGGGTATCATAAAACTGGTTGCATGGATGTCATGGCTACAGCCATTTTCATGAACTTGGCATAGCAGAATTCTCCTTCTCTAATGCAACGTTTGGAAGTTTTTATTTAAAAGGTGACCAAGCCCCAGGAGCAGTTTCCAGCCACCAGAGAACACAGGTGTGCCCTACAGGGCAGGAGACAGTGCTGCAGTGGGACCCAGCAGGTAAGAAACACCTCTGTTTCTGTATTCTTAATGACTTATTGCAGCAATGCTGGTTCTTGGGCATCCCACGGCCCCCAGGCACGTTTGCTCTGTAAAGTCAGACCCCCCACTCTGTATCCAAGGCTTGGGAGCAGTTGTGGAGCACAGGTTTGCTGTCTGGGACTGTGTGGGAGGACAGGAGCCTGTGCCCCCTGGGCTGGCAGCCTCCTCTCAGCACGAGTGCCTCGGGCCCTGTGTCCCGGGCACTGCTGCTGGTGCCAGAGGTGCTGCAGGCAGGACAGCAAGAGCTCACTGAAAGTCAGGGCTGAGGCTGTGTGGCCTTTCCTCTGCCAGTCTTTCCTATTGCAAACTCACATCTCCCAGAAGAAAATCAGGACAAGTGGTGTTACTTAACTTCCTTCTGAATGTGCAGGTCTGGGGAGCTGTGTAACGGGACTTGGGAAGAAGCTCCAGACAATTTTTTTTTTTTAAATAACCAAATAACCCCCCCTTTGCTAGGACAAAGCACTGTCACAGAACCCAAATTTAAGCAGTGACTGGTTTCTTGATTCTTGTACCAAAAGTTCATATTTCATGCCCATTCCTCAGCAGGTTAAGTGGGAGACCTACATCTCTCATCACAAACTTGCCTTGGTGGTGTTTTTCTACTCAGCATAGTTCCATAGATATTGGAATTTTAGCTGGAGCAAAATAAGGTGGGGCACATTTTCTTGTGTAGAAAATACCATTTATTGTGGATATGAAAATAGCAACCTTGATTTAGGAGCAGAGATGCAACCCTGGGTGGTGCAATACAATTGGTTTGATCATCTGCTGCTCAGCAGTAACTTACAGGAAGTTGGTTTTTGTCTGTTGATTACCAAATTTGATATCTGCTGGGCTTTTGTTTCTTCCTTCCAAACAAACCAATGCCATAGATTAGCAAGTACCATAAAATGTTGTATTTGCAAAAGAAAACATTCATATAAATAGGCTTTTTAGTATCACTTGAAGATTGTATTAAAAAAAAGTTACATTAATTCAATACTGATAAAAATAAAACTTAGCTTTTATAGCATATAAAAACGCTTCAAACCAAGCATATATAAATAACTTAATTTGTAAATGTAGAAAAAAAATATTAAGTATATATAAAAATAAACATCTGATGCACTGTACAATAAGACACTCTCCTTCATAGGCACTGTCATCGTTGAGCAACAGGAATCCCTCGAGATGTTTTTCCTACAAAAACTGCTTTATCACTAGTGCCGTGTCCAAAAGAAAAGGGGAAAAAAAGCAAAGCACTGAGCAAATCTCTAGTGGGTTGTATGAAGACCTCCCCTGCCTCCTCTGGAGAGCTATGGAAGCAGCCAGGGGACAGAGCCAATATCCCGTGCTGCTGGTTCTGCTCATTTTTCTTGGGGCTTTAATCTACTGCCTTGTTTGCCCTTCCTTCTGTGTTTCCACCAAAGGGGGGACTTTGACAGGTTACAAATCTGGAACCTCTCTCATTTTTCTCAGTTGCAGAAATCTTTCTGTAGGGGCTGTGTAAGATGCGTGATGCTCAAAGTGAACCATGCTGTGACTGAGGCCTTTAGCAAAGCTTTTGAGCCTCACCAAATAAGGAACAGTAATATATTGGTGTTAAGATTGTAACCATGGCAATCCAAAGATGAAACAAAGCAAATTTGTAAGTTAAAGGTTTTGTTATCCTACCTGATCTAGCTGGAGGAGGAAGCCTTGGGCTGGTATGTATCAAAACTGCTATTTTCTTAAGTATCAATTTAAAATAGCTATTGTCTTTTCATTTAAAACTCACTATATTAGTAACAGGAAGTAACATAGAAGCTGAGAGCCAAAATTACACCTGTGCAAAGACAGAGTAAAAGTAGATTTTGGCTCTTGAACTCAAAGGTGGGAAGTGCAGGTAACTTCACCATATGCTGGGAAAACGCACCTTGTACTGACAGTAACTGTGTTAAAGTAGCAGGCACTGACTGCAGTAGGGTGGATGCTTGAGTACACATTTCTCACTTGACAAATTCAAAGTGCAAGAGCTTCTTGAACAATGGGGGCTTTTTTGAGCTAATGAAAACATAACATAGCAATTTTTATTGCTTAGATATATCTAAAGTGATTCTGTACTGTTGTGCTGACAAATTAAATGAAGTTATTTGGATATTTGAGGTGGTTGTGGTTTTGTTACAATTTAGGAGTATGTGAACCAGCTAGGGATTGTGTTGAACAAACATCTAAAGCCTGACAGCAGGATTGTTGGACTAAGTGCCACAGAAGTCCCATGAGGTAATTGAAGGGGAAGAGTCTGTACTTGCTTCAGTGAGACAGCAAGTGGTCACATTATGAGCAAAGAAATGTGGTAAAACTATGACCAGGCTACATTTTCAGCTCTTAATGCATTTGGGTGAAAGTGTAGAAGGGCTGATGAAATAGCCATTGTGGAAAAATGTTGGAGCTACTCTTACTTGCAGGATTTAAATTCTAGAAACAAGCTGATTACTGAGTACTAACCTATCCATGACAGCGTCACTGTGTGGAACTGTTTGGTTTCTTTATTTCAAAGCACCTGATTCTGCAGCACAGTAAAACTGTGTCCTGAGGTATGGTGGTGTCCACTGATGCTGCATAGTGTAGTGGCAATCTGAAACACCTTACACTGGCTGCAAGCAGTCAGCCAAACACATGAAAAAATCTATCCAGGGTGTAGGATGACTAGTGAATATTGCACTGCTTTAACTTCCCTCTTCAAGGGGAAGGAAGGATAGGCAGCCAGCTAAGATAAATGCTTGATCTACACAGTCAGCAATTCTGCATTTGGTACTTATCTCATCATTAGAAAGCAGCTCTGCTCAAGCACTTGTAAAAGGTCTGAAGCCATACACATACTGCTTCCAGCCTAAACTTACTTAAAGAAAGAAGTTGATCTCTGAAGCTGCTTGGAAACAGGAGTTAAGTAATCGCTGTAGGACTCTGTAAAGCAAAGTCTCTTCTTGTGTGCTTCACAGAGCAGCACACCTTTCTTCTCTTCCATGGAGGTTCTCCACTGCTGTCTCCAGGAGGATAGGTTCCTCACTAAACTTGCTGTGTTTCTTCTAAGCAATGTTGGCTCCAACAGTTGATCTTTTTCTCTAACTGTACTTCCACACAGTCCAGCAGTAGCAGCCAGGCTCCTGAAGGGAGGCTCGGTGGTGGCTGCCTTAGGAGGCAGCATTTTCTGTGAGCCTTTCTGACACTCGTGTGTCCCTGGGAGGTGTCAGCTGCTCCTCAGTGGCCGGGGGTGCTGCAGCGCTAAGCAGCCAGCAGGTGAGCCAGCCGAGCGATCACCAGGGGCTGCCGCTTCGCCATGGAACTCAGGAGCCGGGCGGGGACGGCCGGGGCACCGAGGTCCACCTGCAGGAATTAGAAGAAAGGCTGCATGCTGGGGTTTGTACCTGTTTTTAAACAGAATCCTTCTCCAGTCTCGAACAGCTCTGATGTGTAACAAGTATGTGTTAGGCACAGAAGTAGTATGCAGCCAAATGCTGTCATTACTGTGTGGTTTGTATATTTTCCTTCCCAGTACTCCACAGACTTTCAAAGCTTTGTTATTTGACGTTGCTTCTAGCAGGTGTGACCCACATTGCTTTTGAGTTTGAGCCTGGATTAGAGTTTACTAGTTTGAGACACACAGTGTTACTGAAAATGTATATGCATACACTAAAGGGCAATAAAAAATACATATAAAATTTTTAAATGCATATATACATTTCACCTATGCATTGTAAAGTGCATGTGCTAATTAATGATATTTTTAAAAATGTATCCTTAAGTTTTAAATAGACTATTTTAAAGGACTAAAGTAATTTATCTCTACATAAGCATCTACATAATAAATTTAACTATTAAGGCATTCACTTCTGGACACTTTTAAATACTTAGAGGCACTGTCTCAAAGAGAGCCTACTTTTCAAATGAGCCTAAAAAATGGATGGCAAGACTTTAATTTTCTTATGCCGAAATGGAATCCTAAATCATGACTTCTCTTTTGTATCTATTAAGTGTAAAGATTTAATGGCTTTGGTTAGAAATATGCACCAAGTATTTTCAGGCATTTTGAAAACAGTATAACCCAAGCTGGACTTCCTGTGTTCACAGCAAGACGAAAATGCAAACAAGACTCCACATAAGAACACAACATATACTGAAATTGCTCATAAACCTTTACAGAAGAGCTTGATACCCAAAGAAGGAGCTTTGGATGCTGTAAAAACTTGGGAATGTGCTTAAATGCAATCCTAGTAAGATTCTCTGCACTGCTAGAGAAGTGTGAAAGGGACATCTCTGTGATCACTTCATAAAGGTCATGGAGCATAGCATAAGGATTGTATTTTTTGTTGCTTACCAGCTCTTCAGTGTTCTGCTGTGTAACAGCTTTCTGCATTCACAGTTGGACACACAGAAAAATCTTACCTGTGCCATGTAAATAACTCTGGTGATCTCTCTTCCATTCACTATGTCAGGTTCCAGTATCCAAGCACTTGGTAAAATCTCCCCTCTCACTGCTTCTTTACAAGGATGAGGCATGGATGCATCATAGACAGACTGAATAGCCAGGACAGACAATTTCTCCTGCACACAACAAGGTGTAAAGATGACAATTTGAAAAATTTTATGCATATAGCAATGTTTTCTTTGTTTGCCATGAGGCATATTTCTCACATTACTTAATTAAAAGAGTAATAATTTTTCATGTTATCTATTAAGTACGCTTTTGTCAAAATCCTGTGTGTTTGCAATCAGAATATACTGTGTAACACTTGTGTTACTGTCTAATGGGTCTTGTTTGGCAATTGTCATTCACAAGAAGGTTTTACACATAATTCTCTGGTGTGATACTGGCATGGCTTTCCTTTCTGTTGCACTGGTGCTTCTAAAAATACAAAGATTGACTTCTTTCTCTCCTTTATCCTTGAATCAGGATATCAGAACAACTCCTCCTCTGTGCTGCAGAGAGAATGGTCACTTTACCTCTTTAGCTTCTACAGTAATGCAGCAGAAGTCCCGGGGTTGCTTTAGGTAACACAGTGAGGTATCAGTCACTAAATATACTGGGGAAAAAAGAAAGGGGAATTAGATTTTGACAACTTCAACTTGTCACAATTTTCCCCTACCCCTTAGAGGTAGATAAATATTTTATTTTGACTTGCTGCCTGGGAGCAGAGCTCTAGTTCATATGCTGTAATATATAATTTGAAATGCTTCTTTCAAGCCACTTCGGGTTTATCTTTACTTTTAATCCACTGTCTCTAGCTGCACTTCTCAGCAAGATGTGTTTAATATCATCCTTACTTTGGAAAAGTCTTGCAAAGCCAAAGTTTCCATATTAAATAATGAAATTGTTTATTTACACCCGAAGAATGAAATAAGATGCCTTTAACTTTCTTCCAGGCTGCCTACATCCTAATGGTGATGGTGACTGTCATGTGCTGTGTGTGAGGATACTCACCCAGGTGAATGTGGCTGGTTACCTTCTTGTGTATTCGAGCTGTACTGATAGAGCTGTCATACAGATGCCTCTTGCCAGGGTCTCTCACCAGTCCCCACACACAGGGCAGAGGTCTTTCTATCACTCCTGCTCCCAGAAATCCATGCCTTGTTGCTGAAGGGAAGACTTTGTAGTACACCTGCACCTCTTTTTCTGTACACTGGTATCTGTCAAAGGCAAATGAAAGGTATTTGCCCACAGGAGGGCCAGGTACAGGGAAAGGCCTCCCATTATACACAACTGCCATAAACTTACGTCCACCCAGCTGCTGCTTGGCACGTGTAGAGGTTCCTCAGGTTGTGAGAGCATGCTGCCATTACCTTAGAAAACAATGACAAATGTCACCAGCTTCACTCAAACACTTCAGCTAACACCCCACACTCTCTTCTGCACCCCACGGCTGCAGCCTGGCTCACTTTTACTCATCCTTTAAAATTATTCAGTGTGTGTGTCTGTACCTGACAAATAGGTAACTGTTTGTGATGCAGAACAAAACTTGTCCCACCCATATTTGCTACAGCTTCCAGGAGGAATACATGAAAACTCAGTTTTTACTTACCTCAGTGGTAGCATTAGCCAAGATATGTTTGGATAAATCTTGGTATCCTTTTGTTGAAGAGGAGTTGACGGAAATTGTTAATCCATGAGTGAACCTACAGCTGGTGCCACTGGAAGGAAGAGGTGGCTGAATTCTGCTGGCTTCTGCAGGAAATAAAAAAGCCTTAAGGGGAATAAAGAAATTAAAAAGGAACCCCACCACTATTCCTAAATTGTAGGGACTTAAACGCTCCACTGGAGCCCCATATCCATCTGATCCTAATGAAGGAGTGATAACGTCCCTTGCCTAGACATTCTGTGTGTTGGTAATTGCACTGCAGTTACATCTTGCAGTACTGAAGTTTTATTGGTTATTGCCATATGTAAGAAAATAAAATAAAATAAGGAAGAATAGACAGCTTAACTCTTGAGGCTAAAAATAAGAATTTGCTTGTACAATACTATACTCACTGCAGCTTAAGCCCTCTCCACTCTGCTTCCTTCCTTCATTCAGAATATTATTCTCATATTATCTCAAAACACTGTACTTTGATGTTACCACATCAAAAGATCAACTTCAGAGGAAGCAAATCACCATTTAATTTTTTAACAAATTCTAAGCAAGCTTTGGCTACTGGTTGGTGGTATTTCTCTGAAGTAATGGTAGGGACATCCTTGCAATACCTAGATTCAAATTAGATTTTGATTTGCATAAATGACAAATCTCATTAGGCTTTGGGATAAAAATCAAAATAAGCAAATTTGGTATGTTGTACTTACCAAATGTAGAATCCTTATGCAATTGCTCTAATGTATAAAGCTGACTGTTTCTAACAGCTGAACGACCTCGTGTATCTCTTGAAACCAAAGCATCTCCAAAAGAAACCTAATTTAAGAAGTGCAGAAATGGAAGCATTTGTTTGAACTGGGAAAAATAAATTGTGTTAGATAGGCAGTGGAATATTAGTAGCAAATCTACCTTACATAGTTGGAAGCCTCTCTTTATCATGAGGTAACACTTTGGCCTTTCTCCTAGTTATGAAATGATACTTTGACTTGGGAAATTTAGCAAACCATGGTGTAAGGATGCATGGGTGCATACCTCAAAAGTGACTTCAAGAAAGTCCATGTTCACACATGGAAACTCTTAAGTCTATGCATGTATCATTGAGGGAGGCACTGAGAATATCAGATGCAATCAGATTTATCACAAAAAAGGCATGTTGTTTCTAAGACATTTGACTGATCCCCGAAAGTAGTAATTATCTTATTTTTTATCAATGAATTACCAAAAAAAACCCCTGAAAAATAAGTGTCACTGTCCTTTGCAATTACATGGCAAAATGCTCCCTCACCCCATGTCACCCATCTGTGTACTGGTGATGCAAACTTGCCCTGCTTGATAGCTGAAACAGAGTACAACTCATCTCAAAAACCATCTCTGTTCCTACATTATGTCCCTGTGGCTGAAGCATCAGGAGACATCAGTCTCACCCACCAGTGTTTTCTCACCTGCCCTTCCTGGCTGCTGAAGTTACTTGCAGTGTATGTAGCAGTATTACTGCTGTTGTAACCAGATGTTGGGCCAGAGGAGAGGCTGAGGCTGGAGTCTGTGCATAAAGTGCTTGTACTTGCAAGGGTCTTCAGTCTTGCTTCTTCCTGTAATAGGCATCACAGTATTACAAACAAAAACCCCCCCATACCAGCACTGAAAGTTGAAAGAGGAGTAATCTGAAGAAATCCAGTTTCTTTCAAGCAGTGTTGACAAAAACTTGCAATACAGAAAGTATTAAATTGACAGGTTTGTTTGAAAGCCTAGGGTTATATAAGCCATAGAGTGAATGATCCTGTAAAACTTGTCAGTCTGGAAAAATGCAGCTTTTGCTGTATTCTTCACATGTAAGAGCTCAGACTATCATACTAATGCTAAGATGCTTTTAAGGGGAAGAAGTTTTATAGAAAGATCTCTTTTCAGTCCTATTTTTTGCTCTTTGTCTACTTCTCAAGCCCCTGACTTAACCTGCTGGTCAAATACAGTTGTTAAAGACTGAAGATCTTACTTTACCAATCCAACAACACAATGCTAGAAGAACAAATAAAAAAACTACATTAAGAAGAAAATACTGAGAACTTCAAGATTAGTTATACTTTCAATATAAGGCTCACCTTCTGTAACTGAGAAAACATTTGTTCCCGTATCCGCCTTTTTTCTTGCTCTGCTCTCTCCCGAAGTTTGTCCCTAGCTCGTGCAATTTCAGTTTTGGTTTCCTCTCGTGCCCTCTGATAGTCTCGGAGCAACAGTTCAATGTCTGAAGGGTGCTGAATTCTTCTTCTTTTTGGTTCTTGAACTCTGTAAGAATGGACAAGTAAGGGGAAACACACATGATTAATTGAAATGTCATGAGAAAATCGTATTTCAATTTACAACAGAAAAATCTGCCAGAAAAGCAATTAAAATCCACCACATCAGCCTCCAAAAAGCTTCTTTGCTCACTAAAGGCTAAGTAGACATTAGCCTTGGAAAATTACTCAGATTGCAAGTCCAGTTTACTGCTGAGACTACTACAGTGGTTTCTAAATCAGGTGTCCATATGATACAAGGTTATGGCTTTGGCATACCACATACAAGTTTATTGTGTTGGGAAAATAACTGTCTCCTGAGCACAATGGAAGCAAAAGTCATTTAGGGAATACGGTGGGGAACGAGAAATGGAAATTCTAAATGGTGAAGTGTTGCAGAGCTTTTCTGATATTTAAAATGAAACTGAACTCTGTGGCATTGAAGTCAGTGAAGGAGTGTCCTGGCTCCTGCCAGGACAGGGTTAATTTTGCAGTAGCCAGGAGGGGGCATGGCCAGGACACAAAGTTTATTCTGTACCACCGCACCTCATTGCTGGGGGCAGGGGAAAGGGGCTCTTCTGGGGAGAAAGGGTTCCTTTCAGTTGAGATGTGGCAGAGGGAGTCATCCCATATTGGCCATTGCCAAGGGCTTTCCATGGGAATAAGTTCTTTTCTTATACCTTTTGTTATTAATGCTGTTGCTGTGACTGTTCATTTTCTTATTTCATTGCTGTTTCCAGAAAATTATTCTTATCTCAACCTGTGATCTTTACCTTTTGTACCTCCAGCTGGAGGGGAAGGTTAAGTGGTGCTGATTTTAGCAGGAGTACTAAATTGGAGAACACCATTCCTAAATCACAACAAGGAGTAAGAGGACAGATTGGTCTCTAATCAGTCCAGACTGAATACTTGGCTGTCCCCATCCATCATACATATATAATAAATTAGGCTCTTGTTATGGACTGAAATAAAACTGGACCCAAGACTTTAATGAATGTTTTCTGAAATCAGGCAGGTGTTTTTTCCTGAAAGCTTTTTCTGTCCCAAAGGTTAATACATCCACATTGAGAAGAATTTCTGAAGCTGAAGCTCAGATGTCAGTAAGAACCAGTAACGTGCACCCATTGTGAACATTGTTCATGAGCATCAGGCCTAAAGAGAGGTTTCTAATGCCCTACCTGGTGTTTTCCACCACATCTCTTCTCAGCTGTTGCAGATATTCTCGGCGTCTGCTGGGGAGATCTAGATCCCTCTGACTTGCATCCAGAGTCTGAGACAGACTCAAATGCTTTTGAGGACTCAGACTTCGGCTTCTTTGGTATCTTTGTAGCCTTTTTACTCTTTCCTTCCTCAGAGTTTCAATAGTTCTCATGTGTCTGTTAGAAAAACGTGATTAGAGTGACAAAATGCACCTTGCAAAGTTACATTTTCTGATTTTTTAAAGCACTTAAATATTAGGTAGATTTTTAATATAAAATTTTTCTAGGAATCTAATACCATCTAATACCCCTTTGTCCACATGCTGAGAGGTGATGCAGAAATTCTAAAACTCCACTGCTTTTCTAACAGCAGGAAATGTACAGGAGGGTTGTGATTACTGCTGGTAATAGCTGAGAAGCAAACTGAGGATGAAGACTATTGCAGCTGCTTCAAACTTTTTTGTTGCAACAGTTTCCCAAACTGAGTTCTACAATCACAAGAATCAAGTATCTTAATTTTTAAAAAATTATTTTTTATAGTTATGGGGGTTTAAAAATTATTTTTGTTTATTCATACAGCAGTACTTATTCACAGAAGCATGAAGGAAATATTTCCATAAAGAGGATGTATCAATTAATTTTACATTGCAATAAAGCAATTAAATATATTCCCACATCACCAGGTACACATGAAAACTCTTGTAGCTGCTAGATTTAAGAGTGGGGTCACACTATATTTGAATTACACTAAATTACTTTTCCCTGTTTTCTTGGAATAACCCCAAAATTTTGTCCTAAATGCATTGCTTAATGGTTTTTAAAATAAGCCTAATACTGTATCTCTTCACATACACTTCACTCAGTGTGACTAAATGATTAAGTGCTCATTACTAAATGCTCTTTAAGCTGCATGAAGCATATTAAAAATACTTAAAACAACACTATGTTAAGTAATTTACCTTTCATAAAGTTGCTGCTTCACTGGAGTTGCCACTGGCTCATCTGCAGTTCCCCTCTGAAGGACCCTCAGCAGGGCGTCTGTTTCCCCGATGCCATAATTGAGCTTTGCTTCCGTCAGCTCCACTGTGAGGGGATGCTGATGCAGATCCAGGTGAATGCCAGACATGATCTGGGCACGCTCTCTCTGAAGTCTCTTGATCTCCCTGCTCCTGCTGTCACAAGACTGGTAATTCCCTTCCATTTCTGTTGACCGTGTACTTCTAGGCTTCTTTTCTGCCTGACTTCTTAAATCGGTCACGCTGCCACTCAGGCCGAGTAACAAAGGAGGAGGGCTGCTCTTAACACCACACCAGTTGCTAAATTTATTGTGTATGGGTAAGTCACGGAGACTGTAGCTCCGGGGCCTGTATGGCTTTGCAAAAGTAGTGTTCTTGCTGAGAGGAATTTCAGTGTCACACTCACTTCCAGTGACAGAGTCTGTACTGTCGTCTCGGAAGGAAGTCTGTGCGTCGCTCACATCAGAGAGTGGGGGAGGGCAGCTGTTCTCGTTCTTCCAGAAGAAATCATGAAATTGCAGAGAAGATGCTTTTAGTAGAGGTTCTGAAGATGTGCCAGCATTTGCCTTACTTGAACAAGTGGCACTAATCTTTTGATTAAAACATAAGTCAGAATTTGGAGAGGGGTAGTTATGAATCAAAGTAGTATCAGAACTCCCAGTGTATTTTTCATGCCCAATTCCACCTGAAGAACCTCTTCCACCCCTTGTAACATACATACAGTGAAGCGAACGTGCCACTGAACCCTGGTGTCTGGCATCTCCTGTCACAACTTCACTGTGGCCTGACACCTCCAACATACTGCTGGAGTGATACAGCCGTTCTGCACAAATGGTAGTGTGGGTGTCAAGCCTGAGTCTGTGCTGTGGTTCCAAGTCTTTTGAACCATCCTGTCCTAAAAGTTCTTTGGCTGCTTTCTTATCTGAGAAACTTCCATATTTCTTTCTTATGCCCTTGTGATCTCTTGAGGTGCTTGATTCACTGTCTGTTTCTGTCTGTGAAAAATTGTCCACATGATGTTGCATGCTGGGCTGTGGACCTGCCCTCAGCTTTCTCTGGTTGTGAAGGGGACTTGAAGCAACACTGGAATATCCAAGAGGTTCCTTAGTAGGGCAGACAGACTTGCTGAAACCAGTCCTGCTGCTGGGACTAGCACTAAGAGTAAGAATAGGGGAAGAGGCCCTATCGACTAGCAGGGTATTCTTGTACCAAAATTTTCTTTCAGCTGGAGTCTCTGTTTCACTGACACTTCTTTTATCCTGAGCGTAAGACGTTGGAGATTGAGAGGTGCTATTAGTAGGGCTGCTAACCACAGTGCATGAAGAACCATCTTGCCCTGAACTTGGCAAAGATGATGTGAGAGGTGAAACTCTGGTACTAGCAAAAGCAACATTCTGCTGTGCATTCAATGGTGTTTTTTGAAAATGTAAGATAGGTGCAGAAGTCTTGTGTAAGAGAGGCAGATGCATAAAGGAGTCGTCCAAAATGCTGTCAAGACTGTCATGGAAGTCAGAATTGCCCAGGCTTTTCATCCCAGTTTGTTCTTGTGTTCTTTCTTCGAGAGAGGGTATTTCCTCTTTCCTTTTGGGAGTCTCTCCTAATGTATCTGCACCAATTTCTTTGCAATCAATATTTACTGCCTGAGCTGCCCTCAATTCCTTTTCCATTTTTGCTTCCACTTGTTTTTCTTCATGTTTGCTTTGACGTTCTTCCAAAATCTCAGTCTGAGTGCCTACATCTGCTGTAGTCTGAGTGCAGCTATCTGATCTAGTAGACTTTACAGCACCTTCAGTTCCTTTTTGGTTGATTTTGGCACTCTGCTCATTATCTATAATACTCTGTTGGGAGAGGTTTCCCAACAGCTCAGAAGTGTTCTGAAGAAGCTGTGACAGATGCATGGACAGGTTCTGCATGCTTGTCCAAGAAGAAGGCTGATGAAATAAATCTCTCTTTGTTTCCTCCTTTTTTGCAGAAACATCTGTATAGCTTCTCTGATGTCTTCTCTGCCTTTTATACCTTCCCGTAGTCACTGTTTGTGTTCCTTGCTCACACATAATCCCTGGTGGTTTTTTGGAAGGTTTTTCAGACTCAGAAGGATATAATAGTACAATTTCATCAACCTGCATTGAAGAGTTACCATGTTGTGCAGAAGGATTCTCAAATGCAGCAGTGTTGTTTTCTGAGTTAGTTTCCAATGTTTCACTGGATATGTTGCTGTACTGTTTGGTGCTGTCACTCGAGTATGCCGATTGAAAGTCTTGTCTGACACTGTCCCATTCTTGAAGACCTTCAATGCTACTCAAAGTGCTTGACAAAACTTTTGCTGTAGCATATGAACTTAGATGAGAATGAAAGGGAGAATTTTGAGAATTCAATCCATTGTCTACACTGGAACATCTCATAACTTTACGGTTTTCCATGTTCAAAGGAATTTGATTGCAAGAGACATCACTTGCACTTCCAAAAACATACTGTTTCCAGCCAATCTTGCAGGCTCCATCTTGTTGCCATGCATGAATGTATGGGTTGATATCACTTGATCTAAAATGCATTGCATCTTTATTATCTTGCAAAAATAAATCAGTTTCTGACTGGTATCCAGCTTCTTCTCCTTTCCCTTCGCTACACTGAGCTACAGAACTACTCTTTGAATGGACATTTGCTTCTGCACACACAGAACTGCGAGCTGTGGGCAGTAAGGATGATGGAGATTGACAAGTACAGTCTTTTAAAGACTGGCTACTTTGGCTTCTTGCTGAAAAATTTTGTAAATTTTTGGGATCACAATTTGCAAGCTTCTTAGTTTGTGCCATTTTTTGCTGAAATCTGGGTTTAGATTTAACTTGCAGAAAGTTCTTGGATTCCTGCTTTGAAAATCTTACAATTCCAAAAAGATCATCTTCAGTTGGTGATGGAGGCTCTACACTCATATTCAAATCCTGCAGTGATTTAGATGTAGAAGATAACAAAGGATCTGCCCTAGATGAAGCTTCCAAAGTATATTCTGTATCAGAGCAAACAGCAATAGCTGGAGCTGATACTCTGTGGCTTTGTAAATAAGGTCTCAGTTCACTTTGTTTACAGCCCTTTGTACTCTTTGCGGTAGAATATGATCTTTTGCTCCTGAATTGCACCAATTTGGATACTTCAGGAGTTAAATCATGGTTTCTTGGCAAAAACTTTATGGATGTTGTTTCCTTATTTTTTACAGAAAAATTGAGTCTTTCTGATTTCCGAGTATTATTCCTCATTATAGCGTCTCCCATTGTTGAACAAGTGTCTGCCCCAGCATCAGCAGCGGGGCTACCAATGCTTGAACATATATTATTTTTGCAAAGTAAAATCTCTTTCCTGCCATCTGTACTTGTTCTGTCTGGCACATGTTCTATCTGTTCACCTGTAGGTACATACTGACAATTATTTTGCAGATCTGCAGGGTTTCTTTCAAAACCCAAGACAGTGTGATGTGGTTGCCTGGGATCAGTGCTTCTGTATGTGGGATATGCTGGACTAAATGAATTGCAGGCGTATTCAGGATCCACTTGAACATCTCTTGGACAGAGATTTTCCAACACCATAACTTCTGAGCCTATTAATTCATTTGGAGAATTTGAGGATACATTAGTTTGCTCTTCAGCAGGTTCTCTGCTGAATGTTTTTCTCTGCTCTGTCTTTACTGCAAAATGTTCAGCCTCAATATTTGAATGCAGTTCTTCCTTACTTCTATTAAGTGTATTTCTCATTTGTCCCTCTTTAACAAGAATTGCCTTTCTAGTATCCCAAAAAGGTAATGGAGGTAGTAAAAGAGAATTATCACTTGATATTTTCTCTATATGTTTTTTGCAATCTTCTTGTGGTGGAACTTCATCCCAGTGATGCTGGTTCATTTTTGTATCACTGTCACTTTTTTTACTGTTACTTCCATATGCTGGTTCCCCATCTACAGCAGAACTTTCATATGAAATACAATCTATGTCTGATACTGGACAATGCCTGTTTTCTTTTGCAAGAGAAAGTAAAATACTTCCTGAAGCACATACTGGCTCATCAAATACCACAGCTTTGTCAGACTGAGTGTCTTGTATTTGCAAAACAGCAAATGGAGACTGTTTCAATATATTTGAATGCAAACTATCATATGTGCTAGTTTCACCACGGCCTCTATCTGCAGTTAAAGGAGATTCTGAAAATGCTGTTCGGGATGGGTAATTGACTCGTGCAAATGACTGGGGAAAATCTCCTTCTTTTACAGAGCACACATCTGCAGAACTGCAGGATACGTTTTCAGTCAAACAACTGTCCTGAAGTGAGTCCTCAAGCTGACTAAATATTAGAGATTTTGAGTCCTCAAGTGAAGATGTGTTAAAAGCACTGAAGTTCTTGGAGCTCTGGAATGGTGTATCAGTTGGAGTGTCTTCTGCAGAGTACAATGGAAGAGACTCTGGTTCATTACTGCCAATCTGTCCTTGGCTCTGGAAAGTGAGCAAACTCGGCTCCTGTACAGTCACACTGTCAGTGTTACTGCAGTGTTCTGAGAACTCAGGAATTTTAGCTTCTCTTATGTCACTGCAATTCCGGAAATAACCTTGAACAATTTTCTCCTGCTCTGTTCCCACCACTTTTTCAGGGAGTTTATTACTCGGAGCATATGTGGCCTCTTCAACTGCAGAATGATTTTCCTTTCCATGTCCTTTTTGAGAAACACCATGAAAAGTTACAGATAAACTTAAATCAGTTGATTCACTTTCAAAATATTTTGTTTCTTCAGAGAGAACAGTATCATTTTTACCTTTATCTCCATTGCTCACAATCAAACTATCTGCAGATGATGCTGGACAATTCAGAAGACCAGGAGAACATTCAGAAGTGCCCAAGTCCCTATTATAATTTAGAAAGTCTTTACTATAATGTGGATCTTCCCTTGGAGACTTGTTCAGGCCCTCTGAAAGGGCTGGAGCCTTTTCAGAAACAGCATTGCCTGACTGGCCTACACAGCACTCTTCAGAAGCCTCCTGTTCCTGGTTTTCTGTGGGCTCATGCTGATATCCAGCCACACCAGGAAACTCGGGGTTTTCAGGTTTACTGTTTGCTGTAGGATAGCGTG
The DNA here is from genome assembly GCA_013399225.1 of Rhipidura dahli. Classification (NCBI taxonomy): domain Eukaryota; kingdom Metazoa; phylum Chordata; class Aves; order Passeriformes; family Rhipiduridae; genus Rhipidura; species Rhipidura dahli. Next base: position 808,645 of record VXAC01003381.1, read on the forward strand.
CACTTAAAAATGTCTCCTCATCATGCAGGGATGAACCCCCTGAGTGAGGTGCTTTCTGAGTTGTACTAATATTCTGAAATATTTTTTGTGTAGACCTTTCTAGTAAAGAGTAGGTTTTCCCCGCCCCTGTATCTTCCATAATTTCTTTCTCTGAAGAAGACATCAGGTTTGAATTATCCAACACTAGTGAATCGGGCACAATGGTATCCTTCACCTCTTGAGCTGTATCTTCTATGGAATTAAGACAGTCTTTTAATGATTTATTAACCATTAAATCCATATTGTGTTCTTCATAAGCATTATTATTATCCCAAATTATATCTTCAGAAGAATCTAATTTTTCCAAGAAAAATGAGCTTCCTTTGGCCCTTTGCTGAAGTACAGTGGTTCCAGACTCAAGACCACCTGCACTGTAAGGAGTGAAAGAGCTGCTCTCATTGACAGGTTGTGCAGATATACCATAATCAGGTCCATTTTTAAATACAGAGGATTCTTCCTCCTGCCTCTCCTGCATGGTCCTGGTTTGCAGAAGAGCTACACTCTTACTTTGTGTTTTATCTGGAAGATGTTTGTCTTCTCCCATTTTGTTGGCTGTAACAGGTGTACCAACACTGATCTCACTCTCCATTAGTGTTTCGTAGTAAGGCAGAACAGCCCCATTTCCAAGACTGCTGTTAGGAGGTTTTGTACATCCTTCCAGTGTAGTGAGAACATCTTGAACAAGATGGGAATCATCACTTCCTCCAAGATATGAAGGGTAATTTGCAGACTGGCATGGGGAGTCTTGAAGTTCTTGGTTTTTTTCTGTGCACTTCAGTGTTGCTGGTGGGTTTTGTTGCTTGCTGACGTTTTCATTATTTCTAGAAAAGCTAGTAGACACCCACTGGCTTTCTCTTAATATTTCATTTAATCTGCTGTCATCATGTGCCATTTGGGAGCTGCCTTTGTTTATAGGGAATAGTTCATCCAGGTTTTGTAAAAAGATCAGTTCTACCTCCTCTGTGTTTTCTACAAATACCTGCTTTTGTTTGTCTGCTTTGGCCATTTCTACCAGCTTCATCAATGGCACTTTTTCTTCCTCAGCTCTAGAACCTACTCTATCCAATTCACAAATATCAGGTCTTTCTCTAACAATAGCTACATTCAGGTTTTCTGAAGTGCCATGCTCAGGAGATGGCACAGAGCAACTCATATACATATGATTGTCGAGATCTATAAATTTTTGTTCAGTTCTGCATTGGTCAATACCAGTCCTGTCATCAACTGAATATTCACATGCATCAACTGTATTTCCTGTCTCTGTAGCAGAGTCCACTGAATCATCATCTTCACTCATTTCAGTAGGGTCATGGCATCTTGAATCATCTTCTAACAGTATATTCTGTTCTAGTTCTGAAGCCACCAGGTATCTTTCAGGGATTTTAAACTGATTTAAAATTTCTTCTTTGTCATCTCTGTCACAATACATTTGATGGCGAGCTGGAGACTGTTCATTAAAAAAACCTTTTTCATCTGTGCATGTGTCTTCTTGCCGCATAATAACCAGCTCCTCAATGCTAGTCACAGTAATTTGTTCCTCACTCCCGGTCACTTCACATTCATTAACCTTGTCTTCCTGGGGCAAACTGTTTGGTACACAATGCTCAATTGAATTGCTAGAATTTATTGGTCCTTCATTTTCAAGTTTTGCTGAAATATTTCCTTGCCTCCTTGGTATTAGTACTGTTTCAGCTACATTCTCTGTTGTTTTGTTCATCTGTAAAAGCCCCTTGCAGGTATCAAGGAGCTCCAAAGTATTCTGAATAATATCTGTTGTGGGGGAACACACAGCTGGAGGAGTGGTTTTGGGAGCAACAGAAAGCTCTGGTGAACAAATACCTATTTCTATTTTCTCACTTTTTTCTTTTAGGCAAAAGCTGCTTTTTTCAAGTTGGCTGCCAGAATGCACAAGTGCTTTTGATTCCTGAGTATGTTCTGCCCCTGTGCCAACTTCCTGCAATTCATCTTTGTCCACCTCTTCACGTGTCAGATTTGTATTAAACTCACTGTGAACTTCACAAGCTGCAATATCAGTAAGTGTCTTTGGATTCTGAGCTAGACCAGTGTTTTTAAAATCCTTTCCACTCTTATCTTCAGTTACACTTTGAACTTGGGCTACTGGACTGTCAGGTAAACTTTCAGGGTGTCTGGATTTAATTTCCAATGCACTTTTTTCTAAGTTGCTTGCCTTATTGATTGATTTTATTATTTCTTCATCCCTGGCTGTCTCTGTATTCTGATAAGGAGCCATGGCTTCCTCTGTATCCATTTCTATGCTTCTTAAAAACTTGGATTCTTTATTTATATATGAATTCTCCTCTTGAGAAATGGCAGTTGATCCATTTGTGTTGCATTCAAATACCCTTCCCAACTCTGAATTTGCATCATGTGCAACACGAAAGATATCCTCTGGGCAATCACTTTCAAAAAATGCTTCTTTCTCTTTTCCAGATTCAAGTAAAGATTTGTTCTGTGTTTCTGTTTCCAAGAGAACAGAGGAATCAAACTCTGCAGAAACGTCAGTTGTCTTGTGTGTAGTGTTTTTCTGCCCTGTTGATTTTGAAGAGAATCTGGTGCAAAGGCAGCCAGAACATACATCAGAACACCTTTCTGTGACACTGACTTCCACAGTAAGATTAGACATAGCATCACAGTCTCCTTTCACTATTGTGACATGCTCCAATAGTTTCTCATAATTTTCAGTCTCACATGCACTTTGAAAAAGATTAGCTTTTGTTGAAACTTTGTGAAATATGCTTGAATTAGATTCTGGGAAAAAATAATTTGTATTCTCACCAATAGCAGCAGGAAAGGATTCAGTGTTTTTCCCATTTACATTCAGTAGGAAGTAACTTACTTCATTTACCATGAGGTTTTCATATTTGGATGACAATTCTTTCTGAACTAGAGACTGAGAGTCCAAGATACTGTGTTCTTTGCTTTCACTGCTTTCTTCTCTTGTATTATCAGTGCATAATGTAGAATTTTCTGAAATTTTCTCAGATAAGCAACTTGCCTGATTGTCTGCTAGAACACATTCAGAAGAATAATCCTTTGAATCAGGTTTGTGTTTGAATTCATAATGATTTAGTGAAGGCAAGTCTTCATCCTTTGATGCATATTCTTCATGATCTCTGAATGAAGGCACCTCAGGCACAATGTCTGCCAAGCTATCTGTGCTTATTTCCATACAGATTCTCTCTTTTTGAGACATCTCTATTGGTGTTGCAGACTGGTCATAGCTTGCACTGGCAGCAGCTAAAGGGTGACATAGATATGTTGTCTTCTGTGAGGAAAAATCTGTCTCTGCTGTTACTTCTTCTGCAGGGATTTGTTCATGATCTGTTTCTTGCATTGTTTCCAGATTACTCTCCTCAGACCTTGGGAGTTCTTCTGTATCAGCTGATTCTGCTCTTTGTCCAGCCAGTGCCTGAAGTTTGTAACTGCTCACTAGAGAGCAGTTTTTGTTTGTTAAGTCACTGAGAAAGAAACCTTCATCACAACATGTTGGTATTTTTTGTACTGGGAAAAGCTGCCCACGGTTTCCAAACTGGATGTGTTTTACTGCAGGTGTCTGTGTTGAGGTCATATTATGAGCAAGTCCCATAGAACACTCAGCAGCAGGTACACTGACAGATGCACTTGCACTGCCTGAATCTGTCACACTTGATTTTGTCATCAAGTTATTGTAGTCATTGTCAAGCTCATCTTTTGAAAAAGTTTGGAAGGTGTCATCTTCTAAATCTGCATCTACACAGCCATTCCTCTGCTCCACAATTTGCACAGGCAACACAGAGATGAAAGATGCTCTTATCAGTGTGTGATCTTTTGGCAGCTCTGGATGTGTTGTGGGGAGAGAGTTCTCCTCTTTCTCAGATACCAGTGACAAGCAGTCTGCAGTGGAGGTGCTTTCCAAACAGCTGATTGTTTGTGCAGATTCATTAGCAGATGTGTAAGTAGGTAATTCATCCAGTTGTTCTTGTTCAGGATGGTGTGACCTTGAATGTTCATAATAATCATGCTCTGCTGAAGCAGGAACAAAAGAGGAACTTGGTCCCACTGAGCTAACAAATGAAGACATTACATTTTGAGATTCCCAGGAAGAATTTTCATTACAGTTTGTCCATCCCTTAAGAATCTTATTTAATGATCCACTCTCAGAAGCCCCTCTTGCAGTTGCTGTTTCAGGTAAAGGTACTTCCAATGTGTCAGAGGAGAAAATGGAGTTTATTTCATTTACATGATGTGGACTGTGAGTAATGCTGTGAATCTGCTTAGAGCCAGAAACAAAAGAAACCTCAGCAGCTGACTGCTTTAGATCATCTTTCTTCAGCCAAATTCCTGGTTTGCTCGAAGAGCACAGATGAGCATCTTGAAATTCCAAATTTTCATGGGAAGAAGATGCTGTTATTCTTGGGCTGCTGATGTCAACCTTTGAGTCACAGGAAGACCAGGCATCATTAGTAAGCAAAGGATTTCCACTTGTATAATAGAGTCTTCTTTCAAGAGACCTTTCTTGTTCTACTAAGGAGACTTTTGTCGCCTTCAGCAACTGCTTGTGAGCATTACTGGAAGCAGTCTGTGGGTTAGTGTTCAAATAAAAAGAGCTGCTTAGCTTCAGATCATAATTTGTCTCCTCTGTATCTCTGTTGCAGGTCTTGGATTCATGGTCTTCCTCAGTCTGTATAGCTGGTAATTTAGGAGTTTGTAACTTCCAGAAAATCTCTGCTGGCACTTCATCAGATGAATCAGATTTGGATTCTTCTACCAGATCTTCTGCTGGCATCTCTTCTCCATCAGCTAAGCTATCCAGAGAAAAGCTTCTTTCAGCCTTTCCCAGTCTCCTACGAGATGCATATGATGTCACCAAAGATGAAATATGACTCTCAGTTCTGCTTTTGTAAAGCTTAGCTGGCTCATGATGGGCCTTTAACTTGTGAAATTGGCTTGTATTTTGCTTTTTGGCTTTATTTTCCTTTTCTACCAGAGAGTCTTGTGACATTTGACTGTCATCACTCTCAGAGTCTTCTGGGTTGGCAAGACATTTATTTTTGTCAAAATCTTCTTGTTTCAGTTTCTCTGAGAAAGCTTTTGCATAAGCACAGGAGAGAGAATCTACAGAATAGGAACTGTCAGTATCAGAAATCTCATTTTCATCATCCTCTTGCCAGTTCCCCAGCACATCTGTGGCTGTCTTGGACACTCCAGCACTTAGCATCTCAGAACTGTGCCACTTTTTTTCAGCATAAGAGAATGGTGTCTGTGAGTTCACCTTAGTGAGGTTTCCTACTGATGTTGCTGCCATCAGAAATTCTTTCTGTTCCACTGATGATTTCTCATGACTTGGCAAGGCTGAGTCTGCTTCTCTCCTCCAGTTCTTGACTGTTTGGTTTAGATGCACTGATGGTGGGTTTCCACACACTGTTTTCTTCGTTTGGTTAGGAAAGTTTTCTGGAGAAGACCTGTGGCCTTTTCCACTGATATCCATTCTAATCTTTTTATTGGATACCTGAGCTCTATTTTGTGCTACATTGCTACTCGCAGGCTGACTTAAATCTCCTAGCACCTTTGATTTTGTCATTCTTCTCCCTGTAATAAAGGTTTTAGGCTCATCTTTCTCCCTAAAAAGATCAGGAGAGGAGCCTTTAGAGGTCTGGTTTTGAGATCCAGCTTGCCCTGGGCTGTCATCCAACTTTTCAATTTTTTTGTAATTTTTATTGATATAAGCCATGATAGCTGAATCATTAGAGTCTTTCTCTGCTCCTTTTTTATTTTCAATTGAAGATGGTTTTTGTTTTTCAGTTAGCTGCCTCTGGACTGTAAAGGAGATCCCCTTTTCATCATTAAGGTCATCGCTCCCAGAAATGTCTTTACCACTTCTGTAAAGGTATTCTACAGGTGACAACCTCCCCGTTGTACTGCCTTTACAGTATTGATCAATATTTGGTGAGGTAGATAACTTTGAGACAGACTCCCTCCTCAAAAAACAGCTGTGGAAAAAAAGAAGAAATAGAGTCCAATCCTTGCTTGAATAATGTGCTTAACATTTCCACCACAGTAATGCTTTGCAATTAAGAATAACCATTTATGAAGCAACAATCTTAATGCCTTTCAAAAGCCAATGCTACCAGGGGGAAAAAAAATAAAATTCTGCCACTAACTATACAATTCCCTTGCTATTTGGGATGAGGCTCTGCAGGCAAAGAAATAGCTCAGTGCTATGAGGTATAGCTTCATATTGAATCTCTGCAGCTCAAGTAGCTGCAAATGTTAATTAAAAATAAAAGATAGTTGTAAGTCACAGAAATCCACTTAGCAGAGTTTAGCTATTTCCTGCTGTGTAAATAGCTGAGGACCATGCTGTGACAGACACTGTAGCATCCCAACTTTTTAGCATTGCATAGAGATGTTTATTGAACTTGAGAAAGGCTGACCAATGTAAAAGTCCAATCCATAATCACCCCAAAGATACAAATATTCTGAAGAAGGGTTTGATGATAATCAAGATAAAATTATGCAGAAATTAGTATTTACCAACAGTTTGAACAAGGCAACAACAAAAGTTAAGCCACTTCTATAAAGCCTTCTTGAAGAGGTAAAAAGTGCAGAAAGGCTTGAGAGAGAAATGTAAAAAAGTGAGAAAGACTACGTCAAACAGACAAGTAGGGAACGGACTGTTCATATCCAAAGGAAAAGGACAAACAGCCCCAGCTCGATGTACAATATAGTAGGTTTGCTCATACTGCAGGTTTGGGGATGTTTTTCAACACATTGAAAAGCATTCAGGATTACAGGTGGCCACTGAAAATACCTTGGATTTACATTACTTTTGAAATGCAGAGGATTTGGCAGATGTTAACTTACCTGGGCACCTGGGGCAGGTACGGGTTACAGAACGAATGCCTGCGCTGCAAGGAACTCAAACCCGACGATTTCTGTCTCTTTTGCAAGTGGTGATCCAAAGAGGGCTGTGCAGCAAGACTGTCATTTAGGACTTGGGATTGTTTCACACACTCTTCACTGAGCCAGCAGCTAGCTTCCAGCTGCTCTAGGTTTTGTTTGGCTTCCAATAGCTTCTGCTTCTTGACTATCCTTTCCAGCTGGAACTTGACCTTTTTCCGTCTTATGTTTCTTTCAGCCTTTTTTAAGGAGTACCTTTGCAAGAGCTCCAGTTGCACCAGTCTCTTCTTGTTCTGCTCTAGCAGGGAAAGGCAGGTTTCCAGCCCAGTGGTACTCTGCACCTCAGCCTCTGCTGGAGGCTCTGTTTGCACTGCAGACTCCCTCTGCTGTTGCTGAAGAGCAGCCAGACGTTGATTCTCATTTATTAGCCACTGCTGGTCTGTAAACAAATCAGTGAATGAAAGAACATAAAAATCATAGGAAAGATGTTATTTGTTACTATCTTGTTTCTTAATTCAATCAGCCTTTAGAGATCATTTGAGAACAGAATTTCTATGCATGTAGAGTAGAGACTTGACAAATCACTTAAAGAAAAAATGTATAATTTCTCTACTTCATTGATAATGAAAAGCCTCTCCATTGGCTTAAGGACTCAGATAGCAACTGCAGGATGTAAGCAGGGGCTTGGCCAGTACAGCTAAGGAGAGTAGTGGATAAGGCCTTGTTCATAAGAAAAAAGTAGAACAGATGTAAATTTGTCAAAGAGTACCCTCAAATATCACCTCAATTTTGTTAAAATACAGTGGAAGCATGAAAAGACCTGAGTTCAATTCTCTACAAGGTATTATATTCACAGTAGAGAAGTATGACTTAGTTTTTTTCTGTGAAATATGCTACTACTTCTGCTTTAATTATTTTGAAGTCATATGTTAAAACTTTGTATGGGAATGAATATATGTGCACTGGGAGCAGAGTTAACAAGGGATGAAGTTAACAAGAGGATGAAGTTGCACAGAGCTGAACAGATCTCAGCATATGCTTCTGTGTTGCAGCAAATTCAACTTCACACACACACGTGAGCCTTTGGCTAATAGATTCCTACATTTTCAATGAAAAAATAAGAACTAGTGCAATCTCGAAATGTTACTGATTTCTCATCACTGCATCTGAGTGTTTTACAACTATTCTAAACCAAACATTTCTTTGTGCCTTTTGCACCTATCCTTTCCTCTTTAACCTGGCTAAACCAAAAGAAACCTACCTGTCAAGTATTTTTTCTCACTTACCTCAGCATGCTGGAAATGGGAAATGAGGGAGCCCAGAGTCATACTAATGGACTTGGTTCAGCACAGGAAATGGCAGTTTTTGTGCTCACTGTTGGTGGCAAGTCCAGCAAGCCTGGAGGCTGGACCTCCCTAAGCCCCACTGTGGATGGGCCTCATTTGCAGGGCAGCTGACAGCCACCAGTCCTGTGGATGGGAATGCAGCCTTCCAAGGGAGTTACAGACCAGGCTGCAAGGATGTCACACCATATAGGTACCTGCCAGAGAGTTCTGACAGCCTCTATAAATGCTTCAGATGAAAACTTTCCAAGCAAAACAATCCCTGTGTGGCATCTGGCTGAGGCAGAGCAACAACCACAAATTTGCAGTCTCTTGCAACTCTGGCTGCCCCAACAAACACTTGCCAAAACAGCCTGACAGGAACCCACATACCTTAGCATGTAATCATAAAATTACAGAATCATTTAATGAGTTGGAAGGGACCTTAAAGATCAACTAGTTAAATGTGCATGAAGTAAACCAAATACTCTCATGGGAAGGATGCAGGTGAAGCCAACACAACCTTTAGCTATTATGGCAAACAATTCAAAACCACAGGATCATACCAGCAGTCAATGCATGTTTTTCACAGAATTACCACTCTACTCCACAAAAAGAATTAGTTTCTCTGCTTTTGGTAATGACCCCCACAGCTCATAAACGCCAAATTGTCCTAGGTTACAATAGATGTATCTAAGTATTCTATTACCACCAGCTGTGGGCCATCAGCTGTTATCACTTGCTAACGACCCACCCCTGATAACAAACAATGGGCCATCAAGAAACCACCACGTGACTCATGGACTTATCTCATCCTATTGTGAGATGTTCCACCCGGGAGGGGGAAGCCAGGCATTCCCATCTGGATATAACCTGCCCTTAGAACTGCTGAACTGGAGTCCTGTCTACTGGGTGATCAGAGGACAAGAGACACCACAGACCTTCAGCTGGAGACTGGACCTTCCATCGGATCATTGCTTCAACTGGACCACTTCATTTGGACTGCTGTCACCACCCTAATAGGGTATCAGGGTGTATCTGACTTTGTCAGTGCTTCTGCCTTATATTATTTCACTTATTTCTATTTTTTTCTATTAATTTTAATCCTGACTTGTGATCTCCAATTGGTTTGTTTTCAAACCAATACACAAATACACTCACAAACCAAGTGATTAACTTAATGTGATAACACAGTATGTTACCTCTGCTTACACACTTAGTCTTCTCTAAATATTCAGAACCTGATCTTTGCAGTCAGTGAGGATGTAGTAGGGAACAGAATTAGGCTGATTTGTTTTTAACCCTGGATGCAAGACTACTTGTATTCCATGCAGGGGATGGATGTGCTTAGAGGTTTTTCAGAGCACACCAGCTTCAATCTGAGCTATGAAGAACTGTAACAAAATAAGGGATTATTGAAATCACCACGACCAGGTTGTATGTGATGCCTTGAACATGTTTTCCTAATGAAGCAGATTTTTATGTTGCTATAAAAATATACATATTCAGCTCTCAAAGCAAACAAAAAAAAAATCCGTTGCTGAACAAGCAATGTAAAAATCTCAGGCCAGGTTCTTTTACAAGTGGAGCATTTCTCAAAGAACCAAAGTTTTCCAAAGCACTGCTGTCTTAGTAGCAGCATTTTGTTTTGGCTGGGCTTACTTTCCATGTGCAGACCTTTACTAAATAAGCAATGTTTCATTGCTTATTCAGGGATGTAGGAATTAAGAGGTCTTTAAGTTTGATGTGATGAAGGAGGGCTACCTGCAGCTCTGCACAGCTAAGCTGCAAGAGAGGAATTGGGGGCTCTGGAAGTTTCCCTAATGCAAGAAATCATTAGTGCAGAGACACTGTAGGTATCACTTGATGACTACTGCTCTTGTTAAACATACTTCATTAGTGACCCCTACCACAATGAGTCTCCTGTCCTGCTTATGTTGGCAGCTCTACACAGAGCACATGCACAGAAGTAGGAATTCTAGCTCTGTGGTTACTCTATGGATAAAAGGGAAGCATTTTTGTCATTATGTTAGTTAATTTTCCTTAATAACATTTTTAGTTTTCACGTACAAAGCTTTTTTTCCTCAACTTTGTTTCCAGGTGTGTTCTCTTTTGCACGTTTTTAGCAAGCAGAATATTTGGCAGATCAGACTTTCCCTGCAAGAGAGCTGCAAGCTTGAGATGCTAATTATTCTCTGCTCACAAACTTGCCTCTGTCAGGAGCTGAGCCACTGAGGGCACAGAAAAGGTGAAGAACTTTGGTGGGTTGCCAAGTAAAGAATTGTATTTGGCTGGCAAAAACTATCTGCCTGGCTAAGCTTTGCGTGAGCACAGTGGAAACAGCAGAACTAGAGGAAAGCAGAGAACAAGTCTACACAGCCAGAAAATAAAGGTGTTTTGGGGAAACTCTCCTGGTTCCCTGTATTATCTAGATATTCTTCTGCTATATCCCATCAAAACAATTTCCTTTTAATCTCTTCATTGTGGCTGGCATAATTAAAAGATAGCTGACTGCATACGTTTTGGTCTGAGACATTGCCAAAAATTCATGGAAGTTTTCTTCTTCCAGGATCAAACAGCAGATTTTGCCGGGTGGGAATGATACCTCTGTATAGGCATCCCTTGCTTATCAAGAAACCTAGATCAAATCATTCACTAGGAGATGAACTAGAGAAGACTATAACCACCTAATTTCAAAAACACCTCAAGGTTTAAAATGTTCCCAAATCAGTCTATAAACTCGTTAAGGGGCAGCCCAACCCCTCCAAGGCATCTGACTGTATCTGCTGCCATGCCTAGTAGGAGCTCCGGAGGCCAGGAGCCAGGGACACTAAAAAATACCTCTCAAAACACAGTGTGCTCAGTTTAAGTCACAGTCTTATGTTACAACCCTATTTTTCCTAATGAGTGAAATTAATCAAAACCACATGAAAATTATCTTTATTGTTACAGGTGACATCATCAACGAGAGAGTACCTCAATTGACCTCTTGCTGTCTCAGAAGTGGTGCTTGGCTCCTATTGCATCCTGTTGTTGGAGCAATTTCCCCTGAAAGCTTTTAGCAGGAACCACCACAGTCACCTCAATATCAAGCTCCAAGAACAACTCATTGGATGAAAAACAAGTATACCACAAGAAAAACTTAAAACACAGGAGTGGACTTGGTCTACATTACAACTACAGATATGAGCAGAGCAAGGCTGTAGGGAGGCAGGATTGGGATCAGCCTGGGAGAGGAGAGGCTCTCAGTGCCACGGGGTAGTAGCTGGTGCTGTCCCTCCCAGCAGTGACCTGCAGTGCTAATTAAACAGTGCTGCTGGAGCACTGGGAATGAGGCCCTTTAGTTCTGTTAATCAAAGCTTAGTAATTGCTCTCAAGAGAAAGGCAACTGTAGGAGAAATCCAGTAATTAGCCATAGCAAAAGTTCCACTCATAAAATAAAGCATCACTAGGACAAATGTTGAGAGAATGAAAGTAAGCAGTAATGGAAGGGAACTGGAGGAGGGGAAGAGGCAGGTACCCACTTTCTTGGATTTGCTGGTTGATGAGTGCTTGGTCATTTTCTAGCTCCCGTTCTGCTTTGATCTGTCCTTTCAGAATCTGCTGCTTTAAATCCTCAACATAAAGCTGCTGTCGTTGGATTTGTTTTCTGTGGAAGGCTTCCTGGTCTCTCAGTTTCTGCTTGTAATCTTCATGCACAGCATCTATTTCTCTGCTGTTAGAAATGTTGACAGTGAATTTAAACCAGAAACAAATATTATTTGTAATAAAATAAGTCATCTTAATAAAGAAAGACAACATTCAAGATGATGTTTTGTTCAATAAGGGTGCATTATGACAAAAACTTGTAGCTGTGTAGAGGCATGGCATAGCAGGCTGCAACCCTGTAAGTGTCATAAATGCCAGCACATGTGCAAGCTCTGGGAGTGAAGCAGATAATTCCATTGTCAGAAAGATAATAGCAAAAAGATTTTAAAAAATATTGTCACTGTCCATTTTGCTGCAGTCTTCCACAAATAAAACTGGGGAGGGGGTTGTTTTTAAGATATAAAATTTTATAACCACTACATAAGATACTGGTCATCTAAGTACTTCAAAGCTCTTTACAGAAATGACCAACATTCCTTTTTTTTTTTCCAACCAAAAAATTCCAACCTAGAAATATTTACAGGCATTGTCAGGATTACACAGACATTCTCTGGCACGACCAAGGGAAGACCTTCATCACCCAAGTCTCTGTTGGATGCAACAACTATATCAGGTTACTGCTTCTATATTTGGAGAGAATAGTGATCAGAAAAGTGACTAACCTGTGAGAAACTGCTTCACAATCTCCTCCAAGACGTTTGGCTCCTGACTGTGTGCCAATAGTTTACACATGCAGGACAACAATCAAAATAGTATCTATCCTTAACATAATGCATTACAATATTCAAGATACCTTAGCCTCCTGAAAGGAATATATATTCTACCTCTCCACATGCTATCACCAAGAAATTCTTAACATTAAAGTTAGATTATATCTAAGGGTGATATATGATCTTTGCCTGCTAAACTCTGTATTATTATATATAACCTCAGAAAATAAAACCTTTGAGTTTTGAAAAAATGTTTTAAGTATATCTTGCTAAGAAAGTAAATTATATATTTATTATATAAATTATATATTTATTCTAAAACAGTCAAAGACACCAAATTCTAAAGAGTCCCTGAAGGTCAAAAAAACTCTAAAAATTTAATTTAAAGGAAATACTTGAAAAGGTCATGTAGTTTGTAAAATCACTACTGATACAATGTCATCTGTATGAAAAGAGTATTTGACCTTTGCTACAAAGGAGTAATTTAACATCTTGACTTAGAACTGCAAGCATGTGTTCAAAGCAATCATTTCTACAGCAAAAACTTAATTTTGTGTGATAGTTTAGCAGACAGAAAACATGAAACAATTAAGGAGCCAATGTCTACAAATCTCCTGGAGTACCCTTCCACAGAATATGCATTTCACTTTCTTAAGAAGTAGTAGGAAAGCCTCAGCACATAAAAGTTTTAAGGTTTTCAATAATTCACAACATGACTATGAATCTTGCTCACATGAGAAAAACAGAATTCTGTTTTGTTTTAATGTTTATGTAAATGTAATGCTAAGAATAACAGAAAGAGAACATCTTCTGTTCAATTGTCTGGCATGGTGCAAACAGTACAAGCTTTGCTGCTGCCATCTGCTAAATGGTTTGTGTCTATTTGTGACCCACACAAACTAATTACAAGAATGCTCAGGTCCAAGATCTATTTGTCCTTGGCTCAACTACAAAGATGCCAGTACCCTGTGATTTGTAATTTTTTTCCTCTTAGATAAACTCAAATTGATCCCCAGGAAATAGAAGTGGGATGCCTCATTCCTCATTCAGCTGAAGTAGGATTGAATTGACACTTCACTGCAGCACTGAAATGCCTGCATGGCAATTACAAATCTCCAGCTGTTCGGGTATTTGTAACGCCACCAGCCATGAGGGGACAAACTCAGAGGTTAAAGCAAGACTGGTTAACTAAAGAAGAAACAATTTCCAAACCTAGTATTAAATCTGAACTATCTTATTTACGAAAAGCTCCCATGGTTTCAATGGTAACTCTGGGGGAGGCTTTTCCCTAAATGCAGCTTCGAGGTTGTCTTCCATATTTTCTAAGGGAAATGTAATGGAGCAGCCATGTAATCTGGAGGTTAAGGTACTGATCTGAGACAAAACACTTCTGATTTTGGAACAGTTACATGACCTCTGCTTTCATACACTTGGCCTGCAAGGTCTTCAGGATGAGGACTGCCTCTGGATGCCTATGCACTAAAGCTAACAGCTTCTCTGCAGAGGCTGGTGATGAGGTAGTCTTTAACCAGCTCTAGTAACAGACATACAAAAGCTCTGACTCCTATGGCAGTATGAAAGTGGAAAAATATGAGTCTAAATTTGTCACAGGTCTCACATGACCTTGGGCAAGTTGCTTAGTCTGAGATGTGTGAAAGAAGCAAAGTAGATCCATCCAAGAGAAGTGATAGGGATCCATTACCATTCTCAACCATCAGAAAGTCAAGTATCAGAAGAAGTCATTTCTATTATTTTATCATTATTAGCATCATTCTGCCTGAGACTGAGGGAACTGAGTAAATCATTGTCAGCAGGCTGAAAAGAAGCATGACACTAAAACAGTAGAGAAAGAATTCTTGTTCTGCAACTGTTTACTAAAACTAGATGAATGTCTCTCATTCTTCCTAACTTTTTGGTCTCAGCCAATCTTTCCATAAAATTGACTTATCAGAGTTCAAACTGCTTGCAAACTGCAATACAGAACATTTAAGTAAATGAAACAACTCAGTGTTGCGTTTCAACCCAGAGACCTAACAATGCTTGCAGGGGTGGTTAAGTAACATCTGTTTACAGCTGTGAGAAGGTCACAAGCTTTTACCACACTTTCCAGCCTTGCTGAAACCACACCCCCACGCCCACCTTATAAAGGACCAGAGGATAAGCAATGCACGTGGCAGTGCTGTTTGCCCTCGGCAGCACTGGCATGTTCCCTCTCGTGTGTGTTAATGGGTTTTTGCTGAACTAACGTGGAACTGTGAGATCCTTTCCAGCACACTGAGCAGAGCACGAGGCACGCCAAAGGGATGGCATTAATCACAGCTCCATACTATGGCTACGCCCCAGAAAGGCAGAGTACAGAGGCACAGCCATACTCCACTTTAAGCCTCAGAAAAACTAACATGGCACAGCAATCACTGCACTATTCTTTCTGCTTTTGTTCAGGTGATGTAGCTAGTTGGTACAATTTTCCCGCTGTAAGGTTCAAGTCTGTAATAAAATGCTGTTGCTCCAGGTATATATAAAGATTGCAGCTCTGCTGTTACTTCAGTGTCTCTGCTTCATCTCCTATTTTGCAGTAGTACAAAACAAAAACCAGGCAGGGCAGTAGAGCCAGGTCTGAATATAGAGACTGAACATTAAACACCTTTTTATCAAGCTGCTTCTTACAGACAGTTTTCTGAAGTGGAACAAAAAGATAATGAAAATTCATGCAGAGCCACTTACATAATACACAAATGCAAGAGGATGTTTTCCCTCTGGCTGTGAGATACTAACTATGAGAGCAGAATGACTAGCTAGTTTGGGATACAGATGTGTCTCACAGAAACTGCTGAAACCAAGAACATGAAGTCAGAATTTCTCCCTTTCTACCTTTGAACATGCTAAGTCATGTCAGCACACTTTTGCTGGTTTGTGGAAATAACATGATAAACTAAACTAAAAAATGGCATGGCAATGGCCCAGAAAGAAAATAACATTCACACACGCTTCACTGCTAAATCACCTAATAAGCAGTTCAAAGAACAATCAGTTTGTGGAATATATGTTTGAATGACTAAACTAAAACCAAGTATCAACCCAGTTAACACAAGATTTTAGACAAATTTTGTAATAAGTATGTGAAATCACTAATTTTTTCATCTAAAACATCTTAAATTATATGTACTGTTAAATTTAGATTTGAAACACTGGAATACTGTGAGATACAGCAATCAAGCACAGAATGCTGTTGCTCATATCCCTGCTTTTCTACATAAGCAATCTACACTTGGAACAGCTCAAGCAGGAAATAAAATAACCTCAGGAAGAATGTAAGAGAAACAGCTTCATTTCTGTAGGTATCAAGACATACATTAAGTCTTGGTTTCACAGGACCAGCATACCCTAGCATACAGCATATAAAAGAAAGCAATTCTGCAGAGAATTTCATAAAAGCATGCACATTTCTGGGTGTACCGAATGCAGCAAGAAGTGTCAATAGTTACCCCTCCACCAAGTCAACCTTTAAAAGCTGCAAATAAAATGACAACAAACAGACACCAACCTTAACCTAAAAACAATCACAAATTACTGAGAAAAGGTTCAGATTATACCAATTCTGCCAGATTGCTTTTCCATCTCATTTTTCTCTCCAAAGTTTTGCACGATGCATGCTAAATGAATCATCTGTAAATCCACATTTTTTTCCCAGCCGGTTTTGTTGTCAGCTCTCTGGGATCCTATTGTGCAAATTCTCCTCCCCTCTTCCCCAAACACTTCCACTGCTGATGCAGAGGCTGGCGGCTGCTACAGCATAATGCAGCTTCCAGTAACTATGGCAGCAAAAGCTCTGTGGTGAGGCTGAATACCTGCTGCAACGAAATCTTCAGGCTCAAATACAGAAACTCCAGTGAAAATAATCACTTTTGGTAAAAGCTGAAATCTGCTAGTTTTCTCAAAGGAAACACCAGTCAAGTTAGCATCCCCATCTTTCTGACTACCTAGAGTTCAAGTCCCGTTTGTCTTTTACAAATTATTTTTCCCAAGGGAAAAAGAGTTAAAAATAAAGCAGAAAAAAAGACGCTGGCAAGGCATTTTGCACCCTTGCAAACTCCACACTGAGAGCAGCCATAAGTTAAGAGTTACAAGCCTATCCACTGATACACATCCACACAACTCCCCCCACCTTCTCCAGCTCCATCCTCCCCCTCTTGCCGTGTCCAATCCGGGGCCCTTCCCGCAGGGCTCCGAGCAGCAGCAGGCACCACGCAGCTGCACAGCATCCTACATCTGCTTCTGCCCAGCACTGCGCCCAAGCCTCCCCCTTACCTTCCCTAAGGCAGAGGGAAGAGCAACGAAGGAGATACAAGGACCTTGTAATATCACCTCCTTCAGCCTCCCGAAGGAATGCCGCTCACAGAATTCAAAGCAAAATTTGGGGGGTGGTGGGCAGGAGGTGGAAGCCAGAAATAAGTCAAAATGGCCAGCAGAGTCAGAAACCTTTGGAAATAAGGGATATTTGGAAAGGTACACACACAGCAATCCCCTTCACAGAAGTTACCATCAAATGAAGTACCATTTTGATTTCTGATTAGCTGGTTTGCTTACACAAAAAGCACACCCGTACTTGTTCATGTGTGGTTTTTTTTAACCTTTCTGTGCAAAACCTCTTCTTTGCCAACTCCCCAAAACAACACTAAGGCAATGACTTATTTAAGGCACCCCTTTAAATACATCTCTAAACCAGGCCTCTTTCTGGCAAAGAGTCACAGGCACAAGACACAGCCACACTCTACAATAAAGGTCAGTGCTGCCTCTTTAAAATCCAATTCAGCTAACACAGTTCTTCCCTTCATAATGTCAGTTATATATGGAATTAGTCAGTTACCCTGCTAACCCACTACACCCAGTTCTGCTGTAAATTGCAGAGTTGCTGTAACTGCCATTGTGCATTTCTCTGTGAAACAGAATATTTGAGGGATCTTCTAAGAGATGCAAGTTTTCTATAATCTTTTTGTTTTTTGATAGTGTTCCTCAAATTAAAGCTGTTAGTGAGAACTCTGAGTATTTCACAGATATTAGTTGGACAAGTTAACGATACCACATTAGAATAATAAATATGTTGTGTTATGCTGTATCAGATTTTGCCCCACAGTTTAACAATGTTGGTATTTTCAAGGAAAGGGAGTTTAAGCACATTCCAAGCAGCTAAAATTAATTCAGTGTACTGCTATAGCACTGAACTCTAATGGAAAACCTCCTGTGGGGTTTTTTTTTCAAACCAGCAAGACAATAAAATCAGAGTTTTTTGTTTATATGCAGTATGGTATTGAGGCAATGGTAGGAGAAAGACCTTTATGATCTATTTATTTGTGGTAATGCTATAACATGATGACTGATGCCATTCACAAGCCTTCTGTGTGTCTGGCTGACAGCAAACATCAGTTTGATGATCAGTTTGAAATTTGAAGCGCAGGGGCTCTTACGAGCAGGTGTATGAGCAAGCAAACAAGTAAAGGGTATAGTGACTCACAACCCTTTCCAAGGGAATGACTAAGGTTTAGTATTTGTTTGCAATGGTAGAAAATTGTTTTTCCTCTCATTTCTCAAAATATTTTAATGTACAATTAAAGGCCAAACTGGTAATTCAACCCATGAAAGGCAGATGAGAAAAACATCATCATACTGACAGCATGGGAGATAAGACTCATATAATTAATAATCATTACTGCAATATATATATTGATATGATCTGAAATAAAAAAATCCAGAAGAAAGTAAAGTACCATCAGTTCCTGATGAAAAAGATACTTAAAGCCATGGAAACTCAACAATTTCTGAATTATTTCTGTTTACAGCTGCTGTGCTTCTTTGCATGAATGAACCATGTTCTACACTAGGAATTAATTTTTATTTTACTTTTCCCTAAAGCAATTTTATTCTCACCAGAAGAGAACCCAATTTATCCAAGCAATTTTCAAAGTACTAATGAGCATTCACTATTGGGATAAAATCTAATACATTTAGGTTTCTTATATGCTGGAAACTGGTGGCAACTTCAGAGTAAGCCTCACTCTAGTTAAGGATTTTAAACGCAGGCTACACACACAACAAAGATGCAAACCATCTGCACAAGATGTCATATGAAGATGGTTGCAGAGCCTTTCCTGTAACTCAGCTGCACGTACAGATGCTTGTTCCAATATGATAAAATAGGTTGGATTAAAACTTAAAGTCTAGCTTCTCTTCTAGAGGAAATCAGTGTAGCACAGGAGAAAGGCAAAGGTAAAGGTGCCAAAAATTTCAGCATGATTTAAACACATTAATATTCTTACCTTAGTTGAAGAGAACAATTGTTTTCTTCACAGTTTCTACATTTTTGACTGCAAAAATAAAAATAGGAAATCATAAATATTTGGGAAAAACAGCAAGAAAACTTCACTGAAGCCTATTGTACACAGAAAAGTTTCTGTAATTTTCAGTAGAGGAAGATGCAGATTTCTAGCAGCTGGGAGAGCTGCTAGAACTTTCACATGAGAGGGGGACAGAGAACAAGACACACACACACAGCTTCCCCTGTTCTTATATTTTCCTCTAGGCATTTTTTTCTGACAGAGACAAGACCCTGCATTATGGTGAACTTTTTACTGGTGATCAAATAAACACTCCCTGTACTCCATTTAGTCCTGTAGTATGGCTTGCAAAGTACCACACACACACCTTTTAGCACTTGACATTGACTTTTCTTCACAAGAGACCACATATACAATTTTATTGTTATAATACAGATCTTAGGCTACATGTCTCATCCATAACCCCCTCCATGAGCAAAACTGCTTGTCTGTACAGAAATACAGGCTCACAGGTTACTGCAAAGGAAGGCTGAGTGGATCAGTTCAGCTCACCTATGCCAAATAACTATTCAAAAGGATAAAAGGACCACTGGATTATGTAAGGTGAAAACCAGCTATTACTAGACATAGTTTACAGCTCATTCCTGTAAGAGATGGACACAGATAAAAACCCAAGCAAATGCAATACCATAATGTTTTTAATTTTTACTGAAGTAAACATCTGAAACCCTCTAGGTAAGCATGAGGGTAACTTTAAGCAATGTAATGTGCTTGTAATATCTTGTCCAAGTGATTTAAAAATTGATCAACACAAATAAATCTTCATCTGAACATGGTCTGGAAAAAAAAATCAATCAGAAATGTTCTGCAGTTTTGTCAGGTTAAAAAGGGGAAAACTAAAAAGTGCAAATTTCTGATAAACTGTTCATAATAACTTCTGGATTTCTTCAGGTTTTTCTAGGTTCATCAAAAAACTTGTGACAAGAGCTCTACAACTGATGTTTTTAGCAACATAATGAGTACCTTGGTGTGTACCTTTGAAGATCATAAGACAAACCCTTATTTTTAAAATTCTTCATAAATTTCCCTAAGAAAATAATAGCAATGATATGTAAAATGTTCTTCAGTAAAGAAAATGAGGACTTGCACTCCAGGGAATTTATGAACAAACCTTCTGATTTCCACAACAAATTAGCGAGGAAAGCCAATTGATAATAATTACCTTGGCTAAATCATATCCTGAAAAGCCCATTCTGTGCATTAAAGTAATAATATTGTAAAAATTATAGATTAGCTGTAGAGCAGATGTCCAAGTGAACTGAATTAAGGCTCACAGTCTCATCTGAGGCATTTTTCTAATTGAGCATCAAGAAATAATTTTGCAGGTTTGTTGCTTGCGTATCTTAATGCTCTACATTAGTTGGGTGGCTAATGTATTTTCTCTGACATTTTTATCTGACTGCTCAAAAAGGTGATGGGGCTTATTCTGTATACAGCTAACTTTTGTCTCAACCAAGTCCCTTATTTCAGACATCATTCCACAAGAGAAACTGTTTGTTCAGTTGCTTTTTTCTTAGTTTTAAACGTACTTGTAAAGAGAAGAAAGGATATAGTGTGGAGAATTGGTGCAACTTCCATGCAAATTGAGCCAGTCCAAAGCTCCATAGCTCCGTGTGGGTGGGGTTTCACTAATCTACAGAAAGCACACAACATAAGACAGGAATTTAACAAAATCACAGCAACCCAGGAACTTCCAAGTTATCATTAGCACTTGTCATCCTTAACTATTGTGTGCAAGGCTGCATAATACCTCCCATGTGAGTTTATAATCTCACACTTCTGCTTAGTCTTTGATAATTAGCAAAATTGCTAAGTATGTGTAACTGAGTACATCTCTTTTTGCAGCTCTATTTTAATGTACTGCATGTTTCATTAATCAGGAAATTAACAATGAAAACAAACAGAAGTTAAGCCCATTATCTCAAAGTGAGTGCAAAAGAACAGAAGAGTGGAAAGTATAAAATGTTAATAAATGGAAATCCATTTTAAAAGGTAGACTCTTGCCAATATCAGTTGATAATGTGGTTAACTCCTAAATGAGAAAATCTGTATTTTTTAAAGTCAGGTTTTTTAGCTATGTTTATCATTCATTTTAAGAATTACCTCAGTTCTTAAACATCATCGAACTAGCTAAGCAAATAACATCTTACAGCAGTTAGTTCCTGATATTAACATACCAAGAAATATTTTATCTATTTCTGATGTATGTAACAATTCACTGCTTTGAGAGTCAACAATACTTAAGTACTTAATCCCACAAATTTTCCATTTCTTCTAGTATACTTCATTCAAGACAGTGAAATGACAAAGAAGATAACTCAGAAGACTATCAGAGGTGGAAAGATCCTTAACCGTTCTTTTCACTGCAGGATTCTGCCTTTTTGTTTCAATCCTACTGTAGTCATGACTGGAAATAGGAAACACTAAATTATTCAAGTGATCTGCATCATCTTTTGCTAAGCACATCTGAAAGAAGTGCTAGTGTCCTCCCACAAAAGGATTAATGTCATTACAGACCATTAGATGGAGGAAATGAAGCAAGTGAATATGATGATGAGATGAAATATTATCTTTATCAGGCTGGCTTTTAAGAAGGAAAAAAACCAGGGAAAAAAAAGAAAAATTAGGAGAGAAAAACAGTTTTAGAACTTACTGATCTTCTCAGTCTTAAGATAGCAGCTTCTGCTGGGTGATTGAATCTAAATTTATGAGATCTGCCTAGGACAACAAGGGCCCCTGTGAAAACAAAATAATTAGATTATTTACAGAGACATAATTCATCAAACTACTACAGAATAGTATGTTTAAAAAAAATTAAATTCTGACCAATAGCTTTCTGAACACCACAGAACAGAGAACTGTTCTTAAAATTTGCCACTATGGAATGGCAGAGTTATCAGTCTGTCAGCATCCAAGCTATCAATCTGACAGCACCCAAGCAAACTGATCTTGGAGATCTCTGCAGACTAAATATAACTATAAATTCCCTGTTTATATTAAAGGCCAGCATGACTTCATGCCAAAACCACAACCAACCCACTGCTGAAAACTTGTTTTTACACTATATTTTCAAGAGTCCAGATCACTGTAAGTTCCCAGAAGCTGGACTATTACTTTAAACAACCTAAAAGTTTGGAAGCCTGATCCATTTAATCTGAATTCATGATCGTAACTTTTGATTTAGGGGCTATTTGCTTCCACCTGAATAGACTATGAAAAAGCTGAAGGTCATTTCAACCATATGATATAATTGCCAAAAAACCCTTTCAGTAGCCAGCTGGCTTAGGGCCAGTCTCCACTACTTTCCACAACAGTGTCTCTGGCTACACATCTTCCCTTTTCAGAAACCTACAGACTACTGTTGCCAAAGGGAGGCAGAATATTGTCACCAACGTTTTAATCTGACCTCTGTGGGGTCCTTAATTCATTTATCCCAGCTCCAGCCATGGATCAAACCTTGTGGAGCTGGCAGCAGACTGAGAGATGTCTTTCCCTGATCTGCTCAGGTTCTGTAAATTCCTGATCTAAACTCCAGTGATGAGGTGACCACGATGCAGCGCTGGCAGCAACACCAAGCCCTACCTTGCGACAGACGGCACGAGCCCGACACTTCACAGCCATTGACGGAGCAGCGCGCGCCCGGAACCGGCCGCAGAGTCACAACCCCACAGTGGTTGTCTATCACACAGTGGTTCCTTTCAATCCACTGTCCCTGCAAAACTGCCACACAGAGATTTAGCTCTCCTCTTGAAGGGGCTGGGTTTGCCCTCTTCTCCTCAGAATGTTTGACTCTATGCATGCTTCATAGACCAGAGAACCGTATCACGTGCAAAACAAGGAGATTAAATCCTGCTCGTCAAATAATTTATCACAGAAGAAACTTACTGTTGAAACCCACTATTGGAAATAGTGAGATGGTTTCTTTTTATCTGGTTCTGGGAAACTACATATCACTTTCTGATTTGGGAGCTGATGTGCAAATTCTTCTGTTATGTTGAATATTCTTAATGCCATTATGGTATTTATTGTTTATAATTCACTAATCTACTGGCAGAAAATAATCAAACATAACCAAGCTTAGCAGAACTTAACCAAAGCTGAGATTCCCCACATTTTCAATTTCAGTATAAATTTTCAGTTTTCTATCATAGTATCTAGCTCCTGAGATTGACTGCTAAAGTTAAAAGCAGAAATTAAATTACGTAAGACATATTGTGAATAATTTGGATGTTATATCTAAAGTATTCTGAACAAGTAGAGTTGAAAAGCATCTTAAATGTCTCATGATCATGTGTGCCACTAGTTTAGGATAGAACATCTGAGAATTTGTATGTAAGATGAAGATATTTTTAAACTCTAGTGTAGCATTTCACAAGTGGGAAGAAAATTCTGAAGAGATCTCAATTAGGTCAAGCCCACCGACTTTTTGGCCTCTTAAAGAAAAATAAACATATATTTTAGCCAACATTAATAATTAGTCTCTTCTACTTACTTTTTTCCATAAAGAAAGTGGACAAATAGAAACATGACCTGGCTATTACACATGACAGATGTAATCCTCTTGGCTTGACCTGACCACATCACAAAATAAATTGTAATATCATTCTCTTACCAATGTCTTGATCTTGGTCTGAGTCACTTCTTCCAATTTTGGTTGTTCCTTCCTAAAACAAGAAAAGAACTAATTTAAAAGTTGGTTACAGAAAATAGTCTACATATACTACTTTAAAAAGCTTTGAGTCATCATTTTAGCAAACACTAAAAATAAATTGCCTCTGAATGACTGAATTGTTTGAAGCAAACACTATGCACTTCATAAGAGTTCAGTCCACTGTCCCCCACAGTGTTGCAATTACTCTTCATCCTGCAGCTGTGTCAGCTTCTGTGATAAAGTTACCCTCAGTGGAAGACTTTTGGGCTTGCTTGAGACCAATATTTTGAATATGAACACACATCCTGATGCTTTGAACTTTTACAGTGAGACTTGGTGTTTGCAGAAATGAGCTAATTCTTTTAATAAATATAATGCAGAAAGAAAGAAGCTGCAAAATGATTATTCAATCAACCAGGCTTTTCAAATTTAAAAGTAACAGAATTCCTAATTTGTAAGGGCACTTCGTTATAGATGATGAACTCTTCAATCTGACTACTAAAGAAGAACTTTTTCCTGAAAATTAAATGACAACTACAAAAATTATTTCTGGTGCTTATGGTACATGGGCAAGTTCCCAAACCTGAAGATTCAAAAACTTCAAAGAAAAGAATTGCCTAGGAACAAAAGTCCCCAGATCAAGAAGACTGAAACCATATTATGGGTCAGTGATGGAAGTGAGACAGAAGTTTTACAGTTGCCTTCAAATAATAGAGTCATTTAAACAAAATCATGAGAAAAAGACTTCCAAAAAGGCAATGAATTTACCATCTGTCTATTGGTTCTGTGTTTTTTCTTAGGAAAACAAAGTAAGATAATTTCCCAGTTCTAAAGAGACATTGTAATTGGTTATGGTAAAGTGATTGGTGGCAAGCCTTTCAGTTATATTAATATTAATTATGGGCAGTAAACAATGTGATTTTGTATTCAAATCAGAACAAATTAAATATGCTGTCTGCTCCAAGCGTATTGCAAAGCCTGGATTTAAAGATGAAGCAAGAAGTAGTAATTGGAAGTCTGAAGACAGGGAAAACAGAAGCTGTGCGCTACTCAAGGTGACCCAGCTATGGGTAAATATGGGTAAATCACAGTGGGTTTGCGCACTGGACAGAAAGAAAATGGTTAAATCACAGAGCTCAGCTATCTGAACCAACTAACAGATCCCTCAGGCATGGGCCCTGCTGAGACTGTTTGCTGGAGAAGCTGAAAGCTGGATTGTGCCTCCAATTTAGAGTAATTACCAAGCTACATGTCAGCTTAACATTCAGCAGACTCAGCTGCAAAATATCCACCTGGGTTGGCTACAACTTCTAGAAAACTTACAGTCCATATGGCATTTGACTCACATCACTCAATCAAGTGAGTCAGCCACATGTATTTTATACAAAGAGAAGCAAACCAACTCCTAAAAGACCTCTTTATCAATTATCTTCTTCACTAAGCCAAGAAAGAGTTATTGTAATTCCAAAAGAAACTTCTTCCAAGGTGCTGAACTAACTTTCTGGTAATACAATTTAATTCAGAAAAGTGAATTACAGCAGCATTGGCTCCAGAAATTCACAACAGCATTGCAGTCAGTGGAGTGATTCTGGGTAAGTTTATATCCAGCTAAAAATTGCAGGTGAGACCAAGGGTACAGATATGATACAAGCAAACGAGCTCAACTTGAGAAAACAAAAATAACCATAACCCAGGACCATGCTGATTTCATTTTAAAAAAGCTATTATTGAGATAATAATTGTAATATTTGTACTCTTTTCTAGTTTAATATTGAGTATTCCATCTGGAAAAGCGAAAGATGTTTCAGATGAAACAACTGCACGACCTGACCTTAGCACACCACAGCACACCTTTACATCTGTTGAAGTGTCTCTACATTGTTACCCCTTCTGGCTGTGTCTTGTGACTGAGGGCAGAATTCCTAAGGTACATTACATAACAGTAAAGAGAAAGATTGCTTTGCCCCTTCACTTTTGGGAGTACTCCAGCTTTCAAAAAAGGTTATGAAGTACACCTTTTATTAAAGCAATAAACAAATTTCCTATTTTTAAGCTATGCAAAAAAAGGTCAGTTAAATCAGAGGAAAATATACATCTTTTATTAATAAAAGCCAGAAAATTAAGCGGAGGCGCAGCATCGATTAGTGCAATTAATATTATGAAATATCAGGAGAGTAACTGAGTACACAATATTTATTTTGCATGATCTGAAAACTGCTGCTGTAACCCCTCTCTAGAAGTACAGTGTAAAATGCTGTTATGTGTTGAAGCCCTAATTTGTAAGGAACCACTGATGTTTTACCTTCTTGCTGCTCAGACGAAGGTAACAGACACCAGACACTAAAAGATGTAAAGCACAAAGAAAAGAAAAGGCAGCATCTAGAAGCAAAGAAAGAAGGGACAAAGATGTTAGTGTGACAGAGTCATTAATGACTTCAGAAGGTGACCCTTCAAACCAGGTTATGCAATTGAAATGAATATATTTAAATTAGGTGTTGTCAAGATTAGTATGGGCAAGTATTTGCTCTTTCCATGATGGTATATAATAGAAAAGCATTTAAGTAGTAGCAGTTGCATCCAATAAATATTTAATGTTAATGCAGGGCTGAGTGTTTGAAGCAGCATGTTGATCAGCACTGGACATAAATACTTGGTCCCTAAAAATCACCTGGTACAATTTCATTGTGTTGGCATGAGAAAAATTATTTAAGTCTCTCTTTCAACATGACAGAAGGACAGCATGATTTCTGTTCTAAATATCTGTTGTCACTTTTAAGAGGGAAAAAAGAATCCCATGTCCCTAAAACTATATCAATTACCAGGAAATCTAGATAAAGATTTTTCATTAGTAGACAGATACAGGATTTTCAACCGTATTTAACACATGTTCTGGCAATGAGTGCACCTCTGTAGAAGTGCCCATCCAACATTCCTTTCACATTAAGCAGCATCAATATTTCAGTAATCTCCATTCATTCAAACAACATTAAAAATGTTGAAGTATAGCTTAGCACTTGCTTTATCGAAAACTAAAACTGTCTGACCCAGCCATGCACATCCTATGCCATAATGTGCAGTAATATACGTACGATGTTAGGAAAGTTTCTTGGTGAAAATCTTGCCTTAAATTAGCAGTTAAACATCAAAACAGTATCTATGAGGCCAGGATTTCTACCTGATCTTCAAAAATAGTCACTCAAGTATGGGCACAAGTAATTAGCCTTCATGGTACATACCAGGTATCTACTTGGCAGATCTCTGGAAAGGCTAAAAGCAGTGTATAGAAGCCATTGCCAAAGTGAGCTTTTGTTTCTTAAAGCTTACTTCTATCTATACATATTCAAATATGCCAGGTTTAAGTATACAAATGTATAATAAAATTTGGACCAGGATGTCTGGTATACTTTAAGCACCATCCTTTATGTTTCCACATACACATAACTGTCCTCATGCTTTGTGGACAAACTACTAATGCCTAATTTGAGTATTTTGCTTTGCATGTAATACAATCTTAAATAGTTTGCATATGTGTTCATAAGAGGTCAGCTTATATTCATATATGAATTCTTCTCCTTTTCCATTTCCATGTATTTTCTGCTTTCCCCCCCCATTTTGTCTTGTGATCTGTGACCTTCATGTTTTGATAGATGTTGTTGTAATGTCACCCTAACCACCCTCCATTTCCAAAGAAAACAAATACATTCAAATTAAAGGGTAAAATAAGACAAATGACCACATCTCACCCTGAGATGATATAGCACCACTCCTGTGCTGAGGATATCATCGTTCATGGCCATTAGATGAGGTAAATTAGAATCTATTGTTACTCCAGCTTTTTCTTTGTTGATGTCCACACTGTATTCTTCCATGATGGCTTTCCTGTCTGTCCACTTACTTGTCCAGTCTTTGGTCAATTGCTCAATCTTAAAGAAGAGGAGAGAGGATGGTTTCACTTACTAAGCAGGCTAATTTTTCCTTTTTGATCTTGCCAACAAGTTATTTTGCCTGTCTTTGGGCAAAACTTAAAGTCTGCAAAACCTTTCCAAGTTACCAGTGATCAAATCTTCTCAGTAATTTTGTTAAGAGTCAGTAATTCCATTTAAATAAATCGGAGTTTATGTTAGAAGGGACAGACCCTGTATAATGGATTAATGTGGTATATTGAGACAGCTTTCAAACAAGGGGTAGAATTGTGCAGATTTAGTAATACACAGTGGACTGTGTCCCATTAAGGACACAACACTTTTGTCACAAACTGGTAGAGCATACTCAACGTGCATTAAAGGCGGTAGTTTCCTGCATCTGCAGAGCAAAAAGGAAGGGATTAAGACAAAAAAAGTTTTCACTGCAGTTTCCCAACTGCAGCAATGCTATCCCCCTGTGGAACAGGAGATAGTTACAGCATCGAATAAATCATACACACCTTCATTTCATTCTGAAGGACCAGCTCAGTCAGGTTCCCATCCCTGTCGTCACTCCAAGAGGGACTGGAATTCCTCTGTACAAACAACAGCCACCAAGATCTACATGTTAGTTTTCCTATCCACAACTGGCAGGCATGTTGTTCCATTCTCTAGCTCTTCAAGGTGAAGAACTCAAGAGAATGAAAGACAAAATACACGCGCTACCCTCTAACATCTAGCCTACATCTCGTCAGCTATTGCATGCTATTTTTTGGTGTAAAGAACTGCTGAAAAAGCAGTAACTGAGAGATAGCACTGTGTAAATAAATCCTCAAGTGTAGTTTCTGCCTCTCCCAGCAAAACATTCTCTCCATGGCTTGGAAAATCAAGACACAATTATTATTCCAACAGAGAAAAACACCAGGGATGTCAGCTGTACTGAACAGTCACAGATGTTCACAACTTTTTGGGGGGGGAAAGAGTGTGCAGGCAGTGTGAAACATCAATTACTCTCTTAAAGCTTCAATACCCTTAAAAATAAAATATTTCTATTTCATGGTATTTCTGGACAGGTAAACCATCCAACTCCATGAAAGATGGGCAAAGAAATCCTTTTGAATCATTACATGACCATTTATACTTCAGGTTCATCAATATAGTGACAAAAAGAGGAAAAATGACAGAAAAGCAGTTAACCTTATAACAATTGCAAAACCACCCAGAGAACAGTTTCATTTCTCTGCAGCTACAATAAACATGGAAAGATAAACAGATGAGATGAAAGCAAGCTACCTAAAGTAATGTAAAAGCTCCAGTGGTTGCCACATACCAGTTCAAAGCTCATCAGCATAGTTTTCAACCTATCAATTTCTTCTCTCAGTTCTCTGATCAGTTTCACATTTGCATCCTGAAATATTGAGACACAAACCATGGGAAAAATCAGTCTTAAAAAAAATTATAGCTAAAGAAATCAATGTGCAGGTATTCCAACAGCCAGGAAGAGAGGAGAATAGGTAAACTCACAACAGTACTCCTTGCTTCACTCTGCCAGGCCCCTGAGGCTTGCCTAGGGATAGATGGTTCTCATCTTGGATGTCTTCTCTTCTACAATAACCTTTTTTCCATCTCTCTTCTGAACACAGACCTACCATAGCATTTTTTCCCATCACGACTAGATGGATAAATCACTCCTTTTAAGGATTTATCTTCAAAACAGTTACATTACATCAGAAAGATGCTGTTATTTAATGCTGGTGTATAAAATCCAATCAGAGGAGACTAAGTCAGAGTGTCATCAAGGATGGTATTAAAACCCTTTACAGCTGATACATAAAGAACTTCCTGTCTGCTTGTATGGAGGCATTTGTCTCTCTTTCAGAGTAAGCATTTCTGCACTGGCAGTTTCTGGAGAACAGCTTTTACAGACAGTTCAGACAAACCGGAGTCAAGAATCAGCTTTCTCTGGGCTGCCAGGTCAATTTGCAATGAGGGGAAGAGGGCTGGGATTGAGGATCTAGCATGGGCTGTGCAAGAGAGAGAGTGATGAGTACACATGTTGGGATGCTGAAAGGCTGTATGTGACAAGAGGCTTACCCAGGAGTGTTTATGTGATTTTAGCCTGTCATGGAGCTGAGAACTGATGCTGGCAAAACCAAGCACACAACTGCTGCTACTCTTGATGTCTGAAAATTACTTACAGGCACTGGTAATTCAGATGCAAAATAAAACTGGGAAACCTAGGACTAGAAGGATTTACTCCCGCCCAAATTTAACAAGCAAATAGAGAAATACAACTCTAAGATTCTATCTTTTATTTACAAAATAAAATCTTGAATTCTGCTTGAATTTTGCCATAAAGACAGACAGAATGATGCAACTCCCCATGAATCATTTTTAATGTTGGTTCTTATGACTATAGTGTCTAAAACTTCCAATCTGTTTTAGCACTATGTCTTTGACTGAGAGCGTTTATGTTTTTCACATTTGATAAATGTGGACTCGTCAAAGAGTAAGAGGGGAAAATGAGAAAAAAGCACATACTGAAAATTTGCCTTAAGCATCTGGAACATCTAGAATTGAACAAGAATGGGATAGCAGGGGCAGCAATAGAATTGTGGCCTCCAGTGCAGCACCTGACTCTCTCCTTAGTACTCTGCCATCTTTTAACTTGTGCAGCCTGTGAAGGACCTCTACACAATCAAACAAATGTATCTGTCATAATGTCAGAGCTCATTCCTAGAACAGGCAATGAATTAAGCTCAGGTTCTGTGGCCAAAATTATTCCCATGTATTTAAAGGCTTCATTATTTTGTGTACTGAGAAGTAGACAAATTGTGACTACATAGGCTGCCTCAGGCAGAACTCAAGGGCCTCACCTCATTTACTCTGGGCTTGTTAATAATATTTTTGGCATTTGCAGCATATCTCAAGGTACTCATGGTTTCATTGTAGCTGGAGCTGGCAGGTGAGATAGCTACAGAGAGAAAACAACACAGTTTTAAAAAGCATTCAGTTTTCATCACTTTTCAAAAAGATTATCCTTTTTAGTCTTGCTTCTTTAAAAAATAAAGCCAAAAAATAACCCTAGGGTTATTTCATTAAGCTCACAGAGAATGTCTTCTCCAGATTGTATTTATAACTCAGTGAATCACCTAAAATCAAAGCTATGACCTTGGTAAGACTCTTAAACATAATTTCATGCACAATCAGCATGTATTTTTATTTCCCTGAGTATTCTATGAAGTATTTATGAAAATATTTCCAAGGACAGATTCTAAGTGTTATAGCTGCCTTCTCACTGCGATGTTTATTAAAAGCACAATGCAGTGCAAAACGTTACACAGATTAATAGAAACCAAACTCACTGGCAATCATAATGGTCTTGGAGTTGCCCCCCAGGCTGTCCTTGAGCAGCCAGGTGAGGATGGAGTCCCGGTAGGGGATATAAGCCGGCCGCCGGGTGCCACTGCTGCTGCCCGAGGGAGCGCTGTCCACATGGCTGCTCTCCCCTTCGCTTGCGATGCTGTTAATGCTCTGGCAGCTGCTGAACATCTGAGAGTTTTGTGCTGGAGGAGAAACACCACAGAGCACAGGGAAGGGGTTATTTTCTTCTGTCATGGCTACTTAATTTTCTCAGATGTCATTACAGTTTATGAAGAGACCACACAGCTGCTCCGTTGAGCTTTTTGATGTAAATGCAAATAAACGTTTACACTCAACACGTGGTGAGTGAGTCATATGCTTTTATCACTACCCTTCAATATAAAGAACAAATGTGCTTACCTAAAGTGGAAATGACAATTCCAAGTGTAACTAATGACTTGTTAATATTGGCACCTTCGGTAATTCTATCTTTACAGTAACTGGGATCAGCCCTTTCACTGTAGCAAGCAAGCATGAAAAAGACAATGCAAAAGAAACAAAAATGCCTAATTATTAACATACAGTCAATATGAAAACATGATCTATTTTCAAGCAGTACAAGAAAACAGAAATTATGAGTGCTGCAATTAAAAAACCCATATACTTTGAATATTTTATACTGTCCTCTATTTCAGGAAGTCCAAACAACCATGAGCCAAGGCTGTTGGTGCAAGATACAGTTAAAGTCCCACCAAAATATAAACTGAAGTCTGAACTGGGCAACCCAATAATAGTGGTTCTGAATTTAAAAAACCAACATACACTTCACAGCTCCACAAGGGTAATTGGCCCAGTTCAAAAGTCTGTATACTCCCTCAGCAGCACTTTCTCTGACCATACATGCATGGCAATTTATGTTCTTGAGAAAAAAAAAAAGTCCTTTTCTAAACTGTTCTGTAACTCTTCAGCACAACTTCCATCTTTTGTTTTTCGTTACATCCAGCACAACCACGTGTTCCTCACTGAGATGCATAGCAAAGATCAGAGACTTAGGAACTTCTGGAATATGAGCAACACAAACACTGAGATATAACTATTTCTCCTGCCCATGCTAGGCAGCCATGAGGAACATATTCCCTCTTCCCCCTCTCTTTTCAAGCTCAGATTTAGTAATTCCAACAACAGCTACTGGAAAAGCCACTTAATAAGAATATGGAGTTGAATGGAATTACCTTGAATGTATGCAACAGCACATTATTGGATCTGAGGATCCAGTTATTCCCTTCCCCAGTGAAAACCAATACCCAGTACAGAAGAACTATGCACAAAGACAATATTAGCTTAATATTCCCTGTTACTTTATAAGAAAGTCAGGCTTACTGCTAGGTCAATGAAATTTTAAAATATTAAACTTCATCTTTTAAGACATTACTGCCGGCATCTTCAGAGAAAATCACCTCTTTGCCCTTCAGTATATTATTACCTGCCTGCAAGGTCCACTAAGTTGATCTTGCTTGCAATTTCAGAGGGAAGATTGTTCTCCAGTACAGCCTGAAGAGAAAAACATAAATAAGGAAGACTTTTCCCCTTAATTAATTAATGAAAATAAAACTGATGTGCTCTTTTGCTTGAAGCTGTGTTCCACATATGACTGTCTCACTGCCTTTGTTTGTGACCTTGACCCTCTGACTATGTTCAAACCATTAACTCAACAGCTTTCTCACCCCACAGAGAAACTACCCTCTTATGCCAATTTCTCTTGAAAAAAACCTTTACTGCCTAGAGACTGTGAAAGGCTTTCTTGTAGACCTTGCAGAGTTATTTTCCACTAATGTATTCCAAAGGTCTTTTGTGAAACCAAGGAAAAATATCCCAAAATGTTCTGTGATTACAGGATGTTAGAAGTGTGAGATAGAAAAGGTCTATTGGATCACTGAACGACTTCCCTGCCAGGGAAGGATGTAATTCCTCCAGAGAAAGGCTGCATTGTCTCAGGGAGAGTACTGGATGCCAAATGCTAAAGAGATGAGCACATCTAAAAAGCTGGACAGATACAAAATTTTGGTGTAAACGAATGGTGTACTTCAATTAAGTATCCTAAAAAAGTGTGACAAAACATAACTTCAAACATATTCACACATAATTTTCACAGTATCTGAGGAGGGTTACTGCATTTCAAAGGGCTGATAAAAACTGAAAACACTTCTTTTAAATGTGAGGTTTTGGCATCACTTCTGACTATAAGCTTGCACAAAGGAACAGAACACTTCAATAAGCACTCAACACATCTGCAGTGTGATCCAAAGGAAATAAGTAATAGCTTCCACCATTACTACAAACAGCACAAAATAGTGACAAGTAAACAATGCACAACACAGTGAACAATGCTTTTGACAGTGAAAAGGAAGTTGTGTTATTTTTAGCTAACCTGAGTGTAGTGGATGGTGAAGATAGCATGGGACCTGCTGCTGGCATTGTGAATATGTGTAGCTGCTGTGATTCTAGAAAGAAGAACAAACCATTCAATTACAAAGGGTTACTTCCCTGTATTCACGGAAATCCAAATCAACAAATGCAGCAGATAAACAAGAAAATGTGAAACTTGGAGAATATGACAGGCTGCATTCTTGGATTTGATCCCAGAGCATTTGGCAGAGAACCTGGAAGGCTGGAAACTGAGGATCAATTAGAGGTGTTTTTTTTCACCAGCAGCACTCTGAGGAGATAGCTCAAAGCAGCCTTTCTGTGAAGGTACGAGGTGTTGCCTAAGCATGGAACACAGCAGAGAAGTGCAGCCAGCAGCAGCATCAAACAGCTCACCCCCAACAAAGAGTGTACAACCCAGCACATCTTCCCCATTTGTCCCTTGACATTTACAAAGGCTTCAAAAACTTTCACACACCCCTTCTGGGGTTTCTTTATGCTGCTAGAGCTCTTTTACACTGCTAGAGGAGTCCAGTGAGACTAAGAGGCCTGCCCATGTGGGTACTAAATGAATACTGTAATTCCCTGAGTGGCACTCTGTTACATGGGCAGACCGGCCACACGGCTCTCGTGCTCCGACCCAGTGCACTCTGGCAAGCAGGAACTGGTCACAGAAGGAGGAGCAGCAGGGCCCTCCCATTGCCTCTGTAACACAAACTTTTTGGAAATTCTACTTTATTATTTTGGTTAGAAAAACCCAAAGGAAGCAGGATTTTATCTAGGGCAAAAGCCAGGACACAGGTTTTTCTCCTTTGAGCTTACCTTGAGTATCAGCTAGAGTACTGCAGAAACCAGCTGCACTAGAGAGCAGAGAGCTGCAGGTGTGTGTACGCTGCTGAGTGCCCAGGGCACCAGGGCAAAGCCAGGACTCTCCTCCCTGTTGCTCTCTGCATCCTACACCTCCTCCACAGTCATGTGAGTGGCCACTGCCAAAAGCTACAGGCAGCTGAGCAGATCATGATCATAAGCAAGCCAAAGCTGAGGTGTCAGGAGAGCATGAACTAGTCTCCAGATGTTGGAGGAGGAAGACAAACAATTAGGTAAAGGGCAGAAGACAGAAAACAGCCCTACAGCGGGCAGAGGATGTAAGGGAACAGCACCAAAGTTTATAAAGCAAAAGAGAAAGTGCCCCAAGATCTGGAGGAGGAAGGGTTAGTACTCCTCACCTCCAACAATACACAAAGTAGTTAGAGAGCATCACATCCCAGTTACTCACAACCCATGTAACCCATGTATTCACCTGGAATTGTGTTGTACTGAAATAGTATTTTTACCATAAAGCTGCATCTATTAATTGCTGCAAGCAGAAACAGCAAAACTATATCCTGACGTATATTCTAAGGGGATTTGTGTGATAATTCAGCTTAATTTTTATTTACTTCCCAGGCTCACTGTTATTATAAAACCTTGACTACTCTTATCATAAGACTTAATGTCAGTTTTGGAACTGTGATTAGGATTTGGAGGATCCTTTCAAATATAACTCTTTTCCATTACTGTAATGGCACCTGTAAAGATATTCACTGCTTCTTGTCAAAAAAGTGTCTTAACTAACAAGAGCCAAAATCATTGGCTTCACCAGTGTTTCAAATTCCACAGTTCTCTGACAGCAAACACACAACTTGGACTAGGAGCTTATAGAA
Source organism: Rhipidura dahli (assembly GCA_013399225.1). Classification (NCBI taxonomy): domain Eukaryota; kingdom Metazoa; phylum Chordata; class Aves; order Passeriformes; family Rhipiduridae; genus Rhipidura; species Rhipidura dahli. Next base: position 843,699 of record VXAC01003381.1, read on the forward strand.
ATAAAACCAAGTAATTGTAAACCAAGTACATTTAGAAAATAAATAAGTATGCATTATATTTTCAGCAGTTTTAAATCACTTAGATGACCAAGTGAGTTGAAAGCTATCCAGCCTGAAGTATCATGAGCAAGTGAAGGGGAAAAACAGATGTCTGTTTACAGAAAGACATTTTCTTGGCTTGCATTTTTTATCCCAGACAGATGCTGGAATGTTGTGGGTAAGTCAGCATGGGATCAGTTTTGAAGAAGCAACTTCATGAGTGCTTGTAGCTCCTGCTGTGGACAAAATGAGGATAGGTAACATCTTATGTGCAAGCCATATACAGGATCACCAAATCTGACACCCTGTCATGACAAAGCACCGGCAACACAGTCAATAAAATAAACATCAATGAAATCAACACACAGTGAAAGAAGTGTTAAATGCAGATGGAGATGGTTTGTTATATAAAATACCTTTTAGCTATTCCTTCTTCTAGAAGTTTTACAACTTGCTTGTAGTCTGTAACTAAACGCTGAGTCAAACCTGCCAAAGATTCAAGAAGAGTTAAATACTTCACTTTCTCAGGAAGTTTCATTCAGTTTATTCAAAAATTTGCCCAACATCAGGAGAATAAGAATGTTCTGCTGAGATGACAGTCTATTATACAAGTAGTCTCTCAACTAGAGTAAATTTTATTAAAAAACAGAACGATTTCATTTTTTAAAAAATTAAGTAAAAAATCCTAGTTCATCCTTCCAGTGCAGTGACATTCATACAAAAAAAAAGCCTAATACCTTCAAAGAGCAGAACTTTTCAATCTGCACAACAATGTACCTAAAAAACAGTGTAACTCTAACTCCATAATAAGTTTTCAGCTATGTCACTGCTACTACATGGGTACAGACCCTATAAAGAAGATTTTGGCCGTTGCCTCTGGATGATGGCTCTGCTTCCACAACCAGCAGAATTAGGAACCAACCCCTGTGAATATTTACCACTTAATTAACCAGGCTTCAGCCTGCACTTGGGACTCTTCATGCACTCTTCTCCTCAGAGGGCTTTTAGAGGGATTTCTCCAAATAATGATATGAATCATCTGGCCTTTTCTTGTCTTCTCCTTTCAGTTTGTTTTTGGTTGGTTTTTACTTTCTTGTTTTTTTAAATTTGATTTTATTTTTAAGGAGGGGGAAACCCCCTGAAGAAATGAAAGGAATCCCACATTCAGAGCCTGCTGTGCTGGAGGGTGGTCATGACTAAGTGGGGCCCAGTGGAGGGCGGTGTGCTGCTGTGCTGTGGCACTGCCAGCTTCTGGCAAAATGCAAATTCCAGTGCATGTATGAAATTATCTTCAACAGGCTTGTATTCCCCCTAAATCCAGTTTAATATGCCTCATCATTGAGGATTATTTATAATTTCTACTGCAGTGGCTCCTTAAAAAACACCTGTGTAGTGAAGCTAGTCTTTGTCATCATACCACAGCTAGCAAAACACACCTATGCAGAACGTTTTATCTCGGAGCTGGAATACTGGGCAACTCCCTCTCCCTCCACAGATTTAGGTTTGGCTTGTTCTACTAAAAACCACAAAAGTGTGGGTAAAGTACTGAAAAAAAAATTTTATTTATTTGGATCAAATAATTTGTCTACTCCTAGAATGTAAGTCAATATCAATATGAAGTTCAACAAGACTGAAATACGTACTTTTGATATTGCTATAGTCTATCCTTTAATAATAATAAAGTTTGCTTAACTTTAAATTAAAGCAAAACCTAAGCCAAAGAAGGGAATTTACTTTAGTCCTTTAACAACTGATATACATAAAGAAAAAAAAAAGATTTTTGGATCACCCACACTTTAAAAAAGCCCCTTAACTGCAGTGTGCATGCATGAATACTTGCACACACAAAAAGCATGGAATGATTTTGAAACAAGAGTATTTCTTCTGGTCTCTAGTGTCTCTTTACAATACATTAATTCCAGAAGTCATCACATTTTCCATTTGAGAAAAAGGCCCATTATTTTTCCAGCAGCACTGGGATCTTCAAAGCTCAGAATATGGAAACTATCATACATTGTTCTCCCAGACCCATTTTCAGGGTCTTATTTAACTGAATAAAAATCCCATTATAAAAAGGAGGCATGGAAGAAATTCTTACCTGCCTACATTTCCCTAAGCACTGGAATTGTGAATCTAGCAGAGAGTTTAAAACAGTTAGCCTTTTAAGAAGGTTAGTGAAATATTTAAAATGTTGCTTGAAAAGAAATGACAAAGTGTTCTGTTGGCTGGCAGAAAAAGAAAGGTCATTTTCAAGTCCCATAGAAAGATCAAAACCACTTGCTCGTCTAGGAATCTGCCTTGGAGTAAGAAAGGATCTCCCCCAGAAATCTGCCTCAGAGTAATAAAATAGATTGCATCATTTCCTGATTTAAGAGAGGCCGACTCCTTAACAGTGCAACCATCTGTGAGGGAGAAGTTTGAAACGATTCCAACCCAAAGCACTGAAACACTTGCAGCATTTTAAAGGCCACAATCTCTCAGCCTTTACGTGAAAAAACTATGGGCTGGAAAACTTTTAAAATACTTAGTGTTCAGAGCTGGGACTTTCTGACTGGACTTGCAAATGAAAAGTGCATTGCCCAGAGCATCTAAGTGTCCTTAAAGGGATTAAGTTTTCTGATTTTCCCCTCTCTTTGTTCTTCATCCACAGCTAACTCTACTCTTGGTGTCACCAACACCAAACGCAAAACTAAAACTAATGGTACACTGAGGAGCTCCTGATAAAAGTCAGCAAAACTTAAAAATAATGACTGCTTGCAGGAAGTAGGATGCAAATACAGATGCTAGTCCTTAACTTGCTTGTTGTATGGAAAACAGTGGAAGATTTCTGAGCTTTGCTGATGTTCACCGATTTCATTTCTCCCATACAGTAAATTGCCTGGAAATGAAACACAAAACAAGCTCTCCTTCTAGTAAAGTTGCTGATAATTTTGATCTCGGCTGTCTAGCTACTGGAAATATCATTCTTGCACTGTGATCCTGCACAGAGAGACTACATATAAAATTGCCAAAGACTACTCCAGCACGTAGAAAACCCTCATTACAGAGCTCAGCAATTTTTGATTGCAGGAATACATTAATGCTGTTCAGAAGGGCATTTTGGAACAGTGTTGTGAACCTCTTCACAAGAGGCTTTCTTGAATTTGATCTTATTAAAATCCAGCTGCCTATACTTCTTACTTGCACCCAAGTCACTACTGCTTATTTTTGATGTGAGCCAATGAATGCAGTTCCATCACACTTCTTTAGTCCCTCTCCTCAACAAACACCAGGGCTGTCTCAAGTAAAGCAAACTGTCACAGTTCTCAACTGCATAAACTGCACAGGCAAATTTATTAATATATATTTGTATACACATGTCTAAAAAAAAGAACTGTCATCTGTTGCCCTAAGCCACTGACTCATCAGCCTGAAATTACTTCTGTTCACATGGTCTCACAACATCTAATCACACCCCATGATGTCTTCAGCAGAGAAATTACTTCATTTTTCATGCACGTGGATCAGTTTTTTTTTTCTAAAAATGTGAATCACACTTACCATTGAAAATAAAATTTTTCTTACAGGCATTAACACAATTATTTTTTGAGGCTGTCATAACATACAGAGGGAGTGAATCTAAAATAAATTATTCAAACTGAATTTACAACCGTGGCCAAAAGTGGCAAATATTATTTAGTTTAATCTTCTGCCATTATCTTTTCCTCTTAGTTTGCAAAATCTAATCAACTGGCAACTTTAATGGCATGTTTCAGAACTCTAGCATAAAATTGTTACACTCAAAAATTTCAGTTGCATCCAAGAATAAAATCCTTATTCAAAATGGGTAAATAAAAATGCACAGTAAAAGCAAACAAACAAACAACCCCCCAAAAAACCACACAACAACAAGAACAACAACAAAAGCCACAATAGCATTGAAAAAGAAGTGACAGAATTGGCCTGGAAGGTCCCAGATGAAGACAAAACAGTGACAAAAGGCAAGCCAGCCAATTGGCAGAAGCTACGACTTTATTTTCTTTTAAAACAGGAAAACTCCATTATATGCAGCCAAGGAATCACTGGAGATATAAGGCCTGAGAAAAGGGATGGAAATTGCCAAGGAAGGAAGCAGTTTAAAGACCTTTTCTTGTGTGGTGAATAAGCAGCTGCTAAAAGAAAATAATTAGTATCTGTACTCCATCAACAATGAAGTTCTCCAATAACAAGCAGGTAGAAAGAGAATCTTAGAAAACCCTCAAAGCCAAATGTCTGTGAATCTGCTTTTCAAAGAATTATGTTTGCCACACTTATGAGACCATCAATTCATCTATTTTCCAAGTCTCCTTAAAACTGGATGCTGATGTGCTGGGAAAGCACAGCTGAAACCACCAGAATGTCTGACAGGACCTTGTGTACAGGACCGTGAAAGCTCGACATTTTGCAAGTGCTGATTTCAAATTTTGAGAGGAGGAATTGGTAACAGCTGGTGGTTGTTGGATGTACTGTGACCAATACAGCAGGTGTCCAAGGAATCTGGGCTCCATTCAGTCAGGCTCCATGCAATCCCACAGACAAGTCACTCTATCTATTGTCACATCCTGCTTTAATCTCTGGAGGGAGGATAACCATGTGTAATAAAGAAAAACAGGGAGCAAAATGAACCAGGGAGAACAAGAGAAATTCACTAAACAGAGACAAGAACACTATTTAGAAGCGAGGACAAAACAGTATTTGCTCTGATGTGACAGGATCCATAAAATCCTATGTGATATGTATTTTGTGTACTAAGTCCATACTCCCTAGGTGTTACTACCCACTCAGTGGCCAGCCAAGCAGCTGCAGAGTCAGTGATACCAGAGGCTGCTCTGGAATTCTGTCCACTAGATATGAGGCAAGATGAAAAGGAAATGTATGCATTTACTTTCTAAACAAACCCCCAATTTGGAAAACAGTTTTCCTTCTGATTTCCACTGTCAAGCTATTTTGTACGATTTTACACCAGAGCATTGATTTTGAGATGCGACTTTTGTCAGCTGTTGGTCAGAAACACAGCAACATAGCCAGCAAACTTTCCACCAGGAGCCAATCAATTTACAAAAGACCAAAGGCCAAACTGCAATTTAAAGCTGTATGAGACCCTGAGGTGAAAGCACCAATCAAAACTGAAAAAACACCGGAAGTAAAAAAACAGTGAGAGAGATGGTAAGAACTAAAGTAAGAAAGAGAACTGAAACAGGAAAAAATATGTTTTCATTTTCATCTGTTCTCTGTCACATTCTGAAAGCTTTGATTCTCTAGAAAACACAAAGCCACCTAAGATGCTGCTATTACAAGTTTTGAATGCCACAATATTAGAAGGACACAAAGCTATTAGAGAGCTTCCAAAGGAGAGCTACAAAGACGGTGAGGGCTCTGGAGGTGAAGTTGTATAAGGAGTGGCTGAGGTCACTTGGTCTGTTCAGCCTGGAAAAGGGGAGACTGAGGGGGAGACCTCATTGCAGTCTGCAACTTCCTCACAAGGGGAAGAGGAAGGACAGGCACTGATCTCACTCTGGTGACCAGTGACAGGACTTGAGGGAACAGCATAGAGCTGTGTCAGGGGAGATTTAGATTGGATATTAGGAAAAGGTTCTTCACCCACAGGGTGGTTGGGTAGGCTCCCCAGAGAGGTGGTCACAGCTCAAACCTGTCAAATTTCAAGAGGTTTTTGGACAACCTTCTCAGGCACATGGTGTGACTCTTGGGGATGGTCCTGTGCAGGGACAGGAGGTGAACTTCAGTGACCCTTGTGGATCTCTTCAACTCAGGATATTCTATGATTCTATGAATTTAGAAGCCTGGGATGTTTTTAGTCATATAATGCACTTATATTACCCATTCTGTACTTTTTCAGTGTAATGAAGGAAAATCAAGCTTAGTAGGTTCTCACTTGGGTGGGGTTTTCATTGTTTCTCGTGACCTGCCCTGCAACATCAAACAGTTGAATTTATCTACTTTTTTTTTTTTTTAATGTATATTCTGCTGCCAAGGTATGGAACAGGTATGAAGGGACCTTAGGCTGGTCTGGAGAACGCATTTAGAGCTAATGTTGGTAGATTTCTTGATTAAGTTAGTATTTCTTTAAAATAGAAGAAAGCAAAATAATACTGCTCCCATATGACCTATGGTTGGAATAGCAAACAAAGCAGGATATCCAGCCAGCAGGATAACAGAGGCAAAGCTTTCAGTGACCTACACAAGGACACTAAGGTGATCCTATAACAAGAGAAGCATTTGAGAAAAGTAACCCTGGAAGGGCAGAGGCAATTAGGGCCATTGCAGGAGTACATGCAGAGACACATTCAGGCCTGGTACACATTTACTGGCAGTTCTGATGCCAACTGTGAAGCCCACGTTCACCTTGCACATAGGGTCCTGTTTCAGGGTGCTCTCGAACTCGAAGGGTGTAAGGTTTCTTTTGGTCTGACTGGTTTAACAAGTCTCGGACACGCTCATTGTAGATTTCAAGAAAACTGAAAAGAGAATAACAAGAAAGCTACGTGCACTCAGTTAAAAACAAAACAAAAGGAGAAAGTGTATATTTAGACAGTGTAACCAACTCTGACATAGATTTTTCACACTAGTGGGCTCTAATCCCCAGATTTCCAAACATAACGCTTTATTAGATCCAAGGGAACAATGAATAAGACTGGAATGTAGGATTATGGCTCAAATTTAGGAGTTAAACAAAGAAAGTAAATTTTCACTGCATTCCTATTTCAGCTGTTTATACAAAGGTGAACAGACAGCATCCAAAGAATTATACTCAGATATACGTAAACCAAACTAAAACCAAATACTTTCTCATAATTCCTCTGTGTTTTCCCCCTCACTCCAAAGCTATTATCATCTAAGAAAACAGAAACAAAATAAACTAGTCTTTGCCTGGTTTGATCACAGGAATATGTTGTTAAAAGCTTTCATATTGTGGTCCAAAACAGTGACACACTTACCTGACCTTTACCCTGCATGATGCCGTCTGGTCTGAGTAATCATCCTTCCTTGAAAAGAGGCCCTTCACAAAGCAAAAGTTTATGTAAATTTAAAATACATTAAGAAAAGCTAACTGCTTAAACAAATGCAAGTGAAGAAAAAAAATACCTCACATATACGAGGTGTCAGCCCAATGGATGCCTTCAAATAATAAACAGAAAAAATATTAAATAATATATTTTGTAACATTCATGCAAAACCTATTCTTGAAACAAAAGCCAAGTTATAAGAAACAGACAGAATCACAGTGCAGTAATAACTGTATGGTGGATCACAACACAAACAGCCATGGGGTGTAGTTCACAACAGCATGGCTATTTATACCAAAAGTAATTTTAGAGCAACGTACACAGCATTGGTGAGAAGCTTAGAGGCTTGGGTTAAACCCAAAAGCTGTTTGATGTAGAGGTGCTGGACATGTCTATGTCAGAGGTGTTGCAGTCTAGATGAAACCAGGCCAACACTAGGTTGATTGGTCATGAATATTTTTGGTTTTTCCTTATTCTACTTTTATTTCTTCATGCTATGGCATCACAGAGGAGCCTTGGAACAATTTTATATTCTAGATTTATAAATTTAGTCTCTCAGAGAGAACAGGATATGGGGCTGCTAACAATACCCACACTAGGTGGGTAAAATTTTGCCCAAACCGTCTACACAGCACTGAAGTAACAGTGTGGTTTTGTGTGATGAACCCTTCTTAGGATATTTTCAAAATAGGGTAATACAAATATCCTACTTTGCCACCTATTAACCTAAATTTTTACAATTCTTCAGGCTTTCATGGCTTTTCATGAAGCTTGAATTCACATAAAATTAATAGACGGTCTGGTAATAATATAACTAAATCCTATTGTTGATGTCTATTGAGAAAATAAAATTTTCAAAATCCAAACTCTTGACAAAAGAACAAACTATGTTAGAACAGGCCTCTTATCTTTGGCGTTTAAAGACATTTTGCCCTTACTTTACCTTAAAAATTGAATCCCATGGATGTAGAAAATACTGGTCCACTTAAGCAAACTATTAATTTTTTTTTTCCTTTTTAGCAGCATGTTTCACCAACATCTAAGAATATTCATGGATAAAAATCAAATTTCCCTGTGTTGCAGTAAAACACAGGAAATCATCAACTGACTCCATCAATCTGAGTAGCAAGACTAAAATGCACTTCAGGTGATGCCTGGTAGACAATCCTCAAATGTAACAGCTTCTGTAAACTCCACTCAAATGCACATCAACACTGGAAGTATTACTTTCCACAGGTCACATATTCTAAGCAAATAATCAAGCCTGTTACAAAATTATTATTGTGAATTGTATCCAGTTTTATTTGTGAAAGTAACTTAATTTCAGCATAGTTTAGACAGCCAAAATATCCCATAGGAATGAGTACTTTGTATTATCTTGGGTTACAGTTTCTAAAACCCAGAACAATTCCAGTGTATTGGGTTTTTTTTATCCTCTAACTTTGTGATAAGATTCATACATAGCAAGAAGAAGTTAGTAAATATTTAAATTACACCATGCTTTCTAATACGTTTAGCTGATACTCTATTTTTTACCTAAATGTACAGGCTCTCATTTTATACATTTAAATACCAAGTAAAACATGTATAGGCATCCTGCTCAACAAGCACCACAACCACAGTTTAAAAATAAAGCAATGTTTCTGCTAGACATCCTGCCCTCAACCCTAAGCTTACAATGAATGGTGTAACTCACAGGTGTTCCCATCATTGTGTACGTTTTTCCTGAACCTGTCTGTCCATATGCAAAGAGGCAGATGTTGTATCCTCTGAATGCACCAGACAACACAGAAGTGCCAAGGTCCTGGAACACCTGAAAAGACCAAGAGAAATAAAACAGTCCATGAACAATATGTCTCCCTGTAAACACTCTGCATTACTTTCAAATCTTGCTCCTTTAATAACTCCATGGGAACAAGGATCTTCACATTTGTCTTTCAGATTTCTCAGACTCAGTGTTAAGCGCTCAGCATTCACTTGTTAGACAACTGGTATGCCAAGCATAGTGCTGACAAGGAGCAGTAGTGTCTAAACGCTTCCCTGCCTGCTATCTCTTATTTTACATTCAGACTATGTGAATTCTTGAGGATCTTCCCTACCCCAAGGTTTTAGAGTTCTCATCATAAATCTGACAGAAAGGCACGATCAAGGCATGCAATGGCATTACTTTGGCATTGAAACTACAGGTCAGGAGCAAAGCAAAGTCTAACCTGCTCGCAGACTTCACCCAAGCAGTGTTTCTGTCTGACCCACCCGGCCAGTAAGTGACCCCACCAAAGGCTTCATGCTTCACCTTCTCTTCACACCACACAGAGAGTAATGTGCCTTTTTCTGCTCATGGTATTACAGAGCCAGGACCTGTTACCACCCATCAGTGGCAGCCTCTTGGGACTTACAGAGCTTGCACTGGTCCTGCTGGGGCTCCTAAAGCTGGGCCAGCACCACCACACCCCCAGACAGCAGCATCTGAAGAGTCATTCCTTCTGCTTTCCCTGCTCCTTTTTTTTTGGATCCACAGGTGACCCACACTGAGATCACATTCTCAGGACATCAAAGCCTTGCCCTAGACCAGCTGAAAGGACACCAAGTAAGGTTTGCCAGGAAGTGCATTGTGGATCAAAAGGTTCCAGAGGGCAGGCTGCCAACCCCTCTGCACACTGTGGCCTTGCAAAAGAGATCTTACAAGCATTAATGCTTTTGCTGTTAACACAGAAAGCTGGCTAGTATATAGGGACAGATGCATAGGATTTCAGTCTTTCACTGCTGAGAAATCTCACCCACTGCCAGGTCATTTGCTTCTCCAACAGACAGATAAATGCACTAAAACTGATACAAAAATCAATAGTAAAAAACAAACAAACAAAAAATTTCATAGATATCACTTTACCTAAACTGCTCAGAAAACAGTTTGAAAATTGTCTCCTGAGACTTTAAGTTTCAGATCATATTTAAACTCAAACTAAGACAAGATGCTAATTTCCAGCTAGAGAATCAATATCATTCCTATTTGGCAAAATTTGAGTACCCCATCTGCATTTGTAAGGGTATATGGCATGTCAGAGCACCTGCTTCACTAGGATTACCAGCTCAAGAAACTTTTCCATTCAAAGCATACAGAGAAAGCCATGAACAAAACACAGGGATTCAAATGTAATAGACCAGGGATTAAAAAAAAGATAGAGACAAACTCTCTAGTCACACCTGAAGTGGAGCTTCACAGCCAACAAGCTGGGGAGGGAAAAAGAAACAGGCAAATTTGGGATATTTGAGTGGGGTTTGCAAGACTGTGTAAAACTCATCAAGAAATGTTTAGGGTGAGGAGTATTAAGGTAAGGAATATTAACTGAGAGCAGAGTTCAAGCTGACAGTGAAGGGATTCAGGGCAGGGGTGCTTCTGAGCACACACACATTTACTTGTGAGCAGCAAACTGGGCTATCAGGCGAGTAGAAGCCCTGCAGAGAGCTTAAAAGGGCTCAGGGTGCAGGTAAAGCTATTCTCATGTGAATTCTCCAGCAAACACTGAACTTTCCCTCAGGAGAAGCACCACTAGGATCTCTTCCCTATGTGGTTAGCATGTAAAACCTACAGGACACCTCTAAGACAGGACACTTAAGTTGAAAGGAGAAATTCCTCCTGTGTGAGCACCTCAATGAAATCAGGAGCTGGGAACGTGAATATAAGGGGCAGGAGGAATGAATCTGATCTAAATTCAAGGTGGCAAGAACTAGATCTGAAGACTGAGAGCACTGGAGTCAAGCAGTATAAAGGACTAAGAACTTACAGGATGAATTATCTTAATGTAAGGGGAGCAAGGCAATACTGTGCCCATTTCAGAATACCAACATTTAATAAATTCAGGAATTTTGCATGGCTCATTGTACTAAAACCAGCTGGATGACTCCGTATCAGTTTAGAAACCCATACTTCCCATGGGATACATGCAGCCTAGAGAATTATCTAGATTCTGTGATAGTTTCCTAATTGAATGCTGTCCTCCTTTCTGAAGGTTCAGAATGGATCTTTCAGTTAGTAACTGAGCTAAATATAATAAAATGAAATCTTCACAGCTGGCAAGCTTTCAGGATAGCAACACTAATCAATGTCATCTGGACATTGAAGCTGGTATGCTAGAACAACAGCATTTTACTTCTAGCTCTGCTGTTGAAACTTTTGTATGACATTGTGCAACTCAGGTAACATTTTCATTGTTCAATCTTCCTATAGATAAATTACGAATAATGGTATCCATTAGTAGAAAATCGTGGGATGCTCTCACTAGTGTTCATAAAACTCCTTGTGATTTTAGAACACCCACAGCAATTTAAGTCAACCCCACAAATTACTGGACATGCCCTCTCTGCAAGAATACCTTGGACTCTGCAAGAAGAGCCTCAAGCTCCAAAGTCTCAGTTAAAACTGCTACATTTACTCTGTATTAAATACACATGGCTACTCAGACACTTCAATTCAAATATGCTTCAAATCAGACCTTTTTGAATTAGGCCTTGAGAGAAGACATATAATACAAGCAAAACTGGATAGTCTGAAAACAGCAACATAACCCTAGGATGGTTATGCACCAGCATTTCAAAAAATTATTTATTGAACTTCTATTAAAAGCTGATTTGTACTGGTTTTTTTTGTTTTTGTTTGTTCTTTCTGGTAAATTACTCTCTCTCCTTTTGTGAGGATAAATTACAATTAATTTAACTGAATATAGTCTCAATTTAGTCAGAAAAGCCTCTTTGTTTTAGCGTACTGCAGAAAAAATGGAGAAGTGAAGCATAGCAATGAATTTATTACTTGTTTAAAAATGAAGGAGAGTAATTGAAATCAAAGCTTTTTCTAATAGCAGAGGCATTAGTCCAAATACCCATCGCCAATAACAGTTGTCGATTATACAAAAAGACCTCTAATTAATCATTCTGGGCATATGTACTAACATATTTCACGATACAACAGATTAAATCACAGATTTTGTTGATCATGAGGTGGGGGTGGCAGGGAAAAGAAGATTCCTCTGAGATTCTTCCAAGTCTCACATTTGAAATGAAGCTTCAGGCAGACGAGGTTTTTCAGAGAACATGGGTTGGGGATGGCATCCTGCAGAGAACACACCATTTGGCTGAGACAACCATGTCCTCCCTGCATGGCTGCTCTGCATGACTGGCACTGCTCACTTTGCTCCGTGCAAGAATGAGTCTCTCAACAAAGCCCTGACTGGCTCTGCCCTGTCCTTTCCCTGCACTCATCCAGCTGTATGTGGCCCACATCCCATGGTGAGCTGTGAAATATTCTACTATTTATTACTTGTCAACAGTACTGATAACAGTGGAAAAAACCCCCATGCCTTTCTGAAAAAGTTATGAGAGGGCATTAAGCCAACTGTCCAATTATCACCATTGAGTTAATCCTATTTAAAACTGAAGACTAGAAAGACTAACTATTTTATTTTCTTTGAAATACAGATATATTACAGGTTAAATGAATGGGTCACCCTGCAAATTACCTCTCAAACTCGTTTCAAAATCAAAAATCATGAAGTATAAACTGAAGTCAGCATGGAACACAAGGTAAATCCACAGTAAAAAATTGCAGTTAGTATCAGGTTACCCTGACAAGAAAATCAGCATTTATTACTCAATTCAAAAGAAAACAAAATTCAATAAAACAGAATAAACTGAGATATGGTTTTGGGTTGCTTTTTCAAGAATGCTTGAGAATTTTAAACTTTCCACACAGACCACTTAAAAATGATATATCAAAAATATTAATTGGTAATGCACCTTGTGCACCTTACCAAAAGATAAAAAAAATTGGAGGTGTTGAAGAGATTTCAGAAAAGGATACCACATGTCCAAAGAAACAGTGATAACCAAATGACAGAAGACATTACTTCTCCCCATTGCATGAACCTTTATAAAGTGAGTTTCACAATACTAAAATAGTAAAACTCTTCCTTTTTACAAATTGGAAACATATTTTGCAATTAGGTTTGTGGGTAATAAGCATAACAACCTTTTTCACTACCAGATTTATAAGGGCCAAGCAGTAATCTGTTCTGATCCTTTCCCATTTGGACAGCAGGATCAGAAATCTTTTCTCAGCTCTCTTTTGCTAGATTAAAAGTCAAATTTTATAGTGGTGTTTTTTAAAAATCTTTCTTAAACAATGACTTTTCAAGATACTGAAAAATACCTTATTTCCTAGCCTGAGAATATATCACATTTTATCACGTTAGACCTGCATGTCCGTGTAGAAATATGCATTAGCAGACAGATGACTATATTTTCTTCTGGAATATACTTTGTTCTACTGCTAGGAAGTAAAATATGGCATGGAGCATATCCAGTTACTCACCATAAGTGAAAGAACTGTCTGATTTCTTTTAATGAACAGTAATGATTTGGGACTTCAGTTTACATTGAAATTTTTGCTTGGATGTTAAAACTGTGAAGCCTTTTGTTTTCAATTTCTTCTTTTTAAAAAGGCCTATTTATTTTTGAAACAGAAGTATTAGCATATTCTATTTCTCCCAACTGCCTGTGCATATCATAAAGGCTTTTTTTCTTTTGTATTCTTTGACTTCTAAGTTATTATCAAACCAATGGCCTGTGGATAATCCCTTGAATCTATAATCTCTCTGTGACACACACAAACACAGACACAAGTGTGTTGACTGTCAGTTTTGCTTTTGTTCCTCCAAAAGGTTGGAGATAATTAAACTTTTCTCTAATGCATGAGATTCAAACTAATGCCCCTGACTTTGTAACACGAGGCTCAGTTAATATCAGAACCTTTGACTTTGAATTACTGTGCATTGGATGGATGCACAGCTAGGACTGCTGATGACAACAAACACATACTTTACATTATAAATGGAATGGGCTCTCTTTATTCTCTGATTGTGTCCCTCTTTGACTAATAAATACTTTAAATTTGAAGATAATGGGGTTATTCTGTCAGAAATTAAGGTTTGGCAACATAAATTTCCTGAGCATAAAACTTTCCTTTCTTAATCCAATCAAAACCTGAATTGAAAGAAGAAAGAAAAAGCAACTCTTTTAAATGACAGTAAATTGTTTGTTATGCTTTGGGGCTTAATAATTTGAGGAATTTAATGTTTTTCCAAGTCACTCAAGCAAAGTCTCAGAGTCACCTGAAAAAAAAAAATACAGTAAACTTCCAGGGACAGCATGTAATGCCAAGTTTGCAAATGTAAGGGATCAATATTGATAAATAAGCATTTTCTGGCACTTGGGGCTTTTTTTCCCTGAGTAATTTCTGGAAAATAATACTTTCATTTTGCTTTGAGGACAATGAACAAGCAAGGACCAACTTAGACTGAAGCAGAGGAAAGGGGAGGAGAAAAGCAGGAGGAGGAAAATACAACTTTTAGGAGCAACAAGTGAATAGAATAGTTTATCAATTCTTTTTTGTACAGTATCTATTTTCTTTTTTGCCAGTGCCTGAAGTGGTCAATCAGCAATAGTAATATTAGGAAACTAAACCAAACTTAGGAACTTCAGAAATTTCAAGAGAGTTTATTTGGTAGAGGCAAAAAAACCCCCAAAAAACAACAGGAACAAAGGAAGGATTTTTGAATAAATAAAACTGCTACTTGTTTCAGGCATAGTCAACAAGCATCAACATTGACAACTTACTAGAAGCAATCCAGTTTTACTGTAAAACATCAGGCCAAAATTAGAATAGTTAAGATAAATTCCCACAGCTAATAACCAGGACCAAAATCAAAAGACAACTATTTTCTTGCACAGCACAGTTTAAAAATAGCCTTTAAAATACCACAGTTTAATGAAAGTGGAAAAGATGAAACTGAAGAGACACACAGCCAACAAATGACTTTATAAATGTTGAAAAAACTCAGTGGCCTGACTTCCATTAAAGATTTGCCATGCAAACAAAACCAGAAAACTTCCTTAACAGTAAATAGAAAGCTCCAGAGTACCAAGACAACTGCAGCAGATGCAGCTACAAAATGAACTTAGTAGAAAAGAGGTGCTGCTATTTATTATATAAACAAAAGTGCTCTCAGCCCATAGGTCAGGGCAGTTTGGGTAACTGCATGAAGCCTTAGAGGCTCAGTGCTGCAGTACCCGTGTGTTTGCCCCAGGCTCCACTAGGAACTACACATATTCTGCATCTCACATTTGATGTGTTTTCCTTCCAGAGTCCTGCCCGCCTCCAGCTGCCGCTGTTTGGGTTACAACTAAATTGTGTTTAAATAAATTGCTGCTACATCTCAAATGTAGCATCCAAGACTCAGATTTAAGGTGAAAAAACTATTTCATAAAATAGAATTAAAAACTAAGAAATTCCTGCCAAAATAATGGAAGCCTTCATCCCACAACCTTTACAAACCCCTCAAGACTAATGTAAATAAAAAGGCAGAAAGAGAATGCAAGGAAGGGATATGTAAAAACAAATCTAGACGGTTGTTCCAATAATGCAAAGCTTTTTCTGCACGTTTTCTCTTAACGGATAAACGAATGGACTATAGATGTTGGCTTTTGTATATAGTAAGACAACAGTCATATGTAAGAATGTACCAAGTATGATTTACGTTAAGAGTGTACTAAGTAGAATTTATGCTAAGTAAGGAAAGGTTAGAGCAAAATGTAACCCCGAAACAGTAGCAATAAATTGAAAAACATAGCAATAAATGTCATTTTATAGTAGATTAACCAGAAACAGAATAAATAAACTGTGTCTACCCTAAGAGTCCCCTTATCTCGACGAAGATTCACACCTCCAGAAGGCGATGCCTGCAAATGAATTACCAGAGAAAAGGAGGACACCGACATGGCATTGAAGAAACCCAGAAAGCGGTCTGGGGCGTCTAAATGTCTGGACCGGGTTGAGTGAAGTGTAAATTACTGCATATGTAACAGTTTGAAAAAGATATTTAAGGCCTTTGAAAAGTGAACAGCCTCACGTCTCTGGGTGATTGCTAAGCGTCCACAGAGTGTCTTTTCTGCCTTTGTTCTAGCAATAAATACTATTTGTATCCTGATAAAATTCCATTCTCCTTTAATTTACTTTTTTTCAGATACTAACCAAATGTCAGCCGAAGGGCTTTCTGTACGTGGCCAGAGAAAGCTCAGGCAAAGGGCAGCACATTATGCTGATGAGCTGCACAGAACCCTCTGCCGCGACATTCGGATTACTTCAGCGACATTACTTCTTGGTTTGAATGGGACGGAGCGGAAGGGGGGGAAGGCATCGGTTGGTTAGTTTGGGAACGTTTTTCTCCCTTAACAAGAGGCCACAGCTTCACAACCAGGATTATTTTCCTTCCCTCTATCCTGCCTTTTCAGTTTCTTTTTCCCAGTCCGACCGGAAGCAGGGCAGTGAAAGGGACGGCTTCTCTCCAGCTCAAGAAGCTTGGCCCGTGGCAGAGGATTTGCAGCAGAACTTAAGAGACAGTTCTGTTCTTGGCTCTGCCAACAGGCTTCCTGTGTGTCCTTAAATCCCTTTGCGCTTTAATTCTCCCTGTAAGAGACAACAATGATTTCTTTGTTCATCTTATCAACTGTGCTCTTAAAAACTGTCTGCTCTGTGTGGTAATGTATATACACGCACTAAATTTAACAGCCTGAAAGATCAAGCTTGATTAAGGTATTTAGGAGAAATCATAAAATAAAAATACTAGAAAAAGTCACAGAGAATATGTCACAAACCTATTGTTCTTCTGGGGGCAGCAAGAGGGAGAATACTGGATTCTGATTAGGCTGAGTGGTCACTTTACATTCCTGCCATTTTATTACTGAATTATAAAATCACGAAAACACATCTTAATCACTCATTAAAAAAAAAACTCTCATTCTGAAAAAGGAAAAAACGGTGCTTATCACATCAGTCTAATTTGTAAATGTTCTAATAGAACCTGAACTTTTAAAAGTTCTGAACTGCTTCATTACGAAGGGCACAACTCCATTCTCTACTTCTTTTATTCTTTTCTTTTTTATAAAATTGCTGGTATTCTACTGTAAACATCAACTTGTGTATTTTCATCTACCTGTACAAAACCACGTACCTCTCATCTCTTTTTCTTTCCAACAGGGATTCCTATTGTGCTATCACTGATTGATAGGAGAGCTATTTTTATTTAACAACCATATAATCCAAACCTACATCAGAATTGATTTAGCTCAGTATGGATATATTTGTCATAATAAAGCTTTCTACACTGAAAAACACATGACAATTTTTGGCTTTATTAATGAATACTTTAAGATTCACACATAGCATTTTGTGGTTTTGGGGTCTTTAAAACTAGATAAAAACTTCAGTAAGCATCTTTAGGGAAAGGAAGGAGAAGATGAAAAGCAAATAGCTCACTACACACAACTTGCAACACTATCTACAAACCACTTGATGAGCACATGAGCAACAAAGTGGTTTCATTTCTCTGTCCCAAGTACCTTGGGCTGCAGGTTTGAGTGCTGCTCCATCCTCTTTGCTGAGGTGGATGTCAGAGGTACAGATTTAATTTCTGTGCTGTGCATCTTCAACAGCAGAAGAATAACACTGTGACTTAGGCCAGTGCCAGCAATTACCACATGAAGCAAAATTTTTCCTGAGTGAATTCTAGGCCAGACCATTCAATAATGGAACCATGGGGGAAGTGAAAATCTTCAGCTTTTCTAAAGGTCTAGCAAAGGTTAATGTCACAGCTAGAGGGAACAACACAGTACTCTCTGTAATCACAGTGCTTTACTCCACCTGGGCCAGATGTTTTAGACATCCCATTTCCCTGCCCCAGATATTACTTCCTGCCAGAAAAATTATGTATGTTGTCACTTTAAATGTTGTGATACCTCATTATCTGTGCTTGAATGACTACTGAAAAAAAATAATTAAAAGGCAGAGCAGTTTTACTGATATCCTCTTAAAATGAGCAAAATAAATACAGTGAGAGTTGTTAAGTGTTTTGCCTTTTTTTTTTATACTGAATGATACCTCTCTTGCAATGGAATAAATAATGGGTTATAATGAAGTTATAAATATCCTGCATTTTCTCCCACCACTGCTAGCTCTTGGCTAAGATCCCAGGTCATTAGCGGATGTCTGTGTTTCCATGTGAAAGGAAAGTAAAGAAAAACAACATTAAATTACTAATTTTTTTCTGTACCAGACAGATACCAGCATAGGTATAAATATCAATTCTCATCTGTGTCTCTGAAAATAACTGTCCCTTAATTTTGTGAGAAGACTGAGGATGGAGATGGAAAAAAGGTTGTTACTTGAATTTATTACAAGGAGGTAGAAGGAAAAAGTAGTGATTTAAATTTTTCAGTAATTCAGTAAGGGCTAACATTTGTTTGCAATAATCAGACAACAGGACAATGGCATTATCAAGACAGATTTTTGCTTTTTTTTCCCTTCAACTGGAAATGGGTATTTTCTTTTCACATGTCATCTAGCTCACATTAATATTTTTGCTATTAGATCACCAGCTCTTAAAATTGTAACACTGGAAAACAATTCTTAAGCCTATAAAATATACTTTCCTAGCAATAAGCTCATTTTTTCACCTTCATACAAGAGACCAAAAGAAAGTAAAAATTAAGCAAAAACCAATGACAATACATTCAAAATAGTTATATATCTCAATAATTCTTTTAAAATGCCAGCAGAAATTCTACAAGGCATAATCTGTTTGCAAAACTATCAGCAACAACTGAATTTCAATTGTACTCAAACCCAATATGCTTTACCTCATGCTTCTAAAGGTAAATTTCCTGTATTTGGCATAATTTAATCTGGGGGAACCTCACTAGTGCTTGGTCTGAACTGCATCTCAAATTTCAGTTTTTTACAATGGCAATGATAAAACTTATTGGAACCAACCTGTAACCTGATTCTACACTACAATACACACATATATTTTGTTTATAAATTGGGGTATTAACCAAGTTGTAGCAGTAGGCTTTGTTAATAAAGCAATTCTTGTCATCTATAAACAACCATATTTATGATGTTACTGCACAAACTGCAAGTATTGGCACTTTACTGCAAAAGTTTCTTATTTAAAAGAAATTATCCCCTCCATAATTGGAGATATGAGAAGGTTTAAAGGACACTTATTAGTAATACACAGGAGGTTGTGGTGAGGTATGGGTCAGTCTCTTCTCCCAGATAACATGGGACAGGATGAGAGGAAACAGCCTCAAGATGTGCCAGGGAAGGTTTGGATTGGATATTAGGAAAAGTTTCTTCACTGAAAAGGTGAAGTCGTGGAGTCACCATCCCTGGAATTGTTCAAAAGATGCGTGGATGTAGCATCTGGGGACATGGCCTAGTGATGAACAAGGTGGTGTACATTAACATTGGACTCAATGGTTTTAGAGGTCTTTTCCAACCCTAATGATTTTTGGAATAGAATATCTTGGAAATAAAAGGACTTTTAAAGGTCATCTACTCCACCCATTCTGCAATTAGCAGGGAACAATGACATCTCCACTGAGTAAACTCCTTTACAGCAGTGGGACTAATTTCATGCCTGTCCCTTGAAACATTTACCTGACTGGCCTGAACTAAAAGCGCAGCTGATGTCCACAAAAACAAGGAAAAATCCTCACATTTATATGAACTCAGATATAACTTCAATGTACATTGAGAAGATCAAGAATCACCAGTCAAATCCCCAATTGCAAGTTTTTTGACTGTGGTTCAGCTCTTCAAAAATTCTTGCAATGTTCAAGATTTACGTTTGGTTTCTTTTAGTGTGGGGAAAAAAAAAAAAAGAAGAGAATGCTTTCCATGGTATATCCCACAACTTTAAAAATAAGTAACATACAAAATGGTTTGGAGCTGTACAAGATCCTCTGGAAAAAAAGTCTTTTCTAAATTTGTATGGTTTTAGGAGTTTCCAGGAGAATCCAAACAACAAGAGGTAATTTAAGGTGACTATTGAGTTCATAGAGAGATTTTGGCATCCTACTGTCAACAATACATTAAGAAAGAAGTTTGACTGGGCTAGCAGTGCAGTAAAATGTTATTTCTG
This sequence comes from Rhipidura dahli, assembly GCA_013399225.1. Taxonomy (NCBI): domain Eukaryota; kingdom Metazoa; phylum Chordata; class Aves; order Passeriformes; family Rhipiduridae; genus Rhipidura; species Rhipidura dahli. The sequence continues at coordinate 863,812 of VXAC01003381.1, forward strand.
CTCTTTTACAAGGTCACTGGGCTCTGCTCACTTCCAACTTACCAGGACTGGGGACTGCATATCAACAGCCAAAGCCACAATGAATAGCCACAGCTCACCTGACTAGAAATGCCACATTAAAAAAAAAAAAAAGCTACAGAATATCAGTTTCTTTTATTTTGGCTCTCCTAGGGGCAGAAATTACTTGGGCTGGACAGAAATACTGCTTTGTACTGCTCTTCTCTTCCCTGCTCACTTCATACCACAGCAAAAACTGGACAAGGCACACTATGAAGATGGTTCAATAGTTCATACTATACTTTAGTTAACTAAGCATAAAGCAAAAAGCAAGATGGTTCACATCATCTGTAAAAAGTATTTGTAAAATATAGAACTCAACCATCCCAATACTCCCATAGAGCAAAAGATAACATCATATGTTTTCAAAAATTTAAACATGCAGATCTTCTGAAAATCAGTAAAAATACCCCAGGCATCAGAATCAGGGAATCTCCATGTCCCAATTAAGGTCACATACTTCTGTGTCATTACAAGCCCAGTAATAAACCAAATCACTGGTATTACCAGGATGAACAAAGACCCTTTGGTAAGCTGTCAAAAAAAAAATATGGCAAGGCACTGCCTGTGAAGAGAAGATTGGAGTTTCCCTTTCAGACATGATGTTTTCAGGGGTAAAAAAAAAAAACCAACCCTGCAAAAATATTCAGAGGAACACATTTGATTGTCTAGGAAAACTGGCATTTTTTTCCCCTCTAACTAATAAAAATACATTAAGAGGTTGTGATACAGAAAAATGAAACAGAATGAAGACATTTAAACAGCATTGAAAGCTCTGGAAGATGCATTAAATTTTATTCCTTTACAAATTAAGATTTTATGCTATGCAGCACACTAAAACGGGCAAGAAATGAGCAAGCAATGGGCAGAGGCAGAGCACTAGTGGTTCAGAAAAATGTATTTACAAAGGATTGAAATGCAGGACATCACTGCATTTGCACGGTTTAAGTAACTAGCCACCCTTCAACATAGACTTTTCAGCTTGTTGCTACAATAGTCTATAAGGAGGTACAAGTTTTGTCACTTACAGTTGCAACTTAATTGTCAGTTCTATCCCAACATAAGTTCACTGTATTGAGCATATGTTAAATCAATAGATTTTAAATACATGCCTCTTACCTCTTTTTTATTATGAGTATCTTATTATAATAAACTGATTAAGAAAAAGACAGGTTCACATAAAACCTCAGAATGTTCTCAAATATGACAACATATTAATCTATATTTCTACTTGCACTATCTTCTCTTTTAGGCAGACAACAGCTGCCTCAGCTAGAAATTCAGTTCCTAGATAATGTTGTTTCTGTTTCAAGAGCGTATTGAATATAATGACCCCAATTTGAAGTTGACAGATGATTTCCAGACAGCTGTGCTGTTTAAGATGACCAACCATCTCCCTGGGAATTCAGTGCAGACTTCCCTCTTTTCAGTGTAATGACTTCAGCAGGAGCATTGTGTGTTTCTTACATTCAAGTTCTGTAATACACTGCTCTCAAAGCAAAAGAAGTGCACAGCATCTGCAAATTCTTTAAAAATGGCTGCTTGCTTTGATTAAAGCTGCCCAAGCAGGTCAAAGTAACACAGTGCACTGTACAATTTAAAACATTTCACTTTTAACCCTTCTTTTTTTATTAGTCTCAGTCACTTTGAAAAAGTCAAAGCCTGACTTGAAAAGGATTTTTAGAAGCATACTTTTACAATATTATTCTAGGTGTATCATTGTTTCTTCTATTTCTGTTATCAAATAATTTCTCTCCCTGAATGCGTTTCCTCATTTTTAGGAATTAACCTGTTAAGCAGAGTCTGACTGCAAGAAAGGCTACAGATTCTTTCCCAACTGTATCAGCCCCAGAAGAACACTACAATGTGCATGCTGCTGGTTATCTTGTGGACCACATATTAAAAAAAAAAAAAAAATCCTTGATTTCTTGATACTCAGTATGAAGCATAGCTACAAAAACAAAAGCACCAAACTGCATGCAAAAAACTTCAGACCCCATAATTAACTCTCCACCCCTAACCCACCTACTGGTAACAACTCTTCAGCCAGCTCCCATCACCAGCAATTTACACATGCCCAGCCCACATGGCACAGAACAGCCCATGTTCAGACTATCAAGTACTCCCAGCCTCCAAAGCAGGGTGGCCACATGAAAACTGCCTGTCGGGAATGCTCATGATCCCTGCCAGCTCCTGGGCTGTGCCTACAAATCATTGCAAGATGTACCAGCTCTCCCAGGCCAAACAGCACCAGGAAGGACTCCAACAGTTCAGCACTATGGATGACCAAGCTGCAGTGCTCATGGAATATTCCTTGCCATGAAGCAGGATTTGTACAGATACAGCTTCAGTTTGTTATGAGGGGGGAAAAAAAAAAAATCAACTCTTGGTTATTAAAATGAGGAGCAAAAGATGACCTTCTAATCAAGATGAACTTCTAATCTCTTTTGCTTCCTCTTTCAACTCAACATGCCAATGAAATTCAGTTGCAGAAAGCCTCTTGCATTCATAATAAATGAAACAGAAAAAGATTACATTCCATATATTGTAATAAGCAACAAATTTATGCAAATGACATGCAGTAGGAAGTGAGACAATAAAAGCATTGTGATGTACCAAGCAGAGTCAAATGCACAGAAATTATATAAAGGAGGACATGAATAGCTGTAAGCAAGTTTTTGCAATCCTCTGAAGTCTTTATGTTTTCAGACTAAATGTATCTTCAAGGCATTGACAGTTCTTTTGAGTTTCTGCTCAAGTTAAAAATACAAAAAGCTACCTGAACCCAGGCCCTAAATTATCTCATTCTCCACTCATAAAATCAATACAGTTGCTAATTTTCTGAATATGAGTGGAAAATTCAGTTTCTTGGTTTAGAGTTATAAGACATATTAAAAATAATGATCCGTCTGCAGAAGAGAAAAGTGCTCCTCTGGCTGTTGGCATTGTGGTGCACGTGCTGGGGCTTGCTTCATGTGGGCTTTGGACCTGTACCTGCCTGCACACACCACCTCCAGGATGTCCTTGTACAGAGGCAATGCTGTTGGTGATGGGGTAACTAAGGACAGGGAGACCACAACTTTCAGGGACATTATGTAAGGAAGCTTTTTGACCATTCTTTCAAGGACTCAGGTTACTCACTGCTCATGTGGCAAAGTGATTATTGTGGTCCTTACTGTCCTGGTCATAGACTGTCCCAACAGGGCTGGCTTCAAAAGACTGTGAAACATTGCTCAGAGGTTTCTGACTTTTAAAATCCATCAGGAAATCTCATTTTTCCACAGTGAAGATTACAACATGTATTTTACCCATAAAGCTTTCCACATTGATGCTCCAGCAAAAAACATTTATTCATTTCTAAATCTACAAGCAGTTTCTCAAATTCACTTTCTTCTGTCATTAAAAGACACTCAGCAAAGATAAGACATGTCTCCCTTTGTTCTGTTCCTCTCCAAAACAATTGGTTCTTTCATGGATGACGCATTACTGAAGCCCAGTTTAAACATAGCCTGAGAGATTTTTCATTAAAATCAAGATCTAGACAACACATGCAGAACATTTATGGATTCAGAAAATTTGAGCTACCAAAACAAAAAGCATAAAGCAGTCTTGCACCAATTTGGGCTCTTCTTTCTAGTCATATTCCAAATGAAACAAAATCCAGAGAGTTTGAGTTTAGAGAGTTCTTCAAAATGACATGTGAAAATGACAAATTTAAGCTTTCCTGAAAGTATGGCTACTTTACATTGAATAAACAGTTCCCCACCATTTTCTCTCTCCAGTTCTCCAACACTAACTAGAGAAGGTTAGTTACTCACCTTTATCTGTTAAATCATAATAAAATAACAATCCATAAATAAAAAAAATTAGACCACTTTAATGCATTCTGGTCTGGATCCTCATGGTTTGTTAGAATAATTTTTCAGACCTGGTGTTTTATATGTAGGTCTGTCATATGGGATGGGATGAGGCACATACTCTTCACAAGAAAACCTGCCAACAATACCACAAAAGCACTAACTATTGATGACACAATCCATGTACACACTCTAAAGCACATATGTGTGTGCAGTAAAGGGATGGCTGAAAATGGAAAACACTCATAATAACAACAGAACAGAAGCTGAGACCTATTTTAACATTATTAGGTGTCATTTGAAAGCAGTCAGTTCTTACAGGCACCCACACAAAGAACTCCAATCAAGGCAGGAAAATAGTCATTACCATTCAGCATCTCAGGAATAGGACCTATCCAGCAAAGATTGATTGAAATGGTCCACTCCAAAACTCATTAATCAACTATTTCACGTGACAGTGATGTCATCTGGTAAGACATCCCTTAAAATACATTTGCCAATCTAAAACACGGAACATCATCTCCCCTCCTTCAGATGAGAATGTCCTAACATTGTAACACTGAAATTACACAGAGTGAGGACTTACCCATGCTGGTGTGTACATCTGAGGGTAAGGAAACCTAAATTAACACTCAGAATTTTGGTTTTGATGTTCTCAGGACACTTGTAAGTGCTTCTAGGCTGAATTAATTTAGGTGAATAAAATTACTCACTTTCACTCTGTCTTACACAACGTAGAGGAACTGCTATCAGAAACAACTTTGTCAGAAAAGCCACAACTGAGTGGAGATTTTGCTTTTCACATACAAGATCTCAAGGGCAGGTTTTTTGTTGATTAAAAACAAAGCTGAATAGGGAGTCAACATGCAGGTGCTCAGATACAGCCAAAATGATGATTCATTCAGTTTGTGTTCAAGGCCACACACCCTTATCTCCCTGAGGCATATCATCTTAGTTAACACAAAAATATAAAAGTCAGCTACTACTGAAGATAAATAGAGTGAGCACAAATACATAAAAAAGGGAAGGGTTGCTTTTTGCTATAATATAAAGGAACGACTGCTGTTCATATCAAACACTTTAATAAACAGTGAAGCTGGACACATGCATATTGTTTAGGCTGATCAGACTTCAGCTATTTATGCCTGCAAGTCCAATCTCATGTCAGAATTTTCATTTCTCATTTTCAGGGATAAACAAACTGGCTGTGTGGAACTCGATTGCAGCTGTTGCAATAAACATATCTCACTATTCAATGCTAGCACAATCCTGCCCAAAAAAAAATCTTTCATAAGGAAGCCTCCTACTAAAAGAAAATAAAACCTCACACCCAGAAGATCAAATCTCCAAACCTGGTCCAGTCTCCCAGCAAAAGTCTATCAACATCCTTCTATCAAGTGACTATAGAGCTCACAGACTAAGATGATCTTGGAGACTTAGCTGAAATTCAGACTAATTTTCCATTAATTTCAGCTCCCAAAAGACGAGTCTAACTGCAGTTATTCACACAGCATTGATAAGATTGGAGAAAAAATACTCCAAGTTAAAGACTAATCTTGGACAAATCTGCAACCTTGGAAGTACCACAAACATGACCTTCCCTTCTGTGAGTAGCCATGTTGTGGAAATTCTTACAGATGAACAAGGGAACCCTTCTGCAAAACAGAAAGGGTATGGAATACTTCTTACATTAGACCAAAAGAGGGAAAAATATGCCAGTATTTTATGAACAGGGAGGAAAAACTGTGGTATGATTACACAGAGGAATTTAAACTGTAAATGTCCATCTGTAAGTAAGAAAGAACAATCAACATCTACATACAGCTTATCTATATAAAAGATTTTTTCTTAAAAACATCTGTATCTCACATCTTAACCACAGCTAATTTAAAAAGAAAAAAAATCATCCATCCAAATAAGCATATTTTGCAGATGACTTCAGAAAGTTTGCAGATCATTATACAAGTTTTTGTTTTCACTCGTAAGACATGCAAAAATCACGTTTGTAGAAGCAACTCAGACCATGAATCTGCAGGTTCACTGCAAACATGCACAAAACCTGACAACTCAAACAACTTGATTCTTTTTTTCTTTTAAGTTGCTAAAGGCACCTACAGATCCTTTCAATATTATGCAGTGAATTATACTGACTGCCTATTGTAAAGAATGTGCTCTGTGTATCTAGTAAGCAATGGTCAGTGCCTAGCAGGGAAACAATCAGTGAGCATTAACAGACTGAGCAGTCAGAAAATGTCTCATTTCATTGTTTGTTAAACAGTTTTTCCCTCAGCTTAATCCTTCCTCGTGTACTCCTGTTTAGGCTTCATATTTGAAACATAGCTGCATTAGATTATAGCTGCCTATGGATGTATATAACTATATAACTACTTCTATCAATTAATTCAACGCCTCAAAAAATTGAAAATCAACTTGATATTTTTCTTGTCTTCCAACAAAGCCTGCTTTGGAATTATCCACAATAATTTCCAGAGCAGTTTTCAGCAGAGAAGTCTTGGTATGGCCAGAAAGAATGGCCATACTCGATCACAGGGCGAACACAGCAGCTGTGCTGCTGGCAGAAGATCCACAACGTGCACTCATGGTGGCTTCCCTGCCTCCATCATAATCCACTATGTACTCACCCAAAGGCACAAAAAGCCTTTTTCTTACAGCACACTCTCCTTTTCACTTCTGTAGCACTCCGGACTGGAGAAAAAAAAGTCTTGTGGATGGAATGCTTACTGCTTTTCAAGTATTTCGTGCGAAAATGCCATTTACACCCACAGCTGCTGCTGCCTTCTCTTTCTCCCTTCTCTCTCCACAAGACAAGGACGGGGAGAGTACCAAGAGAGAAAACAAACTGAAGAATTTTTCAAGACATTTAAATTAGAACTTCACTGTGTTATATTTTTTTAATAATTAGGCTCATATGACAGATAACAGATTTTGATTTTGTCCTGATAATTGACAAGACAATTTTAAATTTTAATCTCACAGGAAATGCACAGAGGCATGGAAGTGTCATAAACTCAGCTTAGAGAGAAAAGGTCTCTCAGGTAAAGTTCTTCAGAACATGACTATGTTTGTACTTGAAAAAAAAAAAAAAAGGAAGGAATACAGCGACTTAGTCTGATGAAGAGTTGGAAAGTATGTTGCAATATTTTCCTTCCAAACAATACTGTTGTGTAACTTTTCTAAGCTTTTTCTGTTAACATGCAAAACAAATAAACAAATTCCTTGGAAAAACAAAACAAAACAGAAAACCCCTAATACCATATTGGAAACCTTGCACCTTAAACATCTGATTCTTTATTCACTTTTCAGTCACACTCTGACAAGCAATTAAAAAAATTGTCTGCCTGCCCCTTTCCCCAACTGCTTTCCTTAGCTGGAAGTAGCATAAAACCCAATTATGCTGTGAAGCCAGACATGATGGAAAGCACTTAGGATACTTATTAAACAAATAAGAAATGAAAAAAAAAAACTCTTCACAGGGCTCATATGCATTCTATCACATGAGCCATCAGCAGCCCCCATTTCTGCCTTCAGAACACAGAATAATTTTTCCAATTATTATATTCATAAACAAAACCAGAAATAATTAGATAATATGTTTGAAGGGAAAGGAGCTCTTCCTAGCCATACCTATGGAATGGACAGACAGGCAAAGATAGCCTGTGTTACTTGCTACATAAAGTTAAGAAATAAACAACTTCTAATTGAACATGTCTTGCTTTTGAACAGTCTTGTAAAACTCCCAATGGCTCAAATGCACAGTGGAAGTAGACCAAAAAAAGGATCATTGTTATTCTTTCACTTCCATTAGCAAGCAACTGCTGAAGAATAGGAAGGCTGAGAAGGCCAAGAAATTAGGATTTGCAATACGATTTGTTTTCCTACCCTTACTCCTTTCTTACTGTAAAGCCATCCTGATTTATTAATATGATACTCCTCACATGTGACACATCACAGTGCAATCTCCACATATAGGGAAATCCATAACAAAATCTTGAGAACAATCCTTTTTTTTTTCTTTGATAGGCAGATACTTCTCTTTAAAAAGACAATGTAATTCTTCAGGGAAAAAAAATGCAAGAGCATATCATCACTCAGCTATTTAACCTCTGTGCACTCTTATATTTCTTAGCTATACCTCAAAGACAGTATATTTTTGTTTGGCCATAGCCTTTTTGGTCAAGGGCTTTTATAACTTAGAAGGGTCACTGAGTGTCACAGTCTTACTGAATATGGTAATATTCAGACGAGACACTGAAGGAAAATTCACACCTGCATAAGCCAAATATACTGTGTCAAACCAAAATAAAACACTCACCAGGTCAAGCCCAGAAGTGAAAATTCCTTGACCAATATGAACATAATTTATTTAACTCTTTAGGAAGCTTGAGGAAAAATTTCCGAAGTCCAAATTATTATTTCCCTTATAAACATTATCATCTCCGTTTAACTACTGCACTACGGTACAAAAAACTGAGCTACAGAATGTGTTTCAAAAAAACCCATTTGGAGTTTTGGATCCCACTGAAATCAGTGCTGGTTGGGAACTCAAACACTTTTCTGGATTTCATGCTATCTACCATTCAAAGCCTATTAGTCATGGAACATACTGCTGTTATCAACAGGAACAGATCGCTCCACATCAGCTACCTATGGCAACTCTGTGTGTAAATAGCTGCTGGCACATCCTGTGGGTCAGCCTGCCCACCGCAGCCACTGTGTGTGCACAATACCCGGATGGGAAGGATGGCTGCAGGGAAGCTGAGGACTGAAGCTGTAGCAGCCACAAGAATACTGAATGCTTGTATGTGTTCCTGTGTTCCTCACGAATACTCTGCTGAAAAATACCCGAACCATTTTGCTTAACTGTGCTTGCATTATATCAAACTGAAACATATTTTTTGTCAGTAGGATCTAAATGAGCAGTTATGTAAGTTTTGCAACACTTTTAAACACTCCCCTTTGCTTAGTGGAGCTAAAACAGATTTGGGGGAACATTCAGTAAGAGCTATTTTAGGTTTTACTAAGGAAGCTCAAAAGATTGAAACATGCTGTTCTATGCCAGACAAAAATTTGAGTAAGTTTAAATTTAGATGTTTGTTTCTGAGACAACCATAAATGTCTCACAGCACTTACATATTAACTTTTACATTCAACCAGCAGAAAGAATCAGCAAGCCTGAGTCTAGCTGTAAGAATAAAAACTATAACCCTAAATACCACTATAATAACATTATCACACAGCATTTTTACTGCAAAATGGAACTATGTCACAAATCTCTAGTAAAGGACAGTCCCATAGTTGTATAATGGCCAAAGAGTGATGGATTTCCAACATTGTCTTTGGAAAACAATCCGGAACTACACACGGGCTCCTGAAGACATCTGGGGAGGAAGGGAGTGGGAAGGAAGCAACAATCACACAAAATGCCCTCCTTTACTAAAGAAGATTTATACCAAATCAGAATCAGCTCCCCAAAAGACCTCAGTACAAGAACACAGGGAGACATGGTGACACTGCTTCACTGTTTGCAAGCGGTAAAGCCCAGGTGCAGACCATCAGCATTTTCCCCTCTGTGAGGCTGAAGTAATTCTGCAGCAGCCCCTTACAGAGGAAATCTACACTGTGTCTTAAAATTGGCAGGTAAAGGAACATCACCTGAAGTATTACACTTTTTTGTGATTTTGGGTTTTTTGTTTGGTGGTTTTTTTTGTTGGGGTTTTTCTTGCTTGAATTTGGTTTTTCTGGGGGTGGAGGGCTGGTTTTTTTAAGACTATAACTGTATCTTGATAGTAATGTTTTGGAAAACCATGCACTCTTTTACAGCCATGGAAAATGCACGTAACTAACTGCAGAGTTAAGATAAGACCCATGAATGACCTTTTTCTCTTAAATGCCTACAGTGTTTTAGAATATTTTGTTTCTCACTTTATACTATGCCCATCAAGTGTTATGTCCCTGTCCTTAATTCATATTTATTTGTCACCTGTTCTTTCTCTGGTCCCACAAGAGTTTTTGATCTTTCTTTCTCTCTCTCTGCCCTGTAACCCTGGTGCCTCTTCATCTCTAACTACTCCGAAGGATTTAGCAGATATGTTTCCTTTCCCTCTTCATTTGGTGGCTGATAGGTCTTGATGATCTATCCAATAACTCCACCTTTATGGTGTTTCTTGATTTCTCTACTGTGCTTAGACATCAACAAATCCCCTTAGGAAAATAAATTGTCTTTAAAATGAGAAGGTAGAATCGTTCATCTATGAAAGAGGATGAAAACCTCAGCTCCATATCAGCACAAAATATTCAACTGCCCAGCGAGAGAACAAAAGCAACAGGCCCAAGGATGTCCAAAGCAGCTACCTAAAAACCACAGGTCACATTGCAAAATTCAGTTTATTTGGAAAATGAAATAATGCCAGTATAGCTGACCTATTTCAAAAATCTTGTATTTTGTGAAGAATTTATGCAACTTCTAAAGGAAATCTAAGAATTCAGATCACTTACATTGAACTTCTAAACAAAGGTTATAAATTACTGGATGATCATTAGAAAGACTATAGAACTTCATATTTCACTACAGTTAGGAGAGAAATAAAGAAACCAGAACTCTGGCTCATATCTAGTTCCTCAAATGTTTCAAATGAGAGAATAACCATAAATAACAGTAGACTAGCCATGGGTTCATGAAGACACCTTGCAAAACCAACCACTATCCAACAGGTTACATCTGCTAAGAAGCCTGTTTCCCAGACATGTGCAGTGATGGGTTCTTCTTCCAGCAGTCAAAATCAGCTTTGTTTTTAATTTAGGAAAGTTTCCTTTTTTCAGAAGGTGGCTTTCATTATTTCTGTAATGCCAGTCAAGAAAGCTTATATACACTGCGATACAATAATTACTTTTAAAATTCAGCCCTAAAAACTATGTATACAATAACACTTCTTAAAAATAATTTACACTTTTGACTATTTGATCCAGCTTTTTGAAGGGAAAAGCCCTTCTGGTTTCAGTGCTATTAAAAAAATAAAAGTAAAGGCATATAATCTGTCACTTTACAGATTTTACGAAATTGGTTCAGTTCCTCCTTGGTTGAATGTATTGCAGGGTCTGCTCTTCCCAACTTAAAATGAAAAAATATGTTCCCTACTTTTTTTAAAAAAATAAAAATACCAATGTGAATGTATTAAGGAAAACATACAAGGTGGGCAATATGTTTTTTCCTTTTGAAAAAACAGTAAAGTAGAGGTGGCAGAGAAAGAACAGTCTTTATAAACAGAACAATAAATCCAAACTCATCTTCCAAAAATTTGTAAGTACTTACACATATGTAAGGTTTAAGTCTCCTACAAGTGCTTGTGAAGTATTTGGTCCAAATATAAAGGGAAAACAATGTATTGTGTGCACACATCTCTGAAATGCAAGAGACAGGAACCCGAAATGTACAACGTTAACATCTGGAAGAAGCTGTAAGAAGTATTCAGAGAAGCAGATTTGCATCTTTAAAATTCTGCTTAAACACCAGGATTTGCAGCCCTCCCATTGTTACGCTGCCACAGAACCCTTCACTGAAGAAACTGTTAGGACTTGATTTTTCTACATCCATCTACAGGGAAAAAAAATAGTTTACTAAAAGACAGCATTCTAGAAAAATGAACCTCAAGACAGATACTTTTATCTACTTTTCATCCTCAACCAATACACCAATCACATATGATAACAGCTGTCAGGACATCTTCAAGGGAAAAGTAATCCAAGGTCAGCTCATGAAAGAAAGCTTTTACAGGATGACAGTGGTACTGAACCTCCTCTGGCTGCTGATAACATCATTGTTGTCAGCTCAGCACTGAAGCAATGATTCCAAACATGACAGTAGTACAATAAATTCGTTCACACAGTGTAAGAGGGCAGAAAAATGCCCAAAAGCATGGTAAGACTTCAGTATTCCAGCAGCCTCTTCTCAAGGACATTTGAAGTACATTTTACTGGGTCTACAATCACAAAGAGAGACAAAAAGCCCAAGAAATTCACTCATGACTCCAGGACTTTCAAAACACCAGTCCATCTTTTAGCTTTTCTGAACTCATGAAAGACATCTGCCTAAGGCTCAGAAACCCAGCAGTTATACAGTGCAGCCCTGGATGTCTTTCAGTCAGCATCAGACACAAGTAAAGAAACTACTGCCCTTTTCTCAATTTTGTATGGCCCACGAGCTCGTTTCCCCCTCACAGATAAAAGTGTATTGCATGATAACACAAAGCTCTCCACCTACTCAACCCCAGCCAGGAAGCTGCACTGTTTATATTGCATTTTACATTCTTTTGCAGTCACACTTGTATTTAATAACAACAAGAACAAAAATTTACTTTTGTAGCCAATATTTATATTTTCCATTTGGCAGTTCTGATAATTTTTTTCACAGACTAGAGCTAAAACTGACCTAACAAGCTGGATTTATCAGCATTTCATCTGCTAAACCATTCCAGCTTGAAAGCCAACTATATTGTCAACAGTTTTAAGAAGCAAGCTTCTACTTGTATTATGTGAGAACCTCACAAAGAACACAAAATCAAAACAAACAAGAAAATAGAAGCAGGGCTGGGGGGAACCCAAGCAGTTCAACAATTAAGGAATTGCTATTTATAATCCCTAAAACAGAAGTTTATCTAGTGACAAGTACTTTAGAAAGACAATTTTCTTTTTTAAATACTAAATACACTTCCCAAGTTCCCAAAGCATCTTCCACACTACTGTACCAGGAAGGAAATAATGCACAGTGAAGAATTTCACCTAGAGTTCTGTAATTCTCAAATGTGACAGTTTTTCAAATACTGAATTCCAAAAGTAAAGCAATCCTGTGCTCATCTGTACCAGAAATACAAATTTTACAGGACTAACTTGGTCTGAAATGATACTTTCTGTGAAAACACAATTATACAGGTCAAAATTTCAGGAACAGTTTTTCTGACAACAGACAAAAAAGAAATTTCTATCATTCTGAAGACAAAACAGCAATAAAAACTGATTTTAATGCCAACATATGTGATTGTATGCATGTATATATAATGAAATATTTGGATAGCTTTGCTGTGCACTGTATTCATTTGTGGATTTAATAGTTCCTGTTTATTAAGAGAATTGTAATAACATCCTATTTAAATACCAAATCCTTCAATCTTTTTTTTAATCAATCAGCCAAAGCTTGGATCTCAAGACAGGAGGAGTCTCCATTGGTGACAAGAGATTTCTGATGCTTTATCAAGGAAAATATCTCTGAACAATATGGTATATGTAAAATTTTCCACCATTAAAGATGCGATTACTTCACTGTTGATCCCCTCAGAAGAATCACCTCAACACTCTTGCTTTCTTTCAGAGCTTCCTCCCTCTAGATCCTGATACTTGCTCCTGAAAAAATCCTCATTTCTAGGATAGAGTCCTCAGATCACCACCATTAATGATCACTACCAAATTTTACATGTCTAAAGGAAGCGTGCATTGGTTGACAAACAAGGGTATTGCATTTCCACTGCACCTGCTTTAGACAAAAGCACTGAGAACTGTGGCATTGCACTACAAACAAAATAAGGGAAAGAGGGGGCAGAATAGAAAAGGAGATCTCATGTATGCCACATCTCAATATCTTCCTGAAGATGTGATTAGGAAGGACAAAAGGGGGTGGGAACACGGCCTGAAGCATCACTCACCATTTCCTGAGATGCATACTTTGGATCTTCGGGATCAACTGACCAGTAGCAATAGTCAAAGCTGAAGGCCACAGTTTTTTCTCTCGAGTCCCAACTGCTTTCAAGCTTACTGTCAACCTGACAATTAAAGGAAAAAGACAGGAAGACCAAGTCACACTGGAGCTGATCAAAAAAAAAGCATTTTCCAAGTTAATGGGAAGTTTTATCTGGATCGGTATCGTGGAAAAGGAATGGCAAAGAGTTTAACCTCTTCAGTAAATTTTCTTTGGTGCTTAGAGAGAGGTGGAGGCATCCATGACAAACCTGCTAGAGCATTTTTACTGAAAGGTTCATTTACTACAGCTAAGGTTCTCCAAGACACATACAATAGACACAATTCAGCTAATCTTTATAAATTCTGTGTATCGGGAGGAAAGCTTTACAACCCTTACCATATTTCTCTGAAATTCTTCTGTTTCACAGAGAACCACATCACAGAAATGAGTCCCCAGGAGACAAGACAAAAACATTTTTCCCATTGCATAGTTGAAAATGAAGGTGTCTTCCCCAATTTCCCCTTTGGTTTGTTGTGGTTGCAAGCTAATGCTCCCATCACTGGGACTGCGCAGTCCAGACTTAACCTTTATGGGTCAGTGACAATGACAGTGAAGCCTGCCCAGCACAACAGTCAACAATTATTGAAATTAAAGGAACTGTCTAAGCCTTTCCATATAATCTTGACCAAGTGATCGGTAATAAAACAGATAAGCTTATGAACACTCAAAGAAGGAGTCAAAACATGACACAAAATTAACACCATCTACACGTAATTTTGATCTAATTGGTAACTTTGTTATAATCTCGACATTCACACCAACTTAAGCAGAAAAAAAGCTTGCAGGCTCCAGAGCTCTCAAGGAAGATGATGGCTACACTCAGTTTATTCTTGTAGCTCTTGGTCTTTTACCAAGGCTTGAAGTGTAGCTTTACACCTTCTGCAGTGCTCTATTTCATGCAAATCAGTTGGACTCTGAGGGGAAATATGAAAGGATGAGAGACACAGAGAAAGAAATTATCCAGACATTATTAACGGTAAGATATGCAAAAAACCTGAACAGTTTACTAATAGCTTTGAACAATGGCATGCAACAGGACTGCAGAAGCTTAGGCAAATAACTACCAGTTACTTCCCTTCTCTAAAAAAGCCCCCCAAACCCATGAACTAACCCTAAATCAAAACAATCATTCCCCACACTTTTGCTGCAGTAATTCTGGGGTTATGGCAGTTTAAACTTCTCTCTCAGTATTTCTATTAGAATGATCCAACAGCCAAGCAAACAGAGAAAATTATCAGGCTATCAGAATCCTTATATGGGAAAGAGAAGACAATAAAAAGCATACCTACCTTTATATTTCTGATTTTCGCCACTTTGTCATCAACTTCTACAATCACTCTTCCTCCTTCTGCTCTCTCTCTGGAAACAACATATTTTAAAAATCCATTGAAAACATAAAGAAACTGAAAGGTGCATGTCAAATTTCTAAACTTCAGAGATTTATGTTTACTTTAGCAAACTGCAAATCAGAGCTATAAAACAGATACTTTTAACAGATACAGATACTAAGCCCTGCCCACCACCAATAAAAACAATTTTATTCTTAGTGCACTTTTGCCAAACTTTTTTAAAAGTTAAGTTGAAGACACACTATCATTTGAGATCAGATGTATATATATCTCCAGATAATCAGCTGGATCAGTATCATGAGGTCAGCTAAAAACTAGGTCAGATAAAACAAGAGTTAGAAAATTCAAAACCAGCTGACAACTGCTGATTCATGGCCCTAGATCTTTAACAGATTCCTTTACCTGTGTACAGAAGTATTTAGTCCCCCACCGATTACAATCTGCCTCACTGAGGGCTCTGCCTTCCTGGTGGCACAAAGCACAACATGCCCTGACTTGAGGGCTCTCCACTTCTCAGTTTTTACACCCTGCTTTCTGTACCAAAACAACATTCAAAACAATGCCTTAGGACACTTAAGACTTCCACGAAGACAATCACTGCAGCATTTGAACTTTCCAAGCATAAAGAGGTTTTAAGCACATTTCTGAGCATAGCTGTTCCCTTTTGCAGACAGAATTTATGCTTTACCTTAAAGTCTCTTGCTTCACATTACTGATTTTCGAGGTACTCTCCTTGACACAGACTGAACTTGCTATTTCCTGTAGTACATACTTACATGTGACACTTCATATAGAAAATACAAGCACAGCTCCCAGAGATTTTAGTTAAGCTGTGAGTGTTCAGCTGTTCAACACATTGGTCACCCGAGCCCCACGTCAGATCCCAAGAGAAAGGAAAACCCATTATGTGCAGCTGGGTACCAAATGTTGCATTACGTACAGCTGAGTACAGAACAGAGGCTTCGTAAGTCTCCCCAAAGAACAAACAAACAAGGAACAATGCCTAAGGATACAGGCTGTGACTACCTAAGGTGGAAATGTGCAGCTGATGCATTTAACCTGGACATGTGTATCTTTATAGATGTTTTGACAAGCAAATGCTTTCCAGTGTAAGTTACTTAGGTGACTTACATATTCACGAACAAATCTCTGCCAAGTGAGCTCCTGGACAAAGCTGACAATTACCCTGTACAGTAGATCTGATTTAAGAGGCAATGGGACATTTTGACAGAATTTCACAATATTTTAAGACCAGCAAAAGACAGAAAACCAGAGGGATCCTTTAGGAGAGAGCTTGATTTGGTTACACATACTCTTTCCTTCACTGCACAAGTATGATCTCAGCCCTATCCTGCTTCCCCAACCCATGAGCATCCTTAATTTTCAGTCCTTTATGCTCCAGTCTTATCAGCCTAAATAGTTCATCAAGTTCCTATCCTTCCCCTCCTGTGCACACACGTCATTCCCTACAGGTGTGTGCTAAGTGCTCTCACTGAGATCGTGCCCACCCTACCCAGGGCAGTCATCAACTACTCTGCAGGTTTCGTGTCTCTTCTCCTACTGCATTGTAGCCAGTCACAGGCTGATATCTCTGCTCCAAAGGTACATAATTCTGCTCTTTTTGTCAGTTCTTTCAATGTCTAATGCAAGTTTACTTGTACATTCCAAAATGAAACCAGCGTTTCTTCCTGGGCACAGAGGAGGTCAGCAAACAGATTATTGAGAATAAAGCAGAGAGAAGACCTTGTTCTCAGGTCCCATTCCTGAGAACATTCCTCAGGTCATTTGTGACTTGGACAATACTGAGCTCAACCTATTAAAGCAATGCTGAATCAATGAGGTTTTTTTATTTAAGGGGATGATGCAAGTATGATTTGGTCAACACTAGAGAATTCAAGCTGAGAGAAAGCAGATTCCTTAAAACTTTTACCTGTCATGCTATCACAAGTCTTCACTGAGCATGTTAAAGAGTTTTAATTATTTAGAACTTAGGCAGAAATGGGTAGATTGAGATGTGAATCACATAAGATTTCAAATTTTAAAATCAATTGGGGAATTAAAATAAAAGGTCCCCCTAAGTAGCTTTTATACATTTTAAAACATAATTTCCCCACAAACTTATCTCCTGCAGCAACTGAACTGTTCTGGGTGAAGCTTAAAAATAATTATAAGAAATCTAGCTGAGGCAGGCATTCATGAATACAACATTTGTACTCAAATGGTTAAAATCTGGAAAAGCTTTTAATCGTTTTAAATGCCTTGGTATTCTAGTTGCAGAACTAAGGCAACCTCAACAACAAACAATGTTCTCAACCCAAGCTGTAATAATTACATGAAACTCACTGTCTTCAGTCCACATATAACCCTACAAACAAGTGACTTTCCTCTATGGCTTCTTATAGACTGATGCTCTCACAGGCTACAGTTATTATTAAAGATTAAAGATAAAGAAGAAATCCCAAACATAAAATCTTTGAGATACAAAATTTTTCTGGATAGTAAAAAAATTATCCTTGTATTTACACATCTACTTATATTAAAAGAAACATAAATCAAATAGAATACAAACAACACAAAATGGAATTGCCACCTTTTACCAGAGAGTATCAAAGATTCCACACTATGCAGACATAAAGCTCTATACAGCAATCAAGTACCTTTGTGTGAGTCTCACAAAATGAGAAAGCCACCTGAAAACAGAGACAGAATTAAAATCTCCCCTTGCTCCAGGTGCACATTCAAAGCACCCAGACTTTTATCTCAACTCCAGACTGCTGCTGAAAGTGGCAATTTCTCTTTGCGGCTCCAGCCTCCCACATGTGTTTCTACTTTCTAACAATCACACACCCATGCAATGACTCAGATCAGCTGCGACCAGGGAAAAATCCCCACACCAAAATAAACAATCAAGGTGTCACAGGACTCGAAAGTCCTTCCAGAGCACTGAGCACAGCGGTCACAACTTGCTGAGGCAAGGCAAGAGGAAGGGCAGGAACAGTGGTGGTGGGAATGGAGATCCCCCCTCCTCATCCTGCAGTTTACAGCCAGAGACCAGGCAGCATAAAGGAAGCAACCTGTAGCTGCCACCAGTTCTACAGACTATGCATTTGAACTCCCTGCAAACACACGTTTATATTATGCTTCATTTAGGTAAAAACCAGAAAACTTTGGGAAAGAAAGCACAGTTTCCTAACTAAACCCCAGGAGGAAAAACAGACCCACAGCTGTTTTAGATATTTTGAGCTGAACTCCAGATTGTAAATACTATAAAAGCTCTCTCAGCAAAACCTGTGTTTGTCAGTACAGTCTTACACATATGTGCAACAGTCTGCATTTGAATGATAAAGCAACCCATCATTCTTAGGAATGGGTGCTCTGCTCCACTGGTATGAAAACTGTATTCTTTTCACCAATAAAATCAACTTCAAAGTATGCTTCTCTAGTAACACGTTTGACTTCTGCTGCTCAGAAGTCACTGGGGTTCTAACATTTAGTTTCCCTGTCCTCTCTTCTCCCCCAGTTCTTGAAAAATGCATGCTGTGTTTGGGAAATGCCTCTCCTAAATTACTTTCCGTGAAAACAAGTTACCTGTACAAAGAAAAAGATGTACAAACACCACTTAATGGTGCTTGTCCCAGAAAAGACCCGCACCTTCTCAGTTACAGAAAGCTTTAGAAAAATGCAGACCCAGCAACAGAACAATGACACAAGTACAGAATGCAGTGGCAGAGCTGTAAGGGGGAGCTACAAGGGAGACCTGACAGAAAATAGGCTGCTGAAGCAGTCCAGAAGATAAGAGAAGCCCAAAGGAAATCTAATACCATTTGTTGTTGCTATGACAAATTATTTTTGCAGCCAGCATGTAAAGCTAATGCAACCCCACAGGGACAAAGTCTGAGATAATGAGCCAGTGGAAAGAATCATGGGAGGATCAAGACCCCAGAGAGGGACACTTCCACAGCTTGCTGGATCTCAGTGAGTTGAGTTCAGACACGGAGCACAGAAGTGCAAGGAGGTATGCAGAGCTGGAGGAAACAGTGGGTGGAAAGAAAGGGGGAAGTTGGTTTTTTTATACATTCTAAAATTTGCCCCACTTCTCCTCCACCCTCTCAAGTAACAGGCACTTGGAGAACAAAGGAAGCTGACTTTTTAGAAGTTGCCTGCTTGTTTTAGGAACATGTACATGTGATAAAGCAAAACTACTGTAGTCATTAGCAGCAGACATGTCATGCAACAAAACAGCTTCTACAAATACAGGCCGGCAAGTACTCACCAAAGTAGTCAAACATACCAAAGGCAATATATACAGCTCAAGTACAAGAAAAGTATTAAATAATTTTTTAAAGAAGCTTCAAAAATAACCCTGCAATGTAATAATTACAAGTACTTAATGCTTTCCTGCCAACTCCCACCGCCCCAGTTAACTCCAGACCCAATCGCAACCTGAATGAATCACAGTCCCTCAAAAGTAGTGTGTCAGGAATATCAATCCCTCCCCACTTGTAGAGGCTCTACTAGAAAAAAAAAGTAGCCTTTTGTGGCAGGTTGTATACCACCAGTTGCTGCTGCTGTCTCTTGGACTGCCACTTTCCAGGATGTGACCCATGACTATAACAGCCTGTAAGTAAAGCAGGCATCTACCTCTTGTACCTGGGGACACTTTGTGCCATCTAATGGCACACCTATGCAATCACCATGCCAGCAGCTTATGTATAATCCTGAAGAAAATCTAGCCCAAGTAATTTCTTGGTCATGAAGTCTAAGGATTTTACAGGGAAAACTTCAGTTAGCCAGATTTATCTTTTCTTTTTCATTAATAGTGTGTTGTACAGTGTCTCTGACTCTTGTTTATTGGCAGTCTTGGAGAAGTATCTTTGAGAAGCTGCCATCTTTGCACTTGACTGACCAACCTTGGCCATGGAAACAAATAAACCAACCATTCAGGGTGTATTTTCAGCTTTGCTAGTCTTCAGAGAATGCTATCCCAGCCAAATGGGTTGAGGATATACCTGTTCAGAGACCACGGGTGCAACAAGAACAGCACTAAGATTCCACTGGGCTGCATCAAAAACTGTAGAGAAGAATGTCAAAGCTTTCAGCCATTAGAGCTTCTGCACTGTACTGACAAGTTAAAGTACCTACAACCACAACTTTCCCAAAAACAGCATCCCTCCACAACACCAGCACAATGTATCCTTATACTTGCTGCTGCAACTTGGCGAAGTTGAGGTGCTAACAGTATGAGCACCCTCACTTTGGCCAATGCAGGGTTTTTTAAAATGTAAAAAAAAGGATCAACAATCAAATTTATCTAAGAGTTGTTTTCAGTGTTTCTCATTATTGTCATTACCCAATACCATTTTGGATATTTGTCTTTAAAGTCAAAACTGTTTCACTGTATCTTGCAAATGGGAGTGCACACCCGGCCAGCAATCCTCCTACCAAATTCAGAACAGATGTTTATAAATAATTCTAAACTCTCTACTGAAGCCAAGTACACAGAGTTCACCAAGACAGCACGCTGCTATATGAGACAGGCTGCCCAAGCAATTTTTTGAAGCTACTCCCAGCTGCATGGAGCTTTCATTGGCTCTCATAATGCCTAAGACAATCTGAAAGTCAAAAATCACCAGTCCTAGTGATTACCATTATTCTTGTGTGGTTCCCCCCAGTCTCCTTTGCAAATACTATACAGAAATAAAAATATGAATATTTGGTGCAGATATAACCGTGAGGCATCTTCTTTGATAAATCCAAGTCAGAAATATTCCTGATGAATAGCAGTGCTTTGAATTGTTGTGGAATAATGATGTTTTTTTCCCATGTAGAGACATGGAGGGGAGGAGGGAAGAAAAGAGGAAAAAGCCTTTTTCATCTGTCATACCACCAGCATTTAAGGAAGCATGAAATAAGGAGGATTTAAAACAAAGCTACAGTCCAGTCAGTGCAGTTTCATCCACCCTTGATTTCACAGCTGTTTACTGAGCAATGACATAATATAATTCAGACCTTTGCATCAAAAGAATTCTGTACAAATGCCATGTTTTCCATGCAAACCAGAATTTGGATACAGAAGTCAGTTGTTGTTCCACCTGAACAGAACTTCTGTCTGGAATCACAGTCAAATAAATGGCTGTGACACTGAATGCTGCAATGTGCTCTCAACCCTTCCGGCTTTGGTACCTCTTTAACTTTATTGTTTTTTACTATTAAAAGCAGCTAGTATAGTAGACCCTTAGATTTTATAAACAGAGGGGCAAAACCCATTTTCTCTTAAATATATGCTACAGATAAGAAGGTGGAAGTAAAATTTTAGAAGTGCACTGCTTTCTAAAGTTCACATAAAGCATTGGATTAAAGAAAAGGAAACTCTGGAAATCCTTTCCAATCCTACTCACATAAATTCTTTGAGCACAGTAATGATGTCTCACCATGTACTCCACAAAACTCAGCATCCAAAAACTGCAGCAGTCCAGAGGGGACATGTGATCTCTATGCATGAAGTCACATCACTTATACTACTACAGCTTCTCTCAGATAGAGTATGTGGTCTTACAGAATGAAACCACCCAGCAAAGACATTACTCCAGCCATGTTATTTAATGCCATTGTGCCTCCGTTTTCTTTGCTGCATACAAAAGTCTGATCCCTGCTCCAGGACATTCTGCGCTCATAAAGTATTCTTAGGACTTGGGAGGAAATATGTTCTATGAAAATGCAAAATATAAGGAGAAAATAGAAAGCTTCCAAAAGCTGGTTCTGCTGTTGGCATTTTATGATATCGTTGTAACTGCTTTTGCATGGGCAACAAGGTAAGAGACAGCCTCCTCCTCTGGGAAGTAAACCATCAGTAGGTAGCACCTTGTGCTCCTGGCTTAAATGAGCACTGGCACATTTGTGTTGTCAGAGAATCAGCAGAAGTTTAATCTTTCACGGAATGGGCTGCAGTGGCCACTTAGTACCTCATAGAATATTCCGAGTTGGAAGAGACCCACGAGGATGCTTGAGACCAACTCAAAGAATGGCCCGTATGAGGATCAAACCTACAACCCTGATGTTATCAGCACCATGCTCTGACCAACTGAGCTCATCTCAGGGTCATGTAGAGTTCTGCTCTTTTAACAAGCTAGAAAGGCTACCCTTTACCAAACTTAGAAAATTTGGTTCATGCAACTTCAAGAAAAATACATCTGGGAAAAGCTGCTGATGCAGTACCCTTATAAAGTCAGAGATGTGGCTTTTGGAAACCACCCGCTAATGCCAAGTACAGATGTTAGGAGAAAAGAGCATCCACCTCAATGATAACTTACATGAAACTTAAAATAATAGACTAAGTAAAAGAAAATAACTAATTTGACAGAGGGCATAAAATATGTCAATATAACCTTAACAGGATACACAAATAATAAAATACATTTGTTTGGAGAGGGACTTTCTTTATAAGACCAAAATTAAAATCTCAGCTTTTCTTTTAAAAATCCTAGCTCTGCTGTGGAAAAGAACTTGAAATCATGAGCAATGCATAAACAATACAGTTCATACAGATTTTCAGACAGCAAAAGACTCTTGGAGGTCTGAGACAACTCTTTGCCACCATCAGGTACCAATCCCAAAACCCATGTGTAACAGAGAGACACATAGGAACAACACTCACCTAACTACCACAGCAGATAAAAGTAGATAAAAGCCTGTCATTTCTCTGTGTGAGAGGGCAACAGCACCAAAGTCACAAGGAATATATACATGGAAATATACAAGAATGAGAACAACAACAAGCTCCAATCTTTATTTTGATAAAGCATTTAACATCTGTTATGCATAAGATTCAAGTAATGTTTTCTACAAAATTTACCACTGGTTATCACTCTTGTCAGCAGTAGACCACATTGCTGTATCTAAGTTCTTGTGGTTACACATGAACATGTAGAATAGCTAATAGCACAGTCTATAAAACAGCAATAAGTCTTCCTCACAAAATAATCCTTTCTTTGTTTACCATAATGTGATTACAAAGAACAAGGGAGATAGAGCACAGCAGAGACTAGTTAACAAAGTAAAAACCAATAGCGATTTACTTTGTATCATTTCTAAAATGATCTGAAAGTAATTTTATTTTTCCACATAGCTTTCCTTTTGAATAGAAATAATTTAAAATATTCACATCATGATGGACCCATCAATTGAGCTCCTTTCTCAGCTATTCAGTGAAGCCATGCTCAACACACTGCTCAGGTCAGCCTTGCATACCAAGCCTTTTCTACAAACTCTGAGAAACTTTCCCTAAAATTCCCTCCCAGGTATGGGCTTGCTCACCTGAGTTCTTAGGACCACAAACTCAACTCCTCCTTCCCATCCTATCCTCAAGCCTCATTAACTGTTGCATTCCAGGAAGGCAATCAGAAGAACATGTCATACAGAGCCGGAGCAATGAGGAAAACAACTTGCAGCTCAGACTGTGATAATAAACACCTGCACAGCTGGAAGTGTGGTTCAGCTTTGCCACCTGGGACTACCCAGACATTTCTTTGATGCTTTCATTTGGCAGAGTGTGGAGGACAAAGTCAGGAACTCCTAAGGGGACTGGGGAATACAGCTTAGAAACAAGGCAAAGCAGGAAAAAGGCAAAGGGCAGGTTTTGCATCAATTAATCTGTTCAGCAACTCTTCCAGGTGACATGTCTGTGAAGTTCCTAGAGGATCGGAAAGTTCATCTGTGAGTTATTACAGACACCAGGAAGACTCTCTCAAATAAGAGCTCTCTCCTTTTCCCGGCCAGAGAAGCAGCTGAAAAGTGGAAATGATGTTTTCAGCAGCAGAGTATGTCTAATGTTTTGCTCAGTCCTCCACAATTAACTCCCAAACTTCAGGGTACTATCCCGGAAGTAAAGTAATTTAAAGTTTCAAAAAGCATCACAAGGCAACTTGGATGCCCCAGTGTCAAGTTTTTAACTAACAAAACTGTAACTTTACAACTAAACTGAACAAACTTTCTGTGAATGGTTTTACCCAGGGCTCAATCCAGAATTCATGAAGGACTGCAATGTCTTCTAGTCACTGGTGCATGCTAAGAAGAGAATCCTACAGAAACGCATGAGACTCTTCATTGTGGTATAGAGCACTGTTTTTTAAAAATTCTTCCCTATCTCTGACTTACATAGCAGCTCTCAAATGACACTGTGATAAAGGACTGAACCCTGGGTACACACAAGTGAACTGAGACCAGCTGGATGGAAAGCAGGAGATGTAGTGGATCAGGGAGGGAAAGGCATGAGGCAGCTGTGCTCCAGCCTGGTCCCAGTACAGTACTGCCCTGGACACGTGGATCACTCCCCTCCCAGAGAGCCTCTCACGCACAAACAGCCCTCCCTCTCTCCTCTTAGGTAGCACAGGGCTGAGATCCTCTATAAGAGCAATCAGCAGCCACAAGTAGGTACTAGAATCGTGATGGGTTAGCACAGCGAAGTGACAAACATGTTTGAACCTAGCAGCACATAAAAACTAGCATTGGTTTCTGGTGGCCCACATAAAAAAGTAAAAGGACATGTCCAACACTGCAGGTGTTTCTGTTGCATACAAACACCCAACACAGCATTAAGAAAGCTACCCAGGCACAAGGAGAGAACCCTGGACACAGTACTTGAATATAATACTTGAATACTTTCTTAGCCAGTCACACCATTTCCAAGTCCAGAGGGTGAGGTCTCCTATCATAGCACTGTGCTGGCATCCTCCACAGAGCAATCAAAAAAGAAAGAGCAACAACATTCCACGTAGTTACATGCTAGCATTAAAAGCATTTGCATCAACTTCTGACTGACAGCCAAAAATAACACTACACTTTCCTTACAAAAGTCTCACATCCAATAGACCAAGCGTTAAGATGTCTGGAAATAAACCATAAAGGGATTTCATGAGTTCCCAGTTCCTGTTTAATACCTGATTATTACCTATGGCTACAGACAATTTAATGCACCCATTCAGGCTTCTGTATTTCATTCTAAGGGGGAAATGTATTTACACAGAGCAAGTATCCGTGTAACCTCAAAGTAACAAATCTTTTTTAGTATGTAGAATAGTAAATGTGTAATAAAGACTTTTAAATGTTACTCCAGGGAAAATATTTGACTGAATTTACACCCAGAACTATATTTTGGGGATAAAAAATACTTTAGTCTTTTACAGAATGACTGATAGCATTATGAAGAATGCTGGCTACAGGCTGTTTAAACTTCAGGCAATGGAAAAACTTCTGCATTTTGTGTAACTGTGCTCGCTTAGTATCTGTCATGGATTATTCGGGCATAGGAGTTCTCTGTCAAAGACTGCACTGTGATGGGCTCCATACAGATGCAGAACAAAAAGACCACTCTTTGCCTTATGCTAGATAACAAAAATTTTAAGAACTCCTGCATTAACATTTTTCAACGTCAGAATTTTCAGTAAATTTTAAGATGCAAAACCAATGTTTGTCTGCCACTGTAAATTAAATGAAGAGCAGCAATGAAGAAGTTTACATGATAGTCTAGAAACAATCAATTGACCCATGAGTTCTAGCCTTTGCCTGCAACTTTCCAGTTTCTGGTACTCTTAACAGGCCAGGTTTAGTATTTTTGGCTGGAACTGAGATTGTACAAATCACAGTACTTCCATCCAGTAGAACTGAAATTTTTACTGCAGGAAGTCTTCCTTTTTAAAACACCTAAAAGATCATAGAAGCTGTGGCAACATGCATATCCTGTTGGGGCAATTGCAGAGTGTGTGTACAGAGACAGTGAGAGCTTTGTGTGATGACAGTATGGAAGCAGTATAAGAAGCTGGAAAAGAGCAGATTTTTACGCCCACTGAGAATTTTAGTCCTTTAAATGTCTATCAGGGTTACTCGAAGCCTTCAGATATTTGGTATTTGCCTCTAAGTCATTACATTTGGACAATTTTGTTCAAGGCTAGAAAGCAAGTTCACATGTCAGAGCTTTCACAGAGAATATACAACCACTTCCTCTTCCCATTTATAACACACAAAAATCCATCTTGCAATGCTTTTGCTGACCTCAGCTGTGGCAGTACAGTAGAAAGAACAACTGGCCTATTGGCTCTGGGGTCAAACACCGTGAGACTGGTCTCTGTCTGCCTCCCCATCCCATCTGTTACACCATCATGAGCTGAGTAGATGGGATTACTTAGCAGTTTTTCCCACCATTACCCCTGAATTTCCACTCTCACCTTCATACAAACATTTCTGTTTCAGCCTCACATTAATTTCTATCTTGTGCAGTAAGCTGCCCATCTCTCTGATCATATCCTCCTCTCCAAACTACATTCCTCACCAAACAGCTGGCCCACACTGACTACATCAAAGATTTTCCTGTTTATCACACCTTATCTGACAGTTACAGGTGCTGTTTAATGCTATAATGATATATTCACTATTGTGCACTATTTAAAGCAACCCACCCAGGAAAAACATTAAGACAGATGTGGTGCAACATGCCTCACTAACCAGGATCTAGTGAGAGGGAAGATAATGATAAAAATCAAATAATATATCCACCACCACTAAAGCAACACCAAGCAATAAAAGGTTAAGCTAGGCTTACTACAATGCTGTAACTCTTGTTAAAATATGCCAGTATCTATTAAAATCTGTTCCATTCACAGCTATACAACAGATCAGAACTATACAACCCAAGCATGATTTTAAACAAAATTATGGACAGGGTATTTTTAAAATCAGTTAGCTTTGACTTAAAGGCAAAATGTGTTGAAAACCTGTAAATTAATTTTCATAATTTTCCTTTTCTATTAATACTAGCAGGCTTGTCTTGGGTGGGATTTTAAATTTTATTCAAAACTCCCTGGTGTCTGATTTGAAAATAACCCAAAAAAAAAAAAACCCAAAGGGCAAAAAAACCCACTATAGACAAAAAATAAGAACGAAAGAGTCCAAAATATGCTAGTGTACTGCTGGCCAAAGGACTAGGCTAGTTTTCTGGCTGGGCAACTCTTCAAGAATCATTTTCTCTACTGCATGAAAGAGTTATTTATCACAAAAGTCCGTGCAGCCAGAAGACAACATGAGGGACTGGTGCCAAAAAGAAAGGCAGCATCTAATCAAAGACTGGCCCTCAGAGCTTGTATCACTTTTCAAACCATTCCTGTCTGGAGTGCTGTAGCATTTCTCCTACAGGAGTAAATTACCAGCCACTGACATTTGGACTACTCGCTTTTTCTCTTTCTTTTCGTCACTGAATTTCCAAAGTCTGCAAGGTTTTAAGCATGTATTATATACAAATAACACCAGAGCTTTGTGCTAAGGCATCTTTTTGTTTGTGGGAGTTGTCTTCAAGCCGTATCATGTAGCTTTTGGGATTTCCATTGGAGCCAAGCAAGCCGGGGAGGGAGCGAAGCTGAGTTACAATGGGAATATCCGGCTCTGCCTCCCGCTGGAAAAAACAGCAACAACAGCAGGGGAAGGCAAGACTCCTTGACACTGTACGGCAATTGTCCTATTTTGTGGAGCTCAGGAAGAGGGAAGTCAGCCTAACAGCTCCACTGGGTGACTTTTCTGAGAACACTTTCCAAGCTCTTTGGCGAGGCGGCGAGAAGCGGCCGCTCCTCCTGCCGTACCGCGGAGCTCCCTCAGCGCCCGCCGTGCCTCCCTCAGCNCCCCGATGGGGAGGAGCGGGCCGGGAGGAGCCGCCCGTCCCGCCCCGCAGCGGAGGGCAGGGCAGCTGAGGGCCCGGCCCCGCCGGGGGAAGGCAGGGGAACCCTCCCCGGGCGGAGAGCGGGCGTTTCGGGGAGTCCGCGCCTCTCCAGCATCCAAACCGCGCTTTTCCGCCTGAAACAGGTCTGCCTAGAGAGGGGCATCCCCAGAGAAAGAGACGGCGATTTCGCGCTCTACCCCAAATTCTCTTTTGCAGCAGCAAACCAGCGCAGGTTTTACCCAAGAGTTCAATGCCGCCAGTCCGATTAAGGCTGCTGCCCTTAAAGCGCTCACTGGGGAGGAGCACTGCCAGCACTCCACATTAATTTAACAGGAATTTAGGGAAGGCAAATATCCCTTCCTTATTAGTGCTAAAGGAAAGGTCTCAGAGTTTTAGATTCCTCTGGAAACATCCCATCTTCATGTGTGTTGTTCTTAGGATCTAAAAGAAAATTTTGAAACTTCCGAAGAACTTTAATTGAAATCAGTCTCTAGTTGTTACATTGATAAAAGTTTTGTAGTTTGGGTAGTATAAAAATCGTGGAAAGTTTTTTTTTTTATTTCTTTTAGAATACCGTCCCTGTCAGCTACTGATGTTACCAGGAAGATGCAAAAGCAAGTAGCATTGGCATAAAGAAGATGCCAATTTGTCAATAGACAAATCCTGTTTGGTTTTGACAATTCCTTTTGCCAATGCAAATTTTTAAATGGACTTCTGGTTTTGCATTTCAAAATATAATAAACTGAGCTACATCTGAATATCATATATGAAAGTCATAGAGTCCTGTTGTTTTTATATTTAAACTTCTGTTTAATTTGACTTTCAACTGTACATCTTTTTTGTACTTTACATATAGTTCTTCTCATGAGACAGTTTGCCTTAAACTCCAGAAATGTTATATCTAAATGAAAAAGGTACAGCATCCCAGAAACTCTCCTGAGTGAAGCATGGGATAGATCCTTTGGACCCAATACTTCATTCACCACAGAGATGCTAAAATAAACACCTACAAGCTGTGAATCACTGTATACTTCAACAGATTTATTCCTTTAAATTACACTAAAGAATTAATTGACACATCACTGTCAAATGGCAATTAGATAAACTCTACCAACTCCACAGTCAACTCTTCAATACTAGATAAAAGAAGAAAATATGCTCAACTCTTTGGGATATGGCAAAAATACACATTTCAGAGAGTTATAAGGAACAAATTGACTAGAATATTTTCATTGTACTCTAAAATTATTAAATTACAACAGCTTTAATTTGCCTGACCTAAATCATCACTGTAAGACATTGAGAGTGAGAGGCTAAGCCCATGATAGATGTAGAGGACATTGATTCACAAAAATCACAGAATCAATTAGGTTGGAAAAGACTCAGCTCATCAAGTTCAACCTTTGATCACCTATTGTCCTGTTTTCTCCCATTTCACAAAATGTGCAAAGCATTTTCAGTAAAAATGTCAACTTCTTTGCACTTGTGTGGAAAACCTTCATTTCCACATCTGGAACAACAGACATGGGACTTTGGACTCAATCCTGCAAAGACGTATAGCAAGTGCTGGCACAAAGACCCCATTAATGTCTGTGGGACTTGAACATGAGTTTATATTCTTAGATTCTACTTAGTGACATCCTGCTTAACCTAATTCCAATTGTTTCTATCCTCTTAAATTTTCTCAACAGCAGCAGAGAGGAACATCACTATAGCTTACACAGTATACTAGAGATTTGTTAAATTGGATGTCTTATCATCACACCCTGCAGAATGGTTACACAGATTAAAAGGAGATTCTCAGAAAATTTCAAATATAAAATAGACAAATAAAAGTAAATCACAATAGAGTGTGCTCAACAAAGAGCCAAGGATTTCTTCCTTAATTCTGCTTTAAGTTTATATGCAATAATCAGATAAACTTGTGAAATTTGTGGTACTGAGCCACCCAGTGGTTACTTTGAAAAAGCAAAATGCTCTTATTTCAGCAACAGAAATCAACAGGTTGGATGTTCGCGTAACAAATGATACAGTGGTAGAAAGGAATACACGTGCACCACTTCTGTCTGCTCTGTATCCTGAATACTAAACTGGGCACCCTCCAAAGACAACCATCCCGGTTTATAGATGTCCTGTCAGTGACATTTCACCAACCTGAGGTGAGGGTTTCATGAGGGTTACAAACTGGAACAATCAATGCTTTTGATAAACTGTCAGTCTTACTCATTGAACAAGAATATTATTCTAAGTGGGACAGCAAAAATAGGGCAAGCAATAGGAAAAGAGAATCTCAAGAATATATTTATATCACCGAGTATGAAGAATATATTCCCTATCATTGAAGCATGGTTTGTAAATCAGTAGACCTGCCATGTATCACCAAGTCCATTCCCTGCTTTCCCACAAAATGTCACCAGTCATAACAAACAGTAGTTTAAAACTAATTTAATTTCTTGATTGGAACTCCTATGGAAGCATACGCTTGGACCTAAGATTTTGTAACAAAATGAAAAGCAAGAAACTGAGCACTTGAAACCTAGTGCTTTTATTGAAGTTTTACGGTGATGTACAAAATACAGTGTTTTATCCAGATGCTTACAAAAATGAACAAAGATACCATAGCAAGTGCAAAAGAAATATCAAAACAATCTTCCATTGAAGATAAAGGCTCCAAAGGACTCCTATCCAACTATTTCAAAAAGAAACTCCTTAACAGGTTTCTCAGCACCCTGTCTTCCTATGAGCTACTGCTTACTGTTCTTTTTGTTAGTAAATAGTTGGAGAACTGTTACTTAATAACAGAAATATAACTACCTACAAAGTCTCTGTTGGATTACAAGACACCTGTGTTGCAGTTTTCACAGAAGACCCTAAGAAGGTAGTTCTTTGAATAGTCATCCTATTTGAGAAAAATTATTTGTTAGGTTAAAGATAAGCCAAAGTCCAAGTCAGCAGTATTGCATACACTGTTAGAGTACACTTCCTTTTGCAATTTTTCCCATTTCAGTATTTGCTCTGTCAGCTCCTCCAACTCTATCACGAGCACCTCTGTTTTTGACAAAGTGGTTTCCTGAAACAGAAAAGGGTTGGATTTAATCTCTATACATCCTGTCAGTCTATCAGGACATAAAAGTAACTTAAAACAATCAAACAGCATTGCATTTTTCATGATGGAGAAGACAGTAGGTTCAGCTCTTTTACTACTCACCATATTTTTCATCATATGTGGTATCTGAGGAATGGTTCTTACAGACTGCAAATGGCTTTCAAGCTTCTCAATGAAAGTCACAGCCTCAGTCAGCAACTCTACTATACACCTGTAACCAAAAATGAGCTCAAAGGTTGTGCTAAACAAGAATTTAATACCTATAAGCTCTTTTTTCATTGCCCTGCTTTTCTTAGTACCCTTCTCCAGCTTTATGCAAGTTCCTAAACATCTAATTAATGTTTCTGCAATTACACTTCTTGTATGACTCTTAGCAACAAGCAGGGCAGGAATTACAGAAGTGAACAGCCACTTCTTCAGTACGTGGACTAGATTTTTAGACTGTAAGAAGGACTATACTTTAAAAACATGCACTATGCATGTCTGGGAATCATTCACGCTTAGTTCTAAGCAAGGAACAGTGGATGGAAGACACCCAGTGCTAAAGTAACAACTCCTGCTTGGGAGAAGCATAACAAATCCAGCATGTAGCACATTTGTTTAAAACAATACATCACAACTTGTTCTGTAGACTTCTGAAGACAAGACAAATAACCTAAGTAAATATTAATAAAATATGTACCTTCCTATGAGTTTATCAATGAGTTAACTACTAGCTTTTAGCTGAGGTTCTGCTACCATTTTTTATGTCTGTTTTTATCAGTGGAAAATTTAATGAAAGCATGGGATTTTTACTGTCTACTAGTTCAAATTAATCTGGACTCATGAATACAAGAACAATCATTTTCTGTGTGCCTACTTGTGAAAGGTAGCCTCAATAGGCAGGCTCTCTTGACATCTGTGTTTTATCAGCCTCTTTCTGAGAGCCCTCTTCTCTTTCAGTATGGCTTCCAGGTGCCTGTTCATATCTTGCAAAATCTCACACTTTTTCCCTATAAAATAAAATTGCAGTAAATAAAATAATAAAAATGTCCTGCTAAAACAAGAGCAAAATCTGTCCTGGAGACAGAAAGAAAACCACTGATCTATTGCAGGGGACAGCTTACATTCAAGACAGACATTAATCAGAATGCCTTTTGTTGGAGTATATAAGATTTAGTATCAGCATGCACTCAAAGTCACCATACCTACTTTTTAGAGAGTTAGATATGTTAATTGTTTTACATTATCCATATTCTTAAGTAAATTCTCTTTGAGATGAAGTCAACTTCTTAAATGATACCATAGCACTGAAGTATTGCAATAGATTTCACTAGCCTACCCTAACAGTGGCAGGCTAAAATGCTTTTAAGTATCCATAAAATCATAGTGGACAAAGTGTGAAATTATAAATTAATACATATGCCCCCCAAGTGCTGAATTAAAAATATAAGTAAGTTTAGGGGGATAGAGATGCAGCAGAAAGACATGGAGTTTCTGGAAAAGAAGCAGAGCAGCACACCCAGGCCAACAGTTACTGATGATCTCAGAACAGATGCTCCACTGACCCTGGGGAGCTGACCACACCACACCTCCCACACTGTTTTGGAGAATGAGTTACACACAGAGCTTCTACTGATGTACCATAGAGAGTGCAAGTTCAAATAGTATGGAAACATGCTTCAGGTATTAATAAAACACCTACCATCTCTAACAAGTTATTCAGAGACGACTGCTGCAATAACCTCCAGAAGTGTCATGTACTCAGACGAAAATTAAGCTGCTGCTAATTTAAGACTCTTGGTTTTTCTACAGTACAACTGCACTTACCTAAGTAAAAATGGTGAGTAATGTCTGCTGTCTCATTCTCCAGCTGCAACATTTCAGTTTCCAGTTTTATCTACAACAACAATAGCATCAAATGAAAATGCATTTTTAATATACTTATCCAGATATTGTTGACTCTTTTGGGGTGGAGGAGGAAGTAGAAAGGGAGAAAGTGGCAGCATAGAGGAGAGCATGTGTATGAAAGAGAGCAAGTATTAGCACAAGAACATGTTACCCTGCTCTCTGGAGAGTTTCTACTACTAGGTGGGGTTTTTTTGGTCAAAAAGAAAAAGACTGTTTAAAAATACTAACTTAAATAATTTGGTGATTTGTGCTGGAAAAGACAGATCTTGCAACTCATTCCTAAACCACAGAATTTATGATAGAATGGCTTGGGTTGGAAGGGCCGTTAAAGATCATCTAGTTCCAAATCCCTACCAAAGGATCCAACCTGGCCTTGAACACTTTCAGGGATGGGGCATCCACAACTTCTCTGGGCAACCTGTTCCAGTGTCTCACCACCCTCACAGCAAAGATTTTTTTCCTAATATCTAATCTAATCTAATCTAATCTAATCTAATCTAATCTAATCTAATTTAATTTCTTTTAGTTTAAAACCATTCCCCCTTGTCCTAGCATTATCTGCTTGTGTAAAAAGTCACTCTCCCTCACTTTTTAAAGCCCCTTTTAAATAATGGATGGCTGCTGAAAAATCCCTGTGCTTTCAACCTATTTGTAGGAGAATTGTTCCAGTCCTCCTCTGAAACCACTCCAACGGGTTCACCTTTCCTGTCCTGAGGATCTCAGACCTGGACACAGCACTCCAGGTGGAGTCTCATAAGAGCAGAAGAGGAGAATCCCCTCCCTTGCCCTGCTGGCCATGCTGCTTTTGATGCAGCCCACAGTGTGGTTGGTTTTCTGGGCTGTCACTGCATATTGCTAGGTCATGTCCAACTTTCCATCCACAAGAACCCCCAAGTCCTTCTCCACAGTGCTGCTCCCAGTAAGTTCATCTCCTGGTCTGTATTCAGGTTTGGGATTGCCCTCGCCCAGGTGCAGGACCCCACATTTGGTCTTGTTGAGCCTCATGATGTTCTTGTGAGACTACTTCTCAAGTTTGCCCAGTCCCTCTGGATGGCATCCCATCCTCAGTTGTGTCCAGAGCTCCTCTCAGAGCAGCTTCATATCATCTGCAAACAATGCTGAGAGTGCGCTGACCTCCCTGTCTATGTCATCGATAAAGATACTGAAGAGCATCGGTCCCAGGACAGAGCCTTGAGGGATACCACTTGTCACCAGCCTCCAGCTGGACACAGAGCCATTGACCACAACTCTCTGGCTGTGTCCATTCTGCCAAAGCCGTAATCACAGGACAGTCCACCCTTCACACCCATGTCTCTCCTACTTACATCTCTTTCAAAGCAGTTTCATAGTCTATGTAATGTCTAAACCAACATTATAAAATACAAGGTAGCAGCCAATTCAGGCAGTAGGAAATGTATGAGGTTACTGCCTGCTAATCAACAAAATTGCCCATAAGGAGACACATTTTTGTGACTTGAAGTCAACTACAAATTCTTCTTTATTGTTCAGTTTCTTTAGAAAACTTCAGGTAACACTTTAATCAAAGGTGCAGCCTGTTGAGTCCTTCTACTTATATCTAAAACTTTTGTTTCACAGTTTTGTTCTTTTCTTTATGACAACTCAGTCCACTGGGGAAAAAGCTGAACTGCTAAAAAACCCCTCAAAACATGAGACAACATGGCAGTCTGATACTTCATCGGGCCCTTTATTACCTCCAGGTATCGAAGTGTTGAGTGTACACTGACAACAGTAAAGGTTGTACCTCATTGATTTCAGCTTCCATGTTTACCATTTCTTCCATCTCTGAGAATTTCGCAAAGCATGGCGTTCTTCTACAAGTTAAATCCAAAGTCTCCTTTGAAAGTAAGACAACAGGAAAGACGCAATCAGAAGCAAGAACGAATCGAGCAAATGCTCCATCATGGCTTTTAACAGTGCACAGTAGCTGTTCCTCTCCCGCGCTCCGCAGCACAGCACGATTCCCCTTAGGCGAACAACGCCTGAGTCACGCAGCTCCGCGGCGCCGTCCCCGCGGCCGCGGCCCGGGCGGTACCTGGCTCACGATGCCCGCCGCCACGCACCGCTCCAGCAGCACGGCCGCCGCCGAGCGCTGCCCGGGCTCCGAGGGCCAGGGCTCGCCGCCGCCCTGCTCCTCATCGCTCTCCTCGTCGAGCCACGAGTTCCACTCCATCTCCAGCTCGGGATCGCCATTGAGCTCGGAATCGGACTCCAGCTCGCGGTCGCTCGCCCCGCGGGGCCCGGGGCTGGGGCGGGGGCTGGCGGCCTCCACGGGCAGAGTCCCGGTATTTCGCAGGGACAGCGGCGGTCGAGAGCGCCTGGGGGCCGCCATGGCGGGCGTGGCAGGAACGGCGGTGACTCGCGTCCGGTTCCGGGCGGGCGCTGCTGGAGCGGCGGTTCTGGAAGGGCGGGGCGCGGGGGACGAGCCGGGGCTTCGCTCCGCGGAGCGTCTGCCAGCGGCGCCCGGACAGGTTGGTTGAGCTGCGCCGGGCCCGGTGGCCCCCGACGGTGCTGGGGTCGGGGCCGGAGCAGCCGGGCGGGGTTGGGGCGGGGGGAGCGCGGCCTGCAGCGGGTCAGTGCTGGCCTAGCCCCTTGTCGGGGCGCCGGCGGCGACACGGAGCGCGTCTCCTGTCGGGCTCCCCGTCGCGTTTGCTTACGTGCTGTCCCCCAGGCTTCATTCCCCACCGCCCCGCCGCGAACCCGGCACTAATCCCGAGCCTGTGACTCGTGCGCCCTGGGATTAAACCCCACTGGGGTTACGGAGGTGGGTGTCGTAAGTCTGCTATAATAGCCGCGGCAGAGGAGTCGGTTCTCGAAATAGAATAAAGGTTTCAAAAAACCTAAATAAAACAGTAGCAGTGTCGGCAGCCAGCGCTGGTAGATGCCACAGAAATCACAGCCCCTCGACGTGGAGAATCTCCTTATGCTACAGTGTCTCGAAAGAGGCAAGACGTGGAAAATGTGCAGTTTTCCCACTTCATTTTAACTCTGCTTGTTGCATCGTTTCAGTAATAGAACTGCTGTAATGAAGACACCTTAATCTAGGTAAATCTAGGTAAACCTTTAGACTTCTAGGTTCTAGCTATGAGGAAGATGAAAAAGCAGTACTGAAATGGTTCAATGTGTCAGAATGCTTATAGTGTTGGGGACACTGCACATAAAATGACTTTTTACCTTTGCTTTATCACAGACACTTCGGATTGCAGTTCTCTAGCACGGAGTAAAACTGGCTGACACCATTACTTGAACTCCGTGTGCTTGCCAGAGAACTGTTAGGATGGGAAATAGTGCACTAAAAGCCCACCTGGAGACAGCACAGAAAACCGGAGTGTTTCAGCTAACGGGAAAGGGGCTTACTGAGGTAACGTACTGGGAGGGGAAACGTGGCTTGTTTGCATGTGTGACTGACACTTTTGGAGAGAAAATTCCCACTTCACTGTCATAATGCACTTGCATACATGTATTTCTTATAAAAAGTCATGGAACATATTTCAAGGTTTGGTTTTTTGGTGTTTTTTTTTTTTTTTTTGCTTGCCTTCTGATTGAGGATTTATCTGTCAGGGCACTTATATGCTTATGAGCTTATGCTTTACAGTGTGTATATGTTCAAATAGTACTAGTTTTGATGTTGTGATTTTAGAAGATGTCTGTAAACTTGAG
Organism: Rhipidura dahli; assembly: GCA_013399225.1. Lineage (NCBI taxonomy): Eukaryota > Metazoa > Chordata > Aves > Passeriformes > Rhipiduridae > Rhipidura > Rhipidura dahli. The sequence continues at coordinate 900,257 of VXAC01003381.1, forward strand.
GGGGAAAATGTAAATATTATAACCATAATGTTACTTAGAAAGATACTCCACAATTTGTCACATTTAGATACTTTGGTTGTATTTAATTGTAGCCATATGAACAATCTGTACAGGCTGTTCACTGGGCTGGCAGCAAGCATCCCGAAAGTTTATTATATTGGAAATTATCTTAACTTAGACTCAACTGTAGAAAAACATAGAATGTTGTGGAACCCTAGGTCCAGTAACAATTCACAGGATAGCCAAAAATAACTCTATACTGCAGTAGTTTTTCAAGCCTTTTATAACACATCTTTTTCCACTGTCCTACCTCCTATCTTCACTTTTTTTCTGTCAAGCCAAAGGAGAGTCAAAGCCACTGACTTATTCACCAGGACTCCTTGATGGTGATTGTCAGGTTTTTCTTTTTTTCACATGAGTGCCAAGACTCAGTACCAAAGTGATACAGGATGTAAATAAGAATAAGGAAAATGGTATACATAATTATTTTAAAAGGAGAGCAGGAGAAAAATTTTCAAATCATACTCTGCTAAAATATAGAGGAATTAACTGGGTGTAGGGTATTTTAAATGACAGGCATGTTTAAGAGAAGCACATAAGAGGATGAAAATGTAATGTTTTTAATTTTACTTATTTGGATGAAAAACTACTCTTTCTAGATGTTAGTGTTTTCTTTATATCCCTTTTCCTTACCCCAGATTAAATAACATTTTTAAAAATATGTGTTGAGCAAGCTTGCCAATCGCACTGTGGTGATTGGACACTGTGATACATATGGCAGTATGTAACAGTGCTACAATTAAAATTTTAAACTATATGACGTGAAAATTAAAATTTTTATCAACTATTTAAATGCTGTATCTTTTCCCCCCCATAGTTTCCTGAAGATCTGCAGAAGCTAACAAGCAACTTAAGGACAATAGACTTGTCGAACAACAAAATAGAGCTCTTGCCACCTCTCATTGGAAAATTTTCCTTTTTGAAGAGCCTTGCTCTAAACAACAACAAACTGAGTATGCCTGCTAATTAATATCTTCACTGATTTTTAAAATAATAACTTGTTTTCTGTATCAAAAACTAAATTGAATTATTTAACTCTCACAGGATGTAAACGGGGAGTTTAGTCACTTAAGCTGAAATCTTTGGAATTCATGTACAGGATAAAAACCTCTAAATCATAAATTCTACAAAACTAGTTGCCACTTAGTATATTATTAATTTTACAATGACACATGAGTACTTAAACCCATAGAGGTTTTGTGCTGTGACTAACCAGACGTGAAGTTTTAACGGTGTCAGATTGTTTACTACTTGTCTAGAGAACAGGTGATGAATTGTATGTAGACAATGTTGCTGGCCATTCAGCGGCTGTTACTGTTTCTGTTAAACAAACATCCATCATTATGGAAAAATCACAAGGAAGAAACTAGGGGTTTTATGCATTAATTATGTATTATCTGCCTTTTTGAAAAAACAAAGATAATTTATGAACCTCTTTGACTCTGTAGTGCAGCTCAGGAATGTTAGAGATTATACTCGTGTGTAGGTGGAAAGAGGGATGAATGGATGCCAGCAGACCTTACCTGGTGAGGTTTGTGTGCTGGTATGACACAGTATGAATTATCTCATAACTTGCTTCTGAGCAAGTTGAGTGATACCTTTAAAGGGCAAAGGTGAAGCTGTGAATTTTGTGGTTTTTCAAGTGTCATGGAACCTGTTGGCAGTGTTAGTATGGACTATAACTGACAGGCTAAAGTCTCCTGAATAGTGATTTCAGACTGTGATTTGAACGTCTGCCTTGTCTGCATCTTACGGCAAATGGTTAAAAAGCATGTATCATCTCTGGGCTTAAGTTTCTGTGCAGGGATCTTTGCCTTCACTGGAAAATGGGGAGGAATTCAGTGAGAAATTACTTAATATAGCACTGTTCTCCATGCAGAAGCTTATTTGAATTAAATGGGTATGAATGTTTACTGCTCTTTAGGTCATATGTTTTTCTGTCATTTTTCTCTAGCTGCTTTACCTGAGGAGCTGTGTAAACTGAAAAAACTGGAAACACTACACCTGAATGGCAATCACTTGAGGCAGCTACCAGCTGCATTTGGACAGCTTTCAGCTCTCAAAACCCTGAGCCTCTCTGGAAACCAGCTTCGGACTGTGCCTACACAACTCTCTGGTCTTCGCCATTTGGATGTGGTAGATCTTTCAAAAAACCAGATCCAAAATGTGCCTGACTCTGTGGGAGAACTCCAGGCTATCGAACTCAATTTGAATCAGAATCAGGTCTGGTAACTGAGATGTTGTGGGCATGTAGATTTAGGACATGGTTTGTCTTGGACTTAATACAGCCGTGGAACATAAGAGGAGATCAAAACTTTATAGCTAAAAGACATCTCCCGGACACAACACAAATGAGGAATCATAACTAGAATTTGTGTACCTATATATCCAACTGCCTGATTTGATTAACTAAAAAATCCTGAATTTAGTCATGCAGAAAATGATTTGAACAGTTCTTGAGTAGGAGTGTGATAAACAGACGTGTAGGTTGCTTGTCATAATGGAATATAAAAAGTTAATTTGATTTTTGATCATTTGTTACTTATGTATTATTTTTAATTACTTGGTATAGTACAGTTTATATTTACAATATGGCAATTGTTCTAAGTCTGAAACAGATCACTTTAATAATCACTGAACACTACCATTTTAATCCCGTTTCTCTTTTCATTTCCACAAGATTTCCCAGATCTCAGTGCAGATCTCCCACTGTCCACGTCTCAAAGTCTTGCGTTTAGAAGAAAACTGTCTAGAACTCAGCATGCTGCCTCAGAGTATCCTCAGTGATTCCCAAATCTCACTGCTTGCAGTAGAAGGCAACCTCTTTGAAATCAAGAAACTCAGAGAACTGGAAGGTTATGACAAGGTTTGTGTTTTGTTTTGGGTTTTTTTGTCTTTTTTTTAAGGAAACTCCTGGTGAAGTCCTTATTCAGAATACTGAGCATTTATGCTGGTGAATAAAAGTGCAAAATAGTCTGTTGGTAGTGTTGTTGCTACTGGATTCATAACTAACTTCTGAAAACAACTTCAAGAGTTCTTCAAAGATAACTTGATAGGATTCAGGGTCAGTGTTCTTTCATCAGCATCTTTTGAAGGGTAGCTAATAATGACAGGTGTGTCTTCACTTTGATGGGCTGAAAACTAATGGATTCTTCGTATTATACAGCACTCGTAAGTATTTAGCATTAGTTCATCCTTAACACTGGAGATTTGACCATTAATCTAAATTGCAACAAATGCTAGAAATTTTTGGGGGGTGTCTTTGTTTGAAATGAAACCTCTAATAGTTATGCCTGGGATATAAAAATGTACTTTAGATGCAGAATGGTTTTGAGTCTGAGAGCGGAAGCTTAGCTGCTTTTAGTAATGATGAATTCTCTGATAATTTCTGAAAAAAATCTTAGATTTTTTTTTTTCTTTGTAGTACATGGAACGATTTACAGCTACAAAGAAGAAGTTTGCATGATCGCTATTCTGACCCTGTGTATTACCAGTAAGAAGACCTAGACTAGAAGCATCTGCTTCACTGATGTAAACCAAGACTGATAAAGGAAATGATCAGAATAGTCGTCTTCTAGTAGTCTGATACAGCCTGTTGAGGCCACACTGAATAAACTTGAACTAGAGAATAGAGGTATTGAACTGATGAACCTGCCCAGGGGCCAGTTTTGATTTTTGTGCCACAATAGCTTTTAACACAGTACATGTTCTCCTTTGTCAGGGCTTGTTCTTTCACAAAGAAAGGGAACAAGCATTTCAAAGTTGCCAGTTCCCTTTTGTCAGGAAGCTGACTGTTGATTTGTAAGAGGACTATTTCTTCTGGAAACAGTTATCCATAATAGCACATGGAAGTTCTACCACCAAAGCACTGTATGTCTTGCAGCAAGCACTGTTCAGCAGAGAAGAACTTTAACAAATGAGGTTTTAGTTTATAACCTGTATAAATTTTTTTTTATGAAGCACAAATAGTTGTGGTTAAGTTAAATGTTTTATTAACAGCTTCCAGTAAACAAATTGTGGTTTGAGCATCCTTTATTTATATTTTACTCTACAGGCTTTCTTTTCCCATAAGCAAGAATTGCACTACAGTCCATTTTTGCTTGAGCTGTATCAAATAAAAATTAGGTTCATCTTTAGTGTATTCAGTAAAAATGTATATTGCTAGAAAATATAATATCCTTGCACTGACTTCCTGTGTACAGAGCAATGCTGAAGGTTGTAGTTGTCAGCCCACGGCTGCTGCCTTATTACCAAAAGCACCTAGAAGGAGCTACAAATGTATGCAATTATGTAACTTATACTGAAAAGGAAATGTACTTGTATATTTTAGTAAATTATTTTCAAAAAATCAGTTCAAGTTTATTTGGTGTAACTGTTGTCATTTTAATAGATAGTACTAAGATGTCACTGAAAGCCCTCATTTAGCTACTTGAGTCTGTCCTTTCCATTGTTGGTAACGGCTACACCTCAACATTACACCCATAATTAGGACTAGCAATAAGTGGTTCTTTCGTGATGCTCAGAGGTGTATTTAGTTCCCTGACCCTGTTGCCATTTTATTTCAATTCTTACATAGTAATACTTAAGAGTGTTTTAGGGGACATCATCTCCTTAGTCACAGGATCGATGTGAGTCACCATTTACCAGGGAACAAGTTGTACTTAAGAATCCCCATTCTAGCTGTTATTTCATTAAAAAAATAGCTTCTCGTCAGAAGTAGCTGACAGCTCACAATGTTTATGAGATTTTGTGTTCCAAGACATAACCAGAGAAATGCTTTAAGGTAATGCAAGGCCGTGTATAGTCAGAAATCTATTCAGCTTCATACTAATAGATTCCATAGATTATGACGTGTATATTTGAGTAGTGAATTAAGCCTCCACACTTGTTCTAAATTTTAGCTCCTTCTACTTGATACCTAAATCCCATTTGAAGTACTAGCTTTCTTTTTCCTCCAGATTTGCTGTGCATGAGACATCAACAGAACAAATTAGCTGTTAGAAGATTCCCCCTTTGTATTCACCAAAGGAGTGGTCTGTCATCAATATGGATGCACTTGGCAATACTATGCTGTGGTGGCATTTTGGTTTTACTATTTTTTAACTGAAAGTATCTGTGCTCAGAGATGCCACTCCTCTCATTTAACATGCTTATCAGGATTCTTTTTTTCTTTTCAACAATAATGTGTAAAAAGAGACAGTAGAACACAACCATTGAAAATTAGAGTTAGCATTGCTATAAAAAAAAAATCTTACTACTGTGGAAAGTATTTAAGTCAACATTTCTTTTTTGTGATTACTAGTACATTTAGAAACCTCTCAGTTGCTCATTGTTAGGCTCCTTTGCTGCCTTGGAGTTACGACAGCTATCAAAGCTTTTGTACAGCAAAATGGAGAAAGCACCACATAAAATACTGATTTGAACCGCATTTAGTCCTAATTAACTAAACTTGTTCCAGAACAGAGGAAGACTTACTTCTATTTCAGGGAAAAAATAACTGGCTGATGCCTTTACCTGTTTTAACTCACTGCAATTAACTGTGACTAAGCCACAGCATAGAATGCTGTTGTAGGTATTTCAGCACTCTGAAACCTATTAATAGTTTTATATTGGGACTTCCTGTTTTCCCTTCTCATCACCCCCACCCTACAAGTGAAGCTATAAACCATTTTTATTTCTGTGCACAATCACACTTGTATCTTTTTAATTTAGGATTTACTGAGGTAGAACATTACCCTAGTTAACAATATAAACCATTTATGTATTTTGTTTCAGACCTGTATCACTTGCTCTCCAGTTTTCCATTGCAGTAAGACACACATTTCATCCATCTATTCAACCAGCATTTAGACACTGCATTGCTTCAAGTGCAGCAAAAGTGGATTAGCAACTGCAGGTTATTGTGTGGTGTAAACAGTGAGTTGTTTCACCATACAGCCTTCACAGAAGTGAGTTCTGCAAGTAGCTGTACAAGCAGCTCCTGCTGCAGTTCATAGTACAGTTACTGCTGTGCTAAAAATCTGTCTTCCATCAAGGAGTAGAGTAGCTTGAATTTACCAGTTACTGTCCTTTAAGCATACCCATGGGACATGTGCTGCCTCCTCACAATAGTTACGTAAGCAGGCTGTCCCTAGTTTCTTTTCCTAGTTATATAAGTAGAGTAGATACATAGTCTATTAGAAGGACTTCGTCCAAGCTCTTCCCAGGTATGGTAGTCTCTCTTGCAGGTCAGAACTGTTGCAAGTCAACAAAAGTCTCTACTTCTCCCCATACCTCTTCCTCTTAAGTGTTCTGGGGAATCCGAGGCTCTAGTATGAGAGAAAATACAATTTAAATTGCCTCACAAATCAAATTGCATTGGCAGTAGATTAAATCACTACATTTCATCTACTGATGAAATTCATTCATTCATTTCATTGCTAGGCATCTGTTACCAATACTTAACTAGAAGTTTTAAGTTATTTTACTTTGTTCTTTTATTGTCCTGAAGTATACTCCTATGTATGTCGTGGTCTTTCAAAGAAGAGATGGACACAGTTCACTGGTTGAATTTAGGAGATACTGATTTTACAAGGATCAAAACTAGAGTGTTAAAGACCACAATATTCCTCTCCTCCCAACCACACCCATTCTTTTCTAAGCATTTGGATTTCTGTGAAATAAAAATAGAAGAACTTCCTAGTTGCATAGCAGCAACTAGCTCTGCCAAGTTTTTCAAGGATAGGAAACTAAACAAAGACATTTCTAAGAGAAAATAGTTTTAAAACACATTCAGTTATAAAAGTATGTATTTTTTGTGCACAATATAGAGTTTAACAATCAAAAGCAGAAACTGTAAACCTTCATTCTTAATAGCATTCAGACATACAAAGATGTACAAGTGTCAATTTCATACCATAGATACGGAAATTAAGCATCTATTCTATAGACAACAGTAAGACATCAAAGAAGCAAACTGTTTTTTACTAACATAGGCACCAACTCCCTCACAGACTTGGCTCTTGCTGCATCATAGAACAGTATTGATACTCTGGTAATACTCAAGAGTCTCAGAAATTATCTCCTTGTGTGGTGTTCACTGCAGTACTACAATTTTGATATACCAATCACAGCATTCTATCAGCCAACGTGCTCATTTATTGTTAGAGCTCAGGCAAGTCAAGAACAAGGACTTGCAATGGTGAGGGAGAAGAACATTCCGATGTTTGGAATGTCCAAATGCTACAGAGCAGGCTTGCACTGTGTAAGCAGAATAAAGTAACCACTTCAGTCTTCTGTTCCAGGAGACAATCAATCATAATTAAGTCACATATGCTTTGCTTTTACAATTAGCAGCAAATATTCCTCAAGTTAATCTAAGTTTTTAAGAAGGAAAAAAGGGCATACAAAGTCCCTATGCAGGTGGGTGTTTGAAGTTTACTATGCAGTGTTCTTAAAAGTACTTCTTTGCTACTTTTTTTAAGCACATAAACTTCATTTACTGATTGAGCAGCTAGTGAGCTTTTGAAATTCATTAGCATTCCAACAATTACTGGAAGCTAGACAGGAGCCAACCCACACTACTCAAGTATCTAGTTCCCTAAAAATGACTTTACCTTACTCACATAAGGCAAACTGCCACTGGCCTATTTTTACATGCAGCTGCCCCATCCTTTGGTCAGTTGTTTGGGTTTTTTTTGTTTGGTGGTTTGTTGTGGGTTTTTGTGCGTGTGGTTGCTGGTTTTGGTTTTTTTATATCAAGCTGTCCTGGGATACTGGTAGTGCTGACTGCATTTCTTCTATAAAGAAAACAGAAACTTAACAAACACTGTCTTTCATTTCAGTGGATTAGTGTCATCTCTGACTCCGGGATTCAGTATTAGTGGCTACAGGGTATTTGTGAACTGTCCTTCAAAAAAGCACCCCATAATGCTAATTATTTGAATTATTCCTCCAATCAATTTGGTTTGAAAATTTTTGCCACCCAATACTGACTATCAGTATTAGTGCAAAGCATAATTTTCAACTTTAAAACAGGCATAATATATTGCTGGGTTGAATCAAAATTATCCAAGTCATTTGCAATTTAATTACTATCAAGATTTCAAGAAAATCTTTTTATTTTACAGTAAAACCAAAATATTTTTCTTCACAGGAGAGTACTTTACCTCACCTGGTCAGAAACTCCTCTATCCTGCAACAGAGTAAGAATATTTTATTTGCAAGCAACTTGGATGCGTAGTATTTCCAATTGCCAGTCCCAAAATCTGCAATAATAAATCAGTCAGGAATCTATTTAGAACTAGTTTATTTAGAACTAGCATACATAAATAGTTACTGCTTCCTCCAGACTTGTGACAAAGAAGTTTCACAATAAGCTTCTCTGGGTTTGGTAGGTTTAAGAAGCACCCCCAAAGTCACTGCTGAGAGCAAACTCTGCACCAGATCTCAATCATTATTTCGCACTGGAGAAAGGCATAACCTGAACTCCAGTGAAAACTGGCCAAAAGAGAAAAAGACATAGGATGCAAGCAAACTGCTTGCTTTTCTACTCACTCTCTTCCAGTTCAGATGCATCATTTAAACACTTAAAAGTTAACTTTTGGATGAGGGGTGTAAAGTTTTCCATCAAATAAATACTTTGGAGAGATGTTTTTATTTTCTTCTACTCATGTGTGCATGGGGTTTAGATCAGACACATATATATACACACACAACAAATATTATCAGAACAACGCAACATGATTTAGTCATGGCCTCCAAACTGATGTCAATTTACAGTAAAGAAATGGAAACCTGTATATCCCTCTGGTTACCATTACCTTAAAGTTCATGTGCTTAGGAAGTGTTTTAAAGCCCTCAACCCACAAGTTGTAAGTAATGGGCTTCCTCAATTCAGTGATCCACAAATTCAACTCCAAACCAATTGTGTGGTTTGGATTGTAAAACTGTGGTTAGATGCTAGAGATACAAATCAGACAATGTTCACCTAGTCCCTAGTTTAGTGAAGACACTCAACTTATGAGGTATTTCAAACAGTGCAAAGTGCCCTCTCCAACTTTCCACAACTGTGAATTCAGGTTACCCTGTTTGTTCAACTTCAATAAAGGACTGAATTTTCGGTGCAGGAAAACAAAATTTTAAAAAATAATAAAAAGAAACTGGGAAGAGCAATAAAACATGCAAGAGGATTCTCAAAGCCCTAACACTTGTAGCCCTGAGCAGTGTAAAGAAAGTGAAGGCAGATGAGTAGAAGGAAGTTGGCTGCTTTCTTGGAGTCAAGGCCATGTTTACATGAAGCAATAAAAGAAAACTAATCCCTACAGAAGGGGTACTGCTTCATTTTTCCCAGCCCCTCTTATTTCAGAATAGAAGCTTCACAGATCCATGAATATGGTGGCTTGCAGCTGGAGAGGCTGTCATTGAACAATGACAGCAGGCTTTAATTTTCAATTAGTTTCTTGGCTCTGATGTTGGCTTGCTCAATGCGTTCCCTGTTTGTATCAGCCTGAAAGAGAGAAATTCATTGGTCATTTGCAGACTTGATGCAGAACAATTTAAAAATTCAAACTGACATGAACTTCTGAATTGCAAGGTATCATCATTGCAGTAGAGAGAAGGGGAGCAACTTCTGTATGCTGGAAGTAATTTTTTTTTCCCTAGCCAGCATATGCTGTCAATTTTGGCAGAAACAACCAGGAGAAGTAGACTTTACTCTTTAGCTGACTTTTGAAAAGCAGCGGCTTGCCTCAGCTGGTCAGGAAGCATGTTAACAAAACATGGGAATAAAAATTCTCTCCCAGTGTTTAGACATCTTAACTACCTCTACAGAGCAACAAGGTTACTCTGAACTAGAAGTAATAGTCAAAACTGGGCCTATGGGCATGAAGTCAGATTTATTTTGCTTAGTGCAAATCCCTAGTTTTCATTCACACCCTCTCCAATGTCCTAGTATTGTAACAATATGGTATTTGTAAGAACAAGCTTTAGATTTTATTATTGTTTAATTTACTATAATAAAACATCAAAAGTCAAGTCACAGCATCTAGGCTGAACAAGTGTCAAATATAGTTTTACTGAGAGGTATGATAAGGAGTTTATAAGTAATTCCCCAGTTATGCAGTGCACTGTGGGAAGTATGCAGGAAGTGTAGTAAGCACAAAACTAGTCCCTGCCCTTACCATGAGTAGAACTCCTAAGAAGTGCAACCTGTGCCAAGTTAAGCATTTCACACCTTTGTATTGCAATGGGCTGGGCAGAGGACATTTGCTGTCCAAGTCCTTCCCTTCCTGCCTTTGGGGTCAAGGGGAGGGGCAGGACAAGAATCTACTATAGAAAAGGGAGACTAATCTGTTAATAACACTTTCAAAACACTAATCAAGTTACTAGGTCGTCTTCTAAGAAAAAGCCAGTAACGTAAGTTTCATTACAGGTTTATTCAGACTAGGAGTCCTGCATAACCCTACCAAAAGTCACTCAGTCTAGCCTATTTCCCAGGTGAAGCAAAATTTTTAAAAAAATAGAAGTACCAATTCTCTTCAGAAGTTAAGATTAATACTGCTCTTCTTTTCTTTACATGATACTGTTGTTTGGAGATTTACAGACAACATTTGGTTTGGTTTCCCTACTGTTCACTACATTTAAGAATTTATCAGCATAAAATAATTAATTTAAATATCCTCAGACAAGATGCCAGTCTCAAAACCAGGAATTGCACTTTAATTTTTATTCTGTTCTGTAAAGCAATTCTAACTTGTATACACTGTATTTTAATAGTAAGACTTGGTCAGCAAGATTTATTCAAATCACTAAACTGAAAGAGCATCAGGCCAAAATAGATGCTTGAATCTACTAGAAACACTATTGCTAAAAACAATAATTCCCACTTGCAGTTTATTTAACCAGGCAGTTTTCAGTCTGCTTTTTAAGTTGTAAGAATTTCACACCTCATTTTTGATTCCAAGAAATTTTCTAGTGTACTTTAAACTGTCTAACTTTTTAATCATGGTAATCAGATGTGCAGTTTCAAGTAACAGTGAAGGCATCCTCCATATAATGTTGATCTGCCTTATCAGTACTACAATCCCTTAATTACTAGGCAAAACTGAGATGCTGACACAGGTGCAACCAAGCATTTCTATCAAACTAGAGAAATTCCATTCCTCTTTCTTTTAACTCTACTGCACATTTCAATGAGATTTTTAAATTCCCCTTTTGTCTTAATACTATAATTTAACAGTAATCAGTGTTTACTTCTATGTTTTGAAATCTTTAATATACACTAGTCATTAAAGCTTTTGCTTCCTTTCTCAACCGGGATGCCTATAAAATAACTTCTACTCATTTCAGAAGATGGGCATTTCTAGAATAGGCTTAATATTCTCATTAAGATGCCCTTTAAAAGAAACCTCCCCAAAACACATTTATATATGTTTAATCTGGTTGGAGAAGCTAACACTTAAGTAATAAAATTATGTTAAAAAAGAAAGTTACTATGACTAATTTCATGTGCAGATGAGAGCAGGCCATTCCCTACAAACTCCATTATTCCCAAGTCTCCGCAGCCCCAATATTAATTCATCCACAAGAATTAGGGCAATGAATCACCTGTGTTTTACTTTACATTCATTATAGTGACTTTTTAGGAATTCCAAAAGAACCTTGCTATTGTTAAAACTACCTATTCCCTACCAAAAGAAAAGAAATTCCTTGAAAGCTAAAATCCTCCAGGTATATCTCCAGTAAATGTTTGTCCTTTGTCCTTTTGATCCCATGAAGCTTATTAGTTTTCAGAATAAGTAGTAATCTGTGCTGTATATTTAGGTTTCCTGACACTCAAGCATTTGAACTTTAAGCTATGTACCCTATATATATATATATATATATATATACATATATATATATATATCAAGGTATATCTCTTCAAATCACTGCAACTTAAGAGAATGGTTTAACCTTACTACAGTGAATACAGATAGGAGAGTGAGCACAATCCTAATACCTCTCAGTTACAACCTCTGAATTGAAAGCAGAGAACACCTTTGACGCTTACCTTTACATTTATCCGGTCTATTTGCTTATTCTGGGCATCAATCTCATTGCCCATATCCAAAGCCATGTTTTTCAAATTCCCAAGAATGTTTCCAACTTGAGCAAGATTTTCATCCATTTCATCTTCTCTGGCATCATTGGTTATCCTGTTCAAATAATTAAGGCAACATTTCAAGAATCAAGAACTTCCTTTTACCTAGCCCAAATTTACTCTAGTAGAACTTGTTTGTTTGTTGCACAATGCATTCAAACCAAGGTATGCTTTTCCCCTTCTACAACTTCCTGTATTCCAAGCAAGCATCCATCAAAAAAAGAGTGCTAAGCTAGTCACTACTACAAAAACAGCCTTAAAAATTAAAATAGTTACCAGAAGTTTAAGACATGAGTTTCTCTCAAATATATTTTATGACAGTAATAGGCCTTGATATTTTTAACAGTCCCCTCAATAACTGACTAGGAAGCCCTAAAGCTCTCACATCCAGAAACAGGCTGACAATACCACCACTATGAAAAATAAAAAAAAAGAAGCATAAGATGAGCACTACAATACTAAAAGTGGAGGTGTCTGCCATCTCCTCTCTAAGAAGTAACAATTCCTCCAAACAATAGTAAAAAATTTACTATTTAGCAACTTCACCTAAAATGCATCTGAAAGAAGCTGACAACTAGTAACAGGATTTGTGCCTTTGAGATTGAAGAATACGAACAAGCAAACCTTGTAATATATCCACCACTTGGTCCTCCAGAAGTCTGAGGCTGCTGCCGATTTATACTTCTTGGTTGCATGGATATCACATGATCTGCCGAGTTCTCCGTTCCATCTCCCCAGGTTGCTCTGTACGCTTTGCTGGCCTCAAAGTTCTTTGTCCTACTCCATAAAAATAAAAAATCTTAACCACTACATCAGAAATATGGCTTCCTGACTGAAATTCAGTATTAATCTAGAATTTTCAGAAACATTTGTCTTGTGCCCGAAGGAGATTAAATTTTGTACAGACAAAGCTTTGTATATATAATACAATTTCTTGTACCTGGATAGTACAAACACAACTGAGTTATTCTAAGGACAGTGACTTCTTTGGTCTTAAGCTTTAATACAAGAACAGTAATTTCCCTAAAGCAATACTTCACCAGAAGACAAGCTTATGACAGTAACAGGAAAGCTCACCCTGTCATGAAATAGAGTTGTACTTACAACAGGAATTAATTTAGAGTAAAGATTAGTTACCTTTCAGGAAGAAATGAAGATGAATGCACTAACACCCTCAAATAAATACCTATACTACGCAAGAAAACTATTAATTGCTATGGTTATTTATCAAACATTAAAAAAAATTACTTGGAAACAGAAAAAGTTAATGTTTCTCATGTTAACTTTGATTATGAAGTAATAGTAATAATGTTTAAGTAGCTCTTTCATTCTGCAATTCAATTGTACTAACTCCATTAAATCAACAAACCAACTTACCATTACACCTTTACCATGTAATTCACAGAAGAAAAAAAAAGCATCACACAAAGCAATCTCAAGAATCACAGAGCCACAAAAGCGAGGGGAAGAAAACCTAAGAAAATAAACTTATCTAAATTGGGGTCTGTTCTCATGAACCCTAAAGAACCTACTTTGAGAATATTCTCAAGTTCACCTTGTTTTGTGGCATTTTCACATTTAAGCTAGGCAATCCAGACACTGCCAGTTTTCTGCTTCTTTAGACACCCGTGAAGGGAAATCTCTAGTGTCTCTCAGTACATCCAAGTTTACAACCACAGGCAGTCAATTTCTAGAGATATAGTGCCTTTCAGTAACCCAGATGTTACACGTTTGAAGAGTTGTGAAATTCGCTGTAATGAAAGAATATTCCCCCTCATTCTACTGCTGTTTATGTACTCAGTATGTGAAATTATGTCTCATGAGTCAGATGCTACAAAAAGTAATCTAGAATGAATATATCAAGGGGAAAAAAATAGAAGAATTTCTCAGTTCATAATGGAAATATTACACCAAACAAATGCTAAAGAAACTTAAGCTAGTCCATTCTAGCTCCTTGTACATACACAAGCTTAAAAAGCTCTTCAGATCTACTGCAGCTAGATTGAGTATATTTTAATCTCATTTATACTAAAGCCATAACAGCAAGAGATCTTTGTATGATTTCCTTCTGGAGAAGCAAGGTCTTAGGTGCCAGAGGCAACTGTGAGGACTTTATTAACAAAACCAAGCAACCTGAAGTCTAGTTGCACATGGGAAGTAAACAGCTAGAAACAAATTTATTGTTCAAAGTAAGCACAGTTTGGAAAAAAACTTCTCATCACCTGTTTTTAAGACCTGTTTTTCAAATTGCTATACATTGATGTTTCTCAACTTTTATTTCTGCAAAACTAAGGCAATTTATACAACCTGTCAAACCATCACAGGCTCAATCAGTTGTTCACCATTTCCACAGTTAATAATATCCTCTGTAGTAATGGACATTTTCTATTCACAGCAGTATTACAAAACATCACAGTCACAAGGAGAACCACATGCAGACAGACATCATGCACATGCAAGCACAAATGCAATAGAAACATCACTTCAGACAGCTGGTTAAATATGCATCTGCACTACTAACACTGACCTTGTCCTAAAATCCACTTTCACCAGTTTAAGTGAATACAGCTTCTTATCCTAGTCTTCATTTTTAGAAAGCAAGCATCAGTGTTAGGAGAAAATGGAGAAGAAAGAGTAGTAAAGATCAACAAAAAGGTAAATTGTTATTAATACATAGATTGCATAACAGAACTGTCAGTATTTTGTGTTTTCACAAAGCTTTTATAAATAATCTAAGCCTAGGAGAATTTAAAAAACCAATATGTCAGCAAGTATTCTGATTTAGCTTATTTATGCTTTTATGAAAAATATGAAAAGCTGTGGAAGTAACTGGTTGATAAATCTGACATTGACAAAAAGGTTAGTTTAGCAGTAGGTATATGAAAGACACTCACTTTCGTTTTTGCTGCCCTCTACTTACCCATTTTTTTCCTGTACATTACTGTCCAGTTTGGTACACAACTATTTCTGTTCTCATTATCTGTGTACTTGGAGTGCCACAAGAGTTCACAAATTCTGAGCTTGCTCAGTGTCAATAAGCTGCTTAGCTTCAGTGAAATAAGACTATCAACTACAGAAAAAGACTGAGTGTGTCAAAATGCTCAAAGTCCACCAGCTTGATCCAATGAATACAAACCCATAAGCACACCTATCCAGAGATCACGACATCTGCATTTTCAAGGCACTAAAGCACTAAGACTTTCAGCCATAGAAGCCACATTCATATCTATCCTAAATGATCCTCAAAGTATTATTCTTTTGGTTAAGCAGACTCAGCCACTACAAGGAATTGTTACCTGAAGTTCTGCTACTTCTTCACTGATAAGATATTTTTGCTCATGCTAAAAAGCAAACAGCAACAAACACATACGCTATTCACTTCAGTCACCGTACTCAATTTATGTGTCCTTCATTTGGAAGGGCTATGATCACATCCAATTCACACAATTTGGTACTTTACTGCTTAAAGGTAAAGCTAGGACACCATAAAAAATAATTCTGGTCATTGTTCAGTCTGTTTACTTGTTTAAAAGTACAAATCAAATGCCATACTAAAGATTAGATTACTTAACTGACTTAGATATGGCAGCCTTAACACTGATGTTATAGAGGTACTGTGAAGCAGGTCTGCAAGAATTTATGCAGTCACTAGTAAAAAGATTAAAGCTTTAACACCAGTGTCTGCTCTGTTCTCCTATTCTCATCCTCCTTAAAGCATGCATATTTTTAAAATGCTTAGAGAACCAATTTAATTTCCTTCTCCAAAACATAAATTGTCTTGCTTTTCAATTAGTACAAAAGCACTATTGTGAAAAAATTATTTTTGGAATCAAATTTCTAACAGACAGGCACTTACATATAGCTATTTACAGTCCAATTTAGTCTCATCTGCATGGACATTGATAATCTTCTACTAAATAGAACCTTTAAGGAGATTAGGGCACAATTGTGCAGGATGTTATATGGCAGCTAAATTTACAGTAAAAGAGGCACAATGCATGGTTAGATACAAGTAGGCTTCAGTTACTCTCATACAGTTTTAAAAGGATGCAGCTCTACAAACAAAACAAATCAACTTTGCTAGAGATTCAGTACTTTTTAATTAGCTCTTTTATTAGTGAATGTCTCCTGGTATAGTAGCTATTGGGAATATTCTAGAACTCCAGACCCAAGTACCAATATAACTGACCTGTTACAAGGACAGACACAGAGCCCACAACATTTGTTGAGCTCCGTCAGTGTCTTCTCAGCTTCTCTCATGTCCTTATTTATCTGGTCCATGCCTTCTTCTATACGATTTAGTTGTTCTAGAAAAGAAACAAGTAACCTGAATAAACATGGATTGGGGGAAGTTGGGGGTGGGGAAAATTAATATTTCTTTAAAGCAGGAAAAGGTTTCAGTTCCATCTTGATACCAAAACTAGTGACTTTTTTCTTTCCTGCCTTCTAGGATTTTTTTTTTAATTATTTTTAAGATATTCAGTGAGAGATTTTGTTTACTGCATTGCTAATATTTCCCCTATCCTTAGGGCAGCATTTCTGTTGCTACTTTTAGAATAAATGCAGGTAGTTGCCTTCTTGCCACGGTGGAAAGAAACAGTTTCTGTAGCGGAGCTGTATTACATTGTAACTATTATTACCTCGCAACTACTTTGAAACCTCTTTTCAATACTACAAACACACAGGAATAACCACAGGAAATCTCATTTTCACCTAAATAGTCTTTAATAATAAGCCTTTTGTTTCAGCAACAACTCTTGTATGATAATCCTTTTCTTACACTGATTGCATTTTAATACCGATTTTTAGTGTTGGGGAAGAACTTACCTCCTTGTTCATCCAGCATGGTAATAGTTTTGATGCCAACATCCTGGGACTGCAGAAAGAAATTTAATTGCAGATATAAAACGAGATTGCAGTGCAAAATCAGAAGGTCTGGATACTAACTTTGATAATCCAACCAAGTTTATAATAAGACACTGTACTTGAAATAACTTCTGTAGCAAAGCTATTATAAGTCTCAAATTATAAGCTATGTTAGGCTGATAAGCGTCTCACCTGTTACACCATCTCAGTTAGTGGGGGTTTTATGGTGTTTTTGTGAGGGTTTTTTCACATTACAACAAGATAAAATTTATTGTAATACTCAGATTGAACTGTGACAATGTATAGCTAGAGAAGTAAACCTAGCTGTGCTTCATTTTGAGAAGTGGTATTTGGTTCATTCATCCCTACATCCTTCAAGAGGGCTGCCAAGGCCTTTAGTCCTGGAAGCCAGAATAAAAGAAAGAAAAACAAAGCCTGCAAAACCATTCCTAAGAATTCAGCAGTGAGCAATATACTACAGCAGAGCTCTTTGCTGGCTCAGATTCTTGGATCTAGCATGCAAGTTGCACCCATGCTTTACTGTAAACTGGCAGCATAGAATGAATCACCAAACTACAACACCAAGAGAAATTATGTTGTCTCATGACATGTACTTAACATTTTTGTGTGAGAGGTATTCATCAGGCTGTGGTGATTCAAATGCCTCACTGATAACAGCAGCATCTTCAGCAAGCCATAACTGTGTGGAGTAGATTCCTCATACAACTTCACTTAGATAAACCCAAAATACAGATTTGTTTCAAGTCATGTAAAAGGGTGTTAAAAGAGTTTTCATTATCAGGCCTAACTACAGTTAAAACTGATGAACAGACTGTAAGAAGGTGTATGTAGAATTACTTGTTTAGGAACCAAGAGTACTACCTCTACCAAGAGTGCCTCTACTACCCCACCTGAGCCCTCACAGAGAAACATTCTAATACTCTTCAAAGACAAACTAAGCTAAAAGACAAATGGAAGATGTTATGAAAAGCAAATTATGCAGCAGCCAAAGACATAACAGACCATCAGAAGACTTTTTACAGCTACTCTGTAGCATTTGGAGATCAGAGCATTTTGCTTAAGAGGAAAAAAGGTAAAAAGGATATTGATTCTTCTGTAACCTGATATAATGTGAAAATCACAAAGGTTATGCCATTCTAATGCTACTACTGAATCAAGGCAGCAACTTTTAATGACGAAGTGTATGTGTCTTGAGAAAGACAAAAAACTGATTAAAATCACTTTATGACATGCTGCTTTTTATACCTAATAGGTCCAGAGAATTCAAAAGCTTTTCCTTACCTCAATGGCCAAGCCAAGAATCCTCCTTGTGCTTTCCAAAGACTAGAAAGAGAATGTGAAAATGAGTGCATTAATTACTTATATACACATGAGTGTCTGAAATTCTTCTTTGCCAGTTCATTGTAGCAAGGCAATAGTATACAAAGGTTCATCACCTTGTCTGTATTTAATACATGCTACAACACACTCATAGTGGCAGCACATTAATTTTTCTTGGTTTTTAGTCCTTGCTATTACTTTTCTTATCCCACTGGAAAGTCATTACAAAAGATGACACATTCAAATGAATTTTAGTTAAATAAGAAAGCCATGAAGTATATCAATATGATTAACAATGCTGTAGATACCCAAATGCCATCATATCAGTAATCAGGACTGGGTGATCAGTTAAGTAAGTGACTTTAAAATTCAGAAGCTAAAATTTATTCTTATTTTTAGGAGTAGTCTTCACTCCACTATTTACCAGGTAAAGTGAAAATTGAAAACATTCAGCTATAACCTTGCAGAATCATTATCCTGGTCTGTCTTTATTTTTAAAAGATACTCTCATCTTGTCAGACAAGTACTGTAATCCCAGATGTCTCCCTATAATATTTACCTCATCAGTGACCTGGTTGGCCCTCAGCTGAATTTCTTCAGGTGATAGCTCATCCATGATGAGGAAATACTACTTGTAAGTGATCACGTTAAAGATAACCTTCCCCCTGTAATAAAACACCAAGTAAGCATCAAATTATCCTTTCATCAATATTTTGAGTTGAAACTAGAAGATAGTTCTAAGAATGAGAGCCTATACATTTTAAGTCAGCTCAGTAAAACATCTCATTAGGACAAGAAGACACTAAAATAATTCTTCAGCTGATAGGACCTAACTGAGGAGCTAAAAGAAATATAGGAACAATCAGTAGATGAAGCGATTTTCTTTCCAAGATTTAGCTTCCTAAACATTTTTTTTAAAATTCTATTGTTAGGTAGGTAAAAAACAGGAAACAAGGTCTTAAAATAACAAGCTTCTCCATGCTGGAAAAACACATTGGTTTGCCCAGTAATCTAGAAATAAATTCATTATGACAGTTAAGTTACTAGATAAACTTTTAAGTGTTCTTTCCATTTCCACTGTAGAATTTCAATAGTCAGAAAAAGGGGAAACATTTTCTCAGACAAAACACTACCTAAAACAATCCCAGTAACACTCTAGAAATGGTTGGTGTTATTGCATGGTGAATTCCTCAAATGCAAAAGGATCTACAAAGGTTTTAACTGGTATGTCTGCAACTGTAGCAAAGGTTTTCTCATCTACCTTTCTCATAATAAACATAGGGTCATAACTGAAGTCCCAACACACCATGATTTACCTTTCACTATCAACAGAAGATATATATTTTGCCTAGAGATACAAGATGAAAAAGCAATCTCATCAATCCAATAAATAACCTATCAGAGACAGGTTTTCAGAACTAAGAATCTGCATTTTTGTTGGAGGAATGGTAATAAAGCCAGCACTCCTAGCAATGGGAAAACAGAGCTCACAGGCTATACAAGAATTTAATGATAGCACATAAGGTGAGACATAAGAGGGTATTTTTCCCCAAAGAATTTTCCCCCTTAACTTTAAACTAATCCTTGATCATTCACATGAGTAGCTTGCAATTAAGTTCACTTTACCAGTGGATATAAATCCAAACATCCTGCTTGACTTGATCCATTTCCCCCTACAAGATCAGTATTTTAGAATATGTAACATAAGTAACTGCCCCTAGGAGGGCAAATTTAAGCAGATTTGCCCAGCTGTTACCCAACAGCTCTTCGCAGGAAGTGTGCATAACTCTGGTGGTGAGCTTAAATCAAGGCACCTAAATCCCTTACAGCTGAAGTACTTCAGGATTTAAAGAATATTTCAGCAGATTTTGTCTTCAGCACCTAGCATAGCCTGAGACTATAGCTCTAGGAGATTTTTCTAAAGTAAATCTCAATGCAAGTTTTTGCTATCATAAAAAAAAAAAAAATCAAGACATTCTCACACAATGCCTCTAAGTAACTCTGTTTGCAGTAGTCCAATTTCAGTGTGTAATCAGTGAAACACCTTTTCATTCACAGGCTTAACCTCCTTTCATGAGGTTTATTTCAGGCAGTCCCAGCTTTGAATTTGGGAATGCCCTTCAAGCTGATTTGCACAGCTAAGGAACAGTAAACCTGGGACAGGGGAAGAAAGCATGCATTTTCACTGAATTAGATTAAACAAAGGAAAATGACAGCAAGTTGGTTCTTTGGATGAAGATCTTGCACTCAATATTCAGAAATTGTATGAAAATTCAATTATATATTCAGCTGTATAGAACAAGGAGTATCTCAATTACTGCAATTGTTGCAGGCCTGGCAGCCTTTCCCTGCTTTGGGTACCACCAATCAAGTACTGTTGAAGCTGTGAGCCATAAAATACATCTCATCTTGGACATCAAAATGAGTATCACATCCCCACCCCATAACAACTTCCCAAGAGTCCCGCTGTAATTGCGGAATATGGCTGCAAATGCAGCTGTATTCCCAGAGCAACCTGGTGATTTCTTTTTCATCAGCTCAAAGTCCTGCTTCCCCTTGCAGCTGTGGATTTAGACTATCCAGAATTTCACATAGCAGCATAAGCACAACCGCAAGCTGCACAATGTAACTCCAGCTTAGAAGCTGTCTGAGTTACCCAAGAGCCATATTGTAGCCAACGATACACAACACAACAGCTGCTTTGGCTTTTGGGGTGAGAGCACGACAAAAGCATTTGTAAACATATATAAGGACTTGTCTATAAAAGAAGTCTTTAAAGGGTGATAAGACGCTTATCTTTGAACAATTGCTTGCAAATACATTATACTACTACCTTCATGTCAAGGAACCATCCAAAACCTGAAGAAAGCATATATACTTCTCATCAAAAACTGAGTTTTGTGTTTTATTCAATACTGTCAGAATATTGTCCTGTGCTACTAGAACTACAAGTTCATGGAGAAACCACTGAAAAACAAGCCAATAGTTAGACTGAAAGAAGGAGAAGAAAGGTGACAACTCCCAAACTAGGAATACTAGGTGATGCAGTTTGGCAAGTAACTTCATGAAGCTATGAATTAACTTTGGTCTTCAGAAATGAAGCTCGCATATACTCCACTAAATAAATCATGGGCTTTACAGCTGTGCTTTTATTAATAAAATCCTGTGAAAGATAAGCCATGTGAAATATGATAGTAATTACATGAAGAGACACAGCAATCATATGAAGAGCTACTTCATGTAGTATTAGCTATCAAACTATTCCCCCTCCACTTTGTCCTATTCATGTTAGCTGACAAAGGAGCAAGCAACCTGCTTGTAATACAAATAAGTCAGCAGTAACAAACTAAAACAGAAAGCATCTGGTTGCATCTGACATCAGACAATGGCTTGAAAACACAGGTATTTGCCATGAAACCACAGAATCGGTCAGGTTGGAAGGGACCACAGTGGGCCATTTGGTCCAACCTCTCTGCTCAAGCAGGGTCATTCCAGAGCACACAGCACGGGCGTCAAGATGGCTCTGGACTATCTCTAGTGAGGGAGACTCCACAACCTCTCTGGGGAACCTGTTCCAGTGCATGGCCACCCACACAGTGGGGTAGCTTTCCCTATATTCAAGTGGAACTTCTTGTGCGCCAGTTTCTGCCCCATTGCCTCTTGTCCTGTTGCTTGACACAACTGAGCAGAGCCTGGCTCCATCCTCTGACACCCTCCCTTCAGATACTGATAGACATTGATGAGTCCCCTCTCAGTTGTCTCTTTTCCAAGCTGAACAGGCCCAGCTCCCTCAGCCATTCCTCATAAGAGATGCTCCAGTTTCTTAATCATCTTCATAGCCCTTTCCTGGACCCGCTCCAGGAGCTCCAAGTCTCTCTCCTGCTGAGGAGCTCAGAACTGGACACAGCGCTCCAGATGTGGCCTCCTCAGCAGGGCTGAGCAGAGCAGGATCACCTCCCTGGACCTGCTGCCAATGCTCTTCCTAATGCACCCCAGGGCACCATTGGCCTTCTTGGCCACACGGGCACTGCTGGCTCAGGGACAGCTTGTTGTCCACCAGGACCCCCAGGGCCCTCCTGGCAGAGCTGCTCTCCAGCAGGTCGGCCCCCCGCCTGTGCTGGTGCCTGGGGTTATTCTTGCCCAGGTGCAGGACCCTGCATTTGCCTTTGTTGATTTCAGACAGTTCTTCCCTGCCCATCTCTCCAGCCTGTCAAGGTACTTCTGAAGGGCTGCACAGCACTCTGAAATCTCAGCCACTCCTCCCAGCTCTGTGTCATCAGCAAACCAGTTCCAACAGCTGACAGACAGGCTTTGTGTTCCCCTAGCTTGCTCATATCTTCCTGAATAGCTCCACTGCCAGCCAGCAAGAAGTTCTATAGACACACAGCATTCCACCCACTTTCACCCTAAATCAATAGTATTTGGTCTTGAAACTGTTTATCAATTGACCTAACAATGAAGAAACCCAGCTTCAAGATGTGGAGGAAAAATTCTTCCAACACAGCAGATGCAGAAGAAAAAAAAAAAAATTACTTTGAGGATTCCTCAAAGCTGAGGTATGAATGTACTTATCTTCTGATGCTCATATTTGGACACCTGTAGTGTTTTGCCTCTTGTGAGATGAAACCATAATTTAAAATGATGGCTCATATAATTGCTAGGATAAATGACCGATGTGTGAGTAAGCTAACTAAAACCCTTCAGAACACTTGGTTATGAGAAATGTTCTGACAACCTTTTATCATATATAAAGGGTTCAGCTATTTGCTGAACTTTCCTGATAATTTCTTGAGGTCTTATGTCACTGAAAATTGACAGAACCTTTCTTTCTCTAGACTTCCCAGCAAGCTTACCCATCCTCACTTTTCAGACTGCCACTAAAACATATAAAACGTGTTAAGATTTCCTTCTTAAGACAGGCATAAGAAAGCATGCTCTTTGAATTAGTTTGATTATAATGTCTGTTTAAAGATGAATATCCAAGCCAAATGCATTAGACTAAAAAAACCCATAGTTTTAGTCCCATTAGTTTGCAGCATTGCTTTTGTTAGCACATACTGTACCTACGCGGTAGCTCTGCAGAGGCAATTAGTGCCATAAGGCAGAACAGAAAAACACATTCCCTTGGCAATAAAGACTTCTTACCACACAGCAGTTTAAAACATTTTTAAAAGCACACAACAGAAATTTAAAACAAACAAAACGTTGCCAAAATAGGCTGTTTCCAAAGATGTAAATACACACTTGATAGTTGCAGGCCTAATTGGAATAGCTGAACATAGCAGGTGCCTTTCATGCAAGCCACCTCTAAAAAAATTTAACACCCAAGATGGGGCCATTTGTATTGAAATAACTCAGCTGTTCCAACAGAACACAGTATACATACTTAAAGAAAGGATACTTGTTTCCCCATCTTTCTGCCTAGGAATCATAAAGCATCCTTTGAGGCATCCAGCTCTTATGGTATATGATAAAACTATTTTATACCCAAGGCATTAAGACTACTCAATAAAGACAAAATATACAGCGAGAAAAAACTTGATATGGCTCAAGTATACCTGATGGGTATTTTTGTTATGATAAGATTTGCTAAGGCAAGCATTTAATACTGATATTCAATGTCTACTTTCTTTGCTTTCCTTCTCCTACCATTTAAAAAATTCTAGCCACAAAATAACCAAAGTAAAAGAAGATGACAGCCTAGAAAGATATTTCATAATTAATACAATATTCTGCTAATTTTGTTTAATTATCTTTCTATTGGCAAGTTTTAAACAAGCATCTAATGTGCCTAAATACAAAGCAATGCTCCTTTAAGGAAGGATGTGATGTCAGCTGTATTTACTTTTTGTTATCAGTTTTCTGCAGTATTTGCTCAGTTAAACACATTTCAATAAAACTCCCCTTCTGCCCCTTTCATAGGAAGGCCTGATACCTACAGAGTATGCAAAACTAAACCTGCTACAAAAATATATTTTCTTGAAGTACGAGGGCTCATTAAACTTTTTTACTAGGAAGCAGACTACAACATATTCATTATCTTAACTATCACAGCCTTATAAAAGGAAAGATTCATTGAGAAACCAGAGCAACAAGGAAATAAACACATGGCCTGCAAATCATAAGAACCTGATTTTTACTGCCATATTTTACATGCTTTATTTTGGAGACTGTGCAGGACAGAAAGTTCTTTGAAATTCCAATTCCAACCTAAAGTTTTAGATCTCTTCACAAGACTACTTATGTTGAGCTAAGCCATCCTATAGGTTCGCCACTATAACACGTATCATAACTATGACATCGCTGCCCAAGGCAGTTGAAGACGGATTAAGCTTAAATTATGTCTATCTCCTGGACAAAAGGAAACAAACTTATGTCTGCACAGCCTTTTTTCCACTTACTATCCATTTAGTAATGGCTCCAAAACCCCTGGAAACCTTTCAATTCACTCTCCTATGTGAAGTTATTAGGTTGGAGAGGACTGAGAAAAAGACAAAGCAAAGGTGATTTTACAGAACTGTTTAAAAACTCAAGATATTTCTTGCAAAATAATGAGGGACACAATAAGCACTTTTGGGCTGATTTTACCATGGTGCCAGATCCATGCAAAGCATCACTGGCTTACTGATCTTAATTTTGTTAATAGAGCATCACAGAGCAGCTGAAGCATTTTAGTGGGTTCTTTGTCTAACTTGAAAAAACTGGAAGGTGACACAGACTGATGTGAACTATGGCTATGTCTGTATTAGCAGTAGGGTGATCCAGAGAGAGTACAGTGCAAATGTTTGCTTGGGAAAAGCATTGCTCACATTGCTACATTTGAGGTGGATCAGTCACAAGCATGGAGTTCTGTCCCAACCCCAGCTACTGAACTGAGAGCTAAGATCTGCCAAGCCAGAACTTTCACAGTGTGATAGGAGCAAATTCAGTGTTAGTAATACTCATGGTGGCCTACTGTCTACATGTGCATGTCCCCAGGTTTAAATATCTGTTTGTGATCTGAAAGTTAAAGAAGTATCACTTCATCCAACAGTTCACAGGCTGGGTTTCCTGATAATAGGCACGTTAAAAACTTTGGGATGGGGGGGGGAAGGTAATAAAGCATTTGAATAGAAAGACCTTCGAGATCAAAGTACTGTTGTATAAAGGCAGCAACGACATAATCATCTTTTCCACACACCTTCCCAGAGCACACTGTAAAAAATTAGCATGAAATCTTTCTTTGTTGTCTCTCTCATTGGCCCAAGACACTCCACTGCATCACTAAGGGTTTTTCTTGCATTTTCATTAAGAGTTACCTGCCAACTGGAAGCCGGCTATTTATACCGACACACTCAGTTTCCAATGTAAACAAGTTTCAAAAGCCATTACAACAGTGACTTCGCAAGATATTTTCAAGGTTTTCTTCAATACCAATAATCTTCTGAGATTTATAAGACACTTGCATGGTAATGAAACTATAGAATGCAAGTCACATGATTCCTTCAGCACTTGTCTGAGAAGCAATTCATTCTAATGCTTATTGCTCTAGGAAATAAGAAAATTTAATTTCTTGCTTTATGACAGTCACAGCACATTAAGGCTGTGCTGTCAAAAGCACTCAAAACCCTTACTGATCTTTATGAATTTAAATTAACTGCAGGGTGCCACACGGCCTAATAAAGTGGTTGTTCAACTCCAATTACACTGTCCACATCTGGTCAGCGAAAGGCTGACAAAAGTGACAAGTTTTCTAAAGCCAGACAGGTCTACTTGCTCCAGAACAATAAATTGTTTTGACTGCTGGCAGTTTCACATACCCACCCTGAATAAGATTTTTGTCCTGCATCTCTGGCTGACAAGCAGCAGTTTTGTGCCTCTGCCAGGCTGAATGCCTTTCAGAAATTTGTCATATATCCATCACATTTACTACACATCAAACTAGTTCCTTACTCACCATCTGAAGGTCCTCTATTTGCACCTACCCCTTTTGCTGTGAAGTTATGCTTTTAATCAATATCACAAACTTCTCTTCCTCCTTCACTGATAACTTGTAAACTGGGAAGAGGGAGGGGGGAAGGAAATAGCTATCCAGTACATCTGCAAGGACAATTGAGAAATACAGCCTATGCCTTCTTACCACAAAGATAGGAACTAGATGATGATACAACCCTGCTGTTGCAGCAACTGACTGAAAGCCAGTATCTCATGAGCTGTATTTTTAGCTGTCAGTGAATTGGTACAGCCTCAGGTGATCATGGATGCTCTCAGTTCCTTCTCTTGTAAAGGGAGTTGCTCCCTTCCCTAAATATGGAACAATTCATGAAACAATATTCTTAGATATGTGAATGTTAAGTATGAATTTTCTGTGCATGCTTGCAAAGGTTACAATTAGACAGTTTATTAGATAGCTTTGTGGTTAGGGATGGAGGGTTTTTTGTTCTCTCAAATTTTTCATATCACTAATACAGAAGAATTGTTTTATAAAACTCTTCTTTAACACAAACAGCTATCCTACTTGATAGGTAGCTGAAATTCAGCCCAGCTAATGCAGGGTGCCACAAGGTATCAGCACCATAATGTACTCCTCCACATGATTACGTCTACAAGATAAATGAATAAAGCATCTGTGACCCTGGAGGAAGAGGCCAGGGCCCACGACCAAGACACTACTCTGCATGCTTCCTGCTTTCTCTTATCAGCTTCCTGAACACCCTGCACAGAGGCGATAGCACAAAGAATAGGCGCTACCAATGCCACCTCCTCTGTGCAGTGTGTTCAGTTCTACACTCATCTCAACTACTCATTTTTGACCCTGAAAAAGCCCCATGAAACTTCCAAATCAGATACTGGCCAATATAAATTCACCATCAAACTTTGATCCATTTATAGACAGTAACAGATTCCATTTTTCCTAATGACATAAACTGTGCTATACAATAACTTACTTCAAAAACTGCAGAGCAGAAGAGGTCAGGCATATACACTGGCTACTAGACTGCCAGTAAGCAATAAAGTGCTCAAGTCAATCAAGCAAGCAAGCAACTGACATCACAACAGGCTTCTCCTTTGTCCCTAAACACCTTCCTACAGACCTGTTCCCTCTACAGCACATAATCAGGTTTGTTTATGAAGGGGAAGTAAAGCAACACCCTTAGTTCTAAACACTGAGCATCTAGTGCCCTTTTTAAGGGAACAAAAAAAAGTTAGGCAAATAGAGAGGTTGCATAAAGAAATTTCCGAAGTTCCTTTAGGTCGTTTACTTAGAGCGTCAAGTCACGTGTTGACTTCACACTGAGTGAAACAAAAAGAGAAAAAAAGCAAAAAATAAAGCTGACTCGTCAGTAGCTTCTCAGAAGGACCAAGGGCATCAAGACATACAAGTGAGAGAAGCACTAAAGCACTTCAGTACTTATTGATTACTACATTCTTTCTACAGCATCTTACAGATTAGTCTAAAGGCAGCAGGACACAATCGGTAAGTTCAAGAAGACGCAACAAGAGGTGGATTTCTCCTGGATCCAACTACCAGCGCAATTCACGGGCTCTCACCAACCAAATAAAAGCCACTCGGACATGGCACTGCAGCCCCTGGGAGGGGCGAGCCCACGAGGCCACCCCGCACACGGGGGACGGGCACAACCCACAGCTGAGGCGGGGGCTCGGAGAAGCCGGGCCCAGACCCCCGGCGCCCCGACCGCCCCATTACCCCGCGCAGCTGATACAGGGCGGCAACCGCTGGGCCAGCGCGGCCGGACCGCGCCAGGCCCGCCTCGCCCCACGGAGGGCCCCCGGCAGCCGCAGCCCGCCCCGCACAGGGCGCTACACGGCAGCGAGGAGGACACGGACCATATCAGGCAGCCGGCCGCCCCGCCCAGGGCGCTGCAAGCTGACAAAGCCCAACCCGGAGCACACCTACCGGCACCACCGCCGCCGCTCCCTTACGCCGGGCCGGGCCACCCCTTTAAGCTCTCATGTCCCACCCGTCTGCGCTGCCGAGCGCCGGCCTGCGCGCGTCACCGCCGCCCCCGGAAGCGGGGACCGGCCCCGCCCCGCTCATCCGCCACTCCCAACATGGCGGCGGAAAGGGACCGCCCCCGAGCCCTCACACGGCAGAGGGCGGGAGCGCCAGCCTGTGCACACCCAACATGGTGCCGTACGAGGGCTGGTGCGCCCACTTCCCTCCCCCTTGGGGCAGACGGTGCGTGAGTGCGGGTTGTGAATATGGGGTGTCAGTGCCGGGTGTGTGCTGCCCGTGTGGTGGTCTGCAATGTGGCCGTGCTGACCGGAGCTGCAGCAGCAAACAACACGGTACAGAAGTGGCCCTACTTGTATCAGTGGGGTTTTTCTCCAGTTATTACTCTCTGTTAGGACGATGCATCTCAGCCCTCTTCTGTCACTAGCGGAGAGGAGGGCAGAAAGGGAAAGCTGCTGTTTGCAATCACAGACCTCATCCTTTGTAGCTGAACCGCACAGCCTTTCCTGAGGTATATTCCTTCTCGGGTGTGGATAAGTTTTTCCCTGAGGCTGCTGACAGATCCCGTACCTGCTGTAAGCACAACCGGTAGCTTTCACAGCATCAGGGCCTGCATCAGCTTTCGTGGCTCTTAAAGTCCCTCTTCCACTGAAACTGCTTCGATCTCAGAGCTGGGCCTTGGTTTCCCTCCTCTCTCTCAGCATCTCGGGATACTCCAAGCCCCCGTGGAATTCGGTCTCATGAAAGGTCCCACTGGAGTAAGGCTTATTGCACACTGCACAGCCCGCGCCGTTCTCCTGCCTGGAGCAGATTCTCAAGCGCAGCCGCCCAGGCCGGTCCGGCCCAGCGTGATGTCCGCGGCTTCTCGCTGCTGAGGTACCCGCCGTCTGCAGCGTCTGCTTTGTAGAGCGGTAACACGTGGCACTATGCGTGTTTATAGCGCTGTATTTACACACAGCAACAATAACGTCTATTAGTATTATCGGTTGGTGAATGCCCCCAGCTGGCCGGTGCCCTGGCTATGAAACGCATCCCATCGGCTCTCCCGCACTGTCCCGCCAGCAGGACTGTATTTCCCGGCAGGCCCCGCGGGCACGCAGGCGTGCCTCCCAGCGTGCAGCGCGGCCGCCTTCTGCCGTCCCATTGGCTGGGCTGCACTGCGGCCCCGCCAAACCGCGCGCGGTGTGCGGGCTGGGCCCGGCGCGGTGCCGTGCGGGCGGCGGGTCCCGGGGTGCTGCTGGCAGGGCCTCCTCGGTCCCGCAGGGGGATGGGCCGCCGGGCCGCTGCCCTGACGAGGGTTGCGATCCGTGAGTACCGGGGCTGCACGGAGCGGAGGGCTCGGGGAGCGCTGTGGCGGTGGCCGGTGGGGGGTAATGGGGGTTCCTCCGGCTCTGACGGAGTGGGCGGCCTGTGGAGGGCAGCAGGGCGAGCCCGGCCTAGAGGGGCTGCGGCAGTGGGCATATCGCCTTGGGGCGGGCATGCGCTTTGCTTTGCCCTGGGAGCATCCCGTATGGCCGTAGTGATCACTGAACTTTATTACCCTGCTGTATAACAGCTTCGTTAGAGCGGAGGGCTCTCTGTCCCAGGTGTGTAGCTGCCCTGCTGCTTCTTCATGCTTGCCAGAAGTGTTTTCAGGGATGAAGTGTGATTGAGTACAGAGTTGCTTAGTTGCCTTCCTCCTAAGCAACTACCTAAAAATGTGTTGTAGTGAGAGCATGTATGAGTTTGGTGATAAATATCTGGTAACCTAAAAGGAGTGGGACTGACAGCGTGAAACAAGTCATAATAGTATGCTGAAATACGAGGTATTTGAAAGTAATCATTCATCACTGGACACAAGGTAGTTCAAATCTAAACTTATATTAATAACTGTTCTGGGGTGCTTATTCGTAAACGTTTGTGAATCATTAGATAGAAGTGTCATTGATGATTAAAGTTCATACTTCAGCATTTTTCATTGATGGTGGTTTGAAAACAGTCTTCTCATGCAAGTAAAATCTTGCCTTTTTACCTTCC
This sequence comes from Rhipidura dahli, assembly GCA_013399225.1. Classification (NCBI taxonomy): domain Eukaryota; kingdom Metazoa; phylum Chordata; class Aves; order Passeriformes; family Rhipiduridae; genus Rhipidura; species Rhipidura dahli. Next base: position 930,616 of record VXAC01003381.1, read on the forward strand.
CTCCTACACCTGATGAAGTGCACCTTTAAAGAACAGATAAGTTCTGAGGTGGTGTGACCTGAGAGAGAAGAGGATTGAGAATTAGTGGACTTTGTTTTCAGAGTGAGTTTCTGGGCTTGCATTTGCTATATCTCTGCTGCTTCTTGCTGTTCTTTAGTTATTTGGTACTTCTTTCAGTTAAACATCAATTACTGCATTAAACTAATTGACTGTTTTGCTGAACTGACAGATCCTGGCCTAAAAAACATCCCGAACATTTAAGTCTTCCAAAAATTGATTAATGGCTTTGCTGAAGTTTAGAAGCTTATTCCCATTGGCACTGCAGTATTTGGGATTACTATAGCAGGCTCTAAGGGCCAGTGCAATGTGGCTCTGTAACTTCTTACCACAGGAAATAGATTTCTATCCTGAAGTCCCTTCTGTTAAAAGCAACTGAATTATGTTTTGGTTTTTTTTAAAGTCCTTGCTTGACTTCAGCTGAAGTGGCAGTACAAAGCAGCTGCATTTGCAGTACTGTGTATGGTCCACTAATGAGTGATTTTTGTATGTAAAGTTAGCTAAATAGGTGCTATATGCTGACATTTTCAGTTTGGATCAAGACACTGGTTTTAGCCAAATTATGTTTGTTTGTTGCCTAAGTCAGTTTGGTCACTGTGGCCAAACTTCAGGTAGCTTCTATGCCCTATGTTCAAAAATGTCACATATTTGAAGAGATGTCAGCTAAAGACATCTTAATTCCTGCAGGGCTGTGAATCCAGTACGAAAAGTCACAGCAGTCACTATGCTGTAAATGTGTACTTAAATTGTGTACAGAGATACCTAACTTGTAGTATCAAGGTCAAATGAAGGTATTTTTCCAACAATTTTTTTCCACCTTATCTTGTAAAGAAAAAATTCATAATTTATCTGGAATCAAATATAAATTTGTTCAGAATAAAATTTAAATTGCTAAAGCTCTTTTTAACATGTAATCCTCTTCTGTGAACTCTGCCACCAGATGGTGTCATAAGATTTGGGGTGGTGTCTGATTTGAGCTGTTTCTAACCAAGTAAGATGCCTTACAAGTAACTACTTTGTTTTTATTAAAAATGTGTTTTATCTGTGTAATGTAAGTTTTGGGTTTTCTTTCATCAAGGCCTAGACTATTTTACATTTTGATCCTATCGTGGTAGAGCTGCTGGTCTTCAGCCCTGGGACAAACTGCATTACAGAGATGTGATAATTTAGACAGAGCCCTGTAGTTCTATTACCTGGTCATTAATGACTACTATCTTAATGTTTAGGATCCTTAACTTGAATTTTCTTGGCATGAAAGATCTTTATACTAAAGAGTGACTTGGTTACCTTGATTTGAGTGCTTCAAATCACTCTCCAGTGATTCTTTGTACTCTGTAATGACAGTATAACTAGAAGAAGCCCGATTACTTACTGAATGCTCTCCCTGCTTGTTCTCTTGTGTCTGTATAGATCTTTTTTGGGAAGCTTGAGTTATTTGATAAGGCCAGGTACCTGCTTCTGTGGAACTACAACAGATGGGATGTACAGAGTAATCTTTTTTGATGTGGCTTTTGAGTCCTTGATCTTGAATTATTATCGTGAAAGAAACATCATATGCATACCTGTAAAGGATATTATGAGCTTAAATAGCCTAGGAAGGGGAAAAAATGATACAACTAAATGTTACAGAAATAAGCGTAAAAAAGCGTAAAAAATAAGCGTTACAGAAATAAGCGTAAGTGTTGGGTGTTTCTGGCATTCTTACAAGGATCTGCATAGTGAAGACCCTTTATAAAGTGACTCAAGGTTACTAGAATAAGGTGATGTGAATTCTTTTGTAAGTCACAGAAGTATTTAAATTATTTTATTTAAATATTTAAACCTAATTTTAATTAGGTTGTTTTCCCCGCATCTTGTGGATCATTATGATGCTTCTTAGTAAGACTTTGTCTTGGTCATTATCATTTGTATTTGAGGCTGTGATAGTAGTAGTAACGGTATGCAGGCAACTCCCTTCTTCTAAGGGTGCTAATAGGGGTCTTAGCTGGAGTACTGTGTGTGGTTTTGAACAATTCTTTTAAAGTGCTTTGGGCAGTTTGGAAAGGGGAATAGCTATTTTAATAAGCTCAGGATATGTGGTGTTTGAGGAAAACATCTGAATAAAACAAAACTTGCATATGCCTTAAACCAAGCAGGGAGTACAGGAGAAAACAGGAGTTTTCCAGGTGTGTGGATTTTAAATGTTCTGACAGCATACACCAATAATACTGAACAGCTCTTCATTCCTGTTTAGACAGAATGTATTCCTGAATCTTTTGGTGTGTGAAAAGCTCTCGTGAGTAAGATAGCAATGAGGCATTTAGTTTCACTAAGGAGAAATTATAATCTTAATTTACAGCAAGGAAAACTTACTTTGTATGTTAGGAATTTATTAGCATTGCTTATGTATAGGAGTTGGAAAGATGTGATTTGGTTGTGGTTTAAAGTGTATATGTTGTTTTAGTCTGTGCCCTATTCTTAGATTTACGTTAAATAAAAATATAAGTCAATGAAAACTCTGTGTTCCTGCCAGGTGTTCTGTGCCTGCGCTGGTCTGTTTAAGCTGTTTCTCTGTGGTGTCCTTATCTCCAGCAGACTTTCCCTGTATATTGTAAAAATCCCACCCATAGTCATGGGATAGCATTCAAACAGTTTCTGCTAGATCTTTTCTAGGTCAGTTAGTGAAGTAAACTTTATTGCTTTTAACAGGAGCTTAAAGAACTTTGATCTGTGAAACAAGTCTTCTTCCTGGCTTGATGTCAAAACAGTTGAACACTTGTTTGCCCAATTATAACATTTGCTGTGTAGTGGTGCTGCTTCAGTGCTCGTGGGTCTAGACTACTCTTAGTTTGTCACATGGATGAAATTAAATCTTGGACAGCAGGAAGAAATTTACCTCAAAAGTTTTGCTTATGGTACAAGTATTTTAGCTTCTGGAGTATAATACAGTTTTCTCCTTTGCTCTGTAAAAATAAGAAACAACTACAGAGTCGTTTGTACAGTGTCCGACAGTGTGCTGGACGAGAATCATGCTGTTAATCATGACTTAACTTTAGTAAGTCTTTAAGTTTCTGTTTGTTGCCTGGGTTAGGTTGCACAGATCAACATCTCAGAAGGAAAGTTAGTGCCTCACACATGTGCCCAGAAGTAGGGCTAAGGTAATTAGTGGAAGTTATGGTCTAGCAGGGGATGCATGGTGAATTCAGATGCTTCAGGGGCAACGAATCTTGGAAAGGAAGATAGTCTGTGAATGTTGGTGCATTGTTCCATGTAAATTCTGCTGGAGGTGATGAAATTTGAGTATAGGGCTCTCTATTATTAGTATTACTATTCTACAGTTCAGCTGGTATGTGTGCAATTGGTTGCTGCAGAAGAGAAGTCACTAAGGCACTAGGAATGACATCTCCATAAGGAGCTGAGCATGTTGCTGCAGAACATTCTGCACAGTGAATTTGTGGACTCCTGTTCTTTTCAAGTGTTGAGTTTCCACTGCTCTCTGTAGGGACATGCAGCACTCAGGCAGGCCTTTAGACAGGCCAGCACTGCTGATCTCTTTGAAGCCTCCTGAGGATTTCTAGGCAGCTGGAATGCCAGGCTGCACTCCCCACTCCATGGCACTTGTGGCTTTATATAGTCAGAGTGTTCAGCCACTAATCTGTAGCAGATTTAATCTTGACATACATTTTTAATGTATGTTATCCGGTAAGGTTGAATAACTGTGGACAAATGGATGTTGTAGCAGGAAGTAGTCTAAAGCCTAATTTTCTTTGTAGACTATTTTTATTTGTGAGAAGGGTTCTCCGAAATCTCTGTAGCAGACTTGCTTAATTTAATTAAAACCGTGTGGTATTTCCAAGCTCTGTACAGGTGCAGTTTATGGGCAAGTTGTGTTTACATCACATAGATGTAAAATGCATCCCTTCCCTTTAAAACAAACAAATAAAAAATCACCCATTGAACAGTTACATTCCCTGAAAATAGAAGGTTGTTGTAATATCTCTTTTGTTTCAAAGGCTTTACATTTTGCTCTTAATGTGTTCTTCTTTTTATATGGTGGTGGGGTCTTTTTGGCAAAAGCTTATCTTTGCTTGCAGTTTGCTCATTTTTGAGAGTAGCTCATCTTCCTACTTGAGTTCCATAAAAAGTAATTTTCTGTGTTATACAGCAAGTTAATGATTTCAAAAGCACAAGGTGTTATATTTGATAAAAGCTTGAAGGTTGTATAAGTTTAAAGTATGTGAATGGTTTTTTTTTAAGAATTTAAATGTGCCTGCATTTATCTAGAGAGAGCTCTGTTTCCGAAGTTTCTACATGAAGAATGGAAGTTTTGAGATTGAACAGACCAATATATGATGAGATGAAATGCAGTGACTACATGGTTCAAAAGCTGTCTGGTTCTTGTTGATTTTGCAGAGTGACTGAGGAGATACCTTTGATTTATTATGTCATTTAAACTACTTCATGGAAGTTCTTTTACAGTAATATTGAAGTACTTAATTAAAGTGAACCATGGGGTTTATAGATTTAGCAGCATTTGGGGGAAAGCTAAGGATCATGGGAAGTGGTTTGTATCTATGTAAGACAGTAAGTCAGGAGGTGATCTGGAAATAGAATGTGTGTCTATCTATGTTCTCCCAGGCCCTGTAACATCTACCGAATCTCTTTATTTCTGAGTCCATGCCTCCAAGGGCTTCTCTCTGTAGGGTCGAAAGTTTCCCTTTTCATAGTGACATCCAATAGCATTTGAATTCTATTAGTATTTTTAGTACTCTGTCAGAAGTAATGCCCAGCTGATTGGGCAGTTTGCCGAAAACTCTTCCTGTAATCGTGTATAGTTACTATATGTTTTAATTAGCCAAAACAGGTGTAATGTTAGCTCTGCTGGTGGAAGCTTTTCAATATTCTGTGCTAACTGGGCTGCTTTTCCTGATTTAAGTCCCATGCTGCTTTCACCCCAGTGCAGAATGAATTCTGTAAATACTTGGGTAATCTTGAACGAGATCTTGAGCACATGTAGGATATTACTCCGCTAAACTACAAAGTAGTGCCAGTGAAGAATGCTGGGGGAGTACAGAATATTTTAATGCAAAAGGAAGTGTCTGAAATTGGTGCAAGGATTAGCAGCCTTGCTTTCCATGAGTACTTCCATATTAATTGCGTTAGACCAGCTTTACTATGTTGGATAGGCATCTAAACATTTGTCAGTTGTGTATGATCATTAGTAATTCCTTTAGATCTCTTGCAGCTGCACAGATCTGTGTATAAACAGTATATCGATGATGTGCTACTATACTCACCTAATAACTTGCTAGAGAATCAGGAGTCTGCAATATCTCATTTTCTGTCTCATATTAGCTCAAAGTTTCCCTAACTGCTGGCTCAGTTAAAATATGTTTAAAAACAAGTTATGATCTTTATAAGTGCTTTTGAAATTATTTGTTCCAAAAGATAGTATTTCTGTATCCTGACCTTCCATGAAGGCAGGTGCTTTTGCCTGGACGTCACTGATACCATATGAATTTATATTCAGGCTGGTGCAAAGTTCTGAATAATCTTATACCTTTGCTGGGGGTTATGTGTCAAAATTAACAGCTGCTACTAATGATTCAAATATATCAGGTGCCCATGTGATGGGGCTAAAAAATGCATATCTAAACACCATCAGGTATCTCAGGAAGATCAAGAATGGTGATTAGGGAACATTAGATGACTGAATCGCCTGTTGTGTGTTTGGTTTAGTATGATGTGTATTTTTTTGCGGGGGGAGAAAACTGTTGTCTAATGGTGAAAGTGCTACTGCAGCTCTCAGTTTCTTTCCCTTTAAACTGGACAAATGCTGGTACCCTATGTGTAAATAGTTGGGAAAGTGTTACTTGTCAATGAATTATGTTTTGGACTTAGAGGGTTTTGGTTTTACTTGCTGATTTTTGTTTACAGTGGGACAACAACTGAATACCAGAGCTGCTTTATTAATCTGGATTTGTTAAAAATCCTGTTCCTGCCCTTTGCTCACAGCTTTTAGTCAGTACCAAATTTGGTACTGACTCTGATCAGCTGTCAGAAGAGTTCTTGAGCAAAGCTCCTTCAGGTTAAGTTTGATGCTGTTAGCTAAGTTAGCTCTGAAGTTGCCTTATGTAAGATAGCAAAACTTGAAAGGATTTGTATTTTTCTGTGCAGATACAAAAATGCCTAGCATTAAAAAAATACATTTATTTCCAATTTAGGGTGAGGAACTGCCTTTGCCAAGTCAGTAATAAATCACAGTAATGCTTAATCATTCTGTATTTTAGTGTATTATAAAAGAAAGAAAAGTGCAAAGATTGTACTCTGTTATTTAAACATTCATATCTGTCTTTGCATTATAACCTAACTCCTTATGAATTAAATGTTATGATAAAGTACATATGACATTTAATTTGACCTGCTACTGCTTTCATGTGCATGTATGCAAGTCTTAAGTAGATTAGTGTTAAAATGCTGTCTAAATTGTGTATTTCAGTACTTACATATGTGTACTTCTTACAGAGGTTAATGAGAAAGATACTGAATTTAAATCACTTCAAGTTTTATTTTATGGTGAGTAAATGGATCAATAAAACTTGAAGATTAGTGGACTTTGATATCATGAATGGCCATTGTTTAATTTTTCTAGGGCCTTAAATATCTTCCTTGAGTGGCCCTCTGTACAAAAATTATAGATCTGAGTTTGCCCTGCTTGGTTTTCCCAATTCCTTATCTCCCTGTTATAATCCTAGTAGAAAAGTGTTTTGTTAATCTGATTTGAGTAGCTGAGAGGATTCATACAGATCTCTGGCTGTTGAATTAGTACCATGTCTTGGATGACAAGGAACAAAATGAAAGAAAGGGAAAGCTATTTTTTATTATAGATGTTTTAGGTGACTGTTAAAAACAACCTTATATTTTTCATAGAATAGAATGTATTTTACAGAGTAGTATCTATTTTTATAGAATATCAACTATGCATGAGAGGCATGTATTCTCTTAAGCTCAGCACAATAGTTTTCATGAACAGAAATTTTGTTTACTTTCTTTAGTAGAATAAATGAATGAAACAAGTAATCCTGAATGTTGGTTACTTTTAAATTGTTTTTGTTTGCAGGTATGGGATAAGATATTTCCAGAGTAATAAGCATGGTTCAGCAACGGAAATGTGCATTATGCCACATTGTGTACAACTCAAAAAAGGTAAATAATACTTAACATGTATCAGTAGATATTAATATGTAATGTGTATGAGAAATACTTCAATTTTAAAACTGTGCAAAGTACAATTTCCCTTTACCGGGTATATATTGTCCTAAGTCTATCTCAAATCAAAGAATATATTTACATGTGCTTTGGAGTATCTTTCTTGAAATGAGCTGTGCAATATGCTTAATTCTGAATGTTAAAAATATGGAGGTCTTTGAGGTTTTTTATATTATTTTATAAAGATACTAAAGTGAAAAGCACTCACCAATTTTTGGCTGTAAATTGTAATATGGTAAGAATACTGCAATACACGATTTTTTAAATGCCTTTTGGGAGGTCTGTGTTTCAATGTGGAAGAGCCAAATGGAATTGTGTTGCACAGTCTGTGTTTTCATTAATGGTCAGTTTGGTGTCCATCTTTTGTGTGCTGTGTATTTATGCAAAGTCTGCATTGGAACTGAGTGTTTCTTCATATATTGTTTAGCCACATGGCATGTGGAGATGTGGCAAATGCCAGTGTATTCGTTCACACAATTCTTCAAGGTTGAAGATGTTCCTTTTGCTTTGCAGATAGGATTTCAAGGGCTAATGACGATAGTGACTAGTATCTGGTCTTTGAAGATTTCCAAACACTTTGGGTCAAACACCAGAAGAAAGTTAAATCATCTGGACTGCTTCCTTTTGCTGAATGATAAATGCTCTTTCTCCTCCAGCAGCTCCCTTTAAATAGGAAGTATAAGAGTACTGCAGTTCATGGATCAAGGTTGCTGTAAACAACAAACTGACATGTACATCTCAGTTTCTGAAGTGTCTAGCTGAGTAAAATAGTATGTGATGATGAATTTACAGCTGTGTTATAATACAAATGCAGAGAAACTGCTCAGATTGCACAGGGTAGCTGTTTCAAGTACTATGATTCTGAAGAGTGGTATCAATAAGACTTTTAATTAAAATGATTCTCAACGGTGATTTGTCACAAATCAGTCTAATTTATGCTTTGCTACATGCACTGTTACTCGACTTTCTCCTGGAATTCTGCTTCCTTTGTGTTGAGTTTTAATGACTCACTTGTGTTCTTGTATGGGAAAGGTAACACAACTTCCTGAAAATGTGCTTACTTGTGCTTTCGTAATCACAGAAACAGGAATGGCAACTGCTATAGCCCTGCAGGAGTAGAGTACACCCTTGTGCAAGGCAGCAGAATTCTCAAAATGAGCTTTTCAGACACAGTACAGCATTTTATTTTGTTTTGACCAATTTTATTTTTTTTCGAATGTTGTAGGAGATGGAAGAACACATGAGAAGCATGCTTCACCACAGAGAACTGGAAAACTTGAAGGGAAGGTATGAGAACAATCTTGCATCCTTCCTCCCTCTGCCATTTTGTATGTCACTTTCTGGAAGAACTTGTGACCTATTTCCCATACAGGCTGAATTGCACAATTTATTTTTATGCTTCGCTTTAGTAGCGTGCCTTGTTGTAAAGCTGGCAATGAATGTGTTCTCATGATGTCAGAAACTCAGCAGGCAAACGATGTGGAAGAAAGCTCACCTATATTGCTTTGACTGCAGTGAAATAAAATTACTTTATTCTTGGCAGTTTCATGCTTGGTTTGTTTTTTTTTTTTTTGCAAGCACTAGATTTCTGCCTTTGTCAGAATTAGGAACAGTGGTATTTTTCTGTTTAAATTTTTTGGGGTTTTTTTTAAGTTTTCAGTGATGTAAAAACAATTCTTGATCTTTTAAAGCACTGTGAGAATGGTATCTGTTTTGAGTGATTGTCATTTGCCACCATGTTCCAGTTGCTCGATTAAGAGACCTAACCATGGTGGATGGTGTTTTCTTTAAGGTTTCTTTGTTTTATTTGAAACCTTTGGAAAGTAGAAAGAGCAAGTTAAGGGATATTCAAATATCATCCTAATAATAGGGAATTAGGTTGCAACCAGAGTACACTTAAAAGTGTTTTCAGGTGTACGCATTTTGAGGTAGCCACAGAGATCAGATACAGTCAAATACTTGAGTATTTGATCTACAAACTAATGTTTAATCATCTTGTAGCACAGACTTTATATGGAAATGACAAATCTGTTTTAAACACCATTTAAAAAGGACTAAAAGTAATCCTCTTTCCACTCTTTGAGGTGTGGGGGATTCGTTTTGTCAAGACATCTATCTTATAGCCAGGGGAAGAAAGCAGAATGCTCCCTGCACTAGAAGCTGACTTTTGGCTTTGGGTCAGCTAACTTGTTGAGCATTTCTGTTCTGGACTGTCTTCTTCTGACAGTGATTTGAAAATTTCATTCATTTTGACATCTTATTTCTGGCCTTCTGCATTTTATTTTTGTTTTTAGTTTAGTTATGGCTCAGGAAGGTAACACCAATTTCTAGAAGTCCTATATTGTGACTGCAGTGGCTTGCAAATGAGTGGACAATTTTTGTTTTCCATTTCCATAGGACTGATGTTAAGTTAAATTTCTTTCATATAAATCATTCCATTTTTTATTACTAATCTATCCGTCTTCATTACTTCTTTCAGAAGAATGCACGGAAGATGCTTGTTCTCAAAATAATGAACTTAATTTTTCACTGTGCAACAGCAGCCTTGTTCTTTCTCTCTCATGCCCTTTCTTCTTCCTCCCATTTAAATTTAATTAGAAGTGTTTTTGGGAGTCTTTTACAGCCATGTACTTCAAGTAGAAAATGTGAAGTGCAAGCAACAGCCTCATGAGCGTGGCTAAATTGTGTAACAGAGGATAATACCATTAAAGTGTGTGTAGTATCAACATCTTACTACTTTGAAATTTAGTATCCTACTAGAAGTCACTTTTCAGACTTCCTGTATGGAAGAGGTAAAGGAAATGCACACATTGATTAATACATTTTTCCTTTTAAAGTTAGTTTAATAATCTCAAGGGCTAGAATAATTTCCTGAACCATTTTAAGACTCTTCTTCTTTTCTTGAAATCTTACTCCGTGTGATGTGTAAGGAGAATTGGATGGCAGGTACAAAGCTGTAGCATTTTGGGTTTTCTTTGGTTTTAGTTGAAAGTGAAACAGTGTTCTTGTACAAGGGACAATGAGTCTACAGTCTGAAGTACACATCCAGTAAAGAAAGCTCTGGGATGCTTTCATACTGAGAATACTTTGGTCATGTTTACCTCAAACTTCTTTTGGCTGTGTTGTTGAACAACTAAGATTGTGTGGTGTTCCTGTATGGTGGGGGAATGTAGACATGATCAGTGTGTCATGGACTGTGCTAGTTCTGGATGGCATTAATGGGTATAGGAAAAGAATAGAACAGAAGGAAATCTAAATTCCCCTAAGTGTAGCTATCTGAACTCCTAGCCAGTTTATCTTCCGTTAAAGCAGTTGTTCATGAAGAAAAAAAAGTGTTGTTTTTATTTAGGCTCACATAGATTAACGGCAGGTCAGAGGAGTATTGTCACTACACACCTGAGTCTTGTCCTTTCAAACTGTCAGTTGGTACAAGAGCCACAGCTCTGTAATTAGTAACTCGCAAGTTAGAAGTGATAGAAACAAGTTCTTTGTCCTCAGTCAGCTGTTAACTCACCGGCTCTGTCCAAAGTAAATAAAACTTTACATTTATTTAGTTAGTCTATAAATGAGGATGGTAATAGTTTTATAAAAGAATTGAAATGTGGATCTTAGGAAGGATGTGGATTGTTCTTTAAAACCAAATTAGTGCCACATTAGAACCACTGGGGTGTGCTTCTCATTAAAGAGTCCTTATGGTTGAAGTGGAACATTATGTAAAGAGAGCATCTTTTTCAGCGAGAAGCCAACTTTCTATTTGCAGTTTGCCTTGTGTGATGACCTAAGTTAAAAATAAGTCTTATTAGCTATGCACAGCTGTGCCATTTATGAGTGTGAAGAGGATTCTTCCAGTGACATTAATAAAATATACTGGTTTGGTAACCTTTATTGCATTAATAAGATAGCCCAAAGTACAATATATAGGATGTAGGATTTGAATATTTATTAGTGAGTGTGAAGTGTACAAAATTAAGTACACTTAATTCTGGAAAGTACAGGCTAAATTTTGAAGCTACTGACATTGTAAATGAAATTTATCTTAATGTTTAGCCTGAAATTAATTAGGCTGCAACATATAGAATAATTAAACATAAAAATTACTATTTTTAATACTTAGGTTGTTTAAAATAAAGCCATCTCTAGGTGCATCTAAATGACTGCATTGGTTAAATATCTCAAGTATGTTAGTAGGGAAAACCACTGATATCCAGGATAAATAAAACATAGCTGCTGACACTTGATTAACCACTATGATAAGGATGTTGCCTTTATATCTTGAGTGAAGGTACATCTTTTGATCTTTCTCTCATTTTATTTTTAGCTGTTCATTAAAACAACAAGGATTTATATTTGTCTTTTTCCTTTATGGATCCCATTTTCTTGACACTAGTCATGAACTGTGTATTGTATTGTAGTGTTTCTGTTCTAAGACTTTAGTCTCAAGTGCTCCATGAGGACATACAGATCTGCTTTTATGAATTAGCTGGCAGAATTGAAAGAAGCATTGTGGAGGCAGTCCTGTCTTGGTCCTGCTGGGTTATTTGCAGTAGAGTATGCTCTGATCAATTTTTTTCTGATTTTTTTTAAAATCTGGTGAACCTATATTCTTTGTTTAGGAAATTAACAACGTATTTGTTTAACACTGGAGTGTCAGAAGAACGTATGTGGTGTTTCTAGAAATCTGAATTAAAAAGGAAAAAAAAGTTAAAATGTCTTGTAACCTTAATCCAGTAACATGAGTAAAGCCATTTGTCTGATACAGCTGTCAACTTTCTCCAGCTGAAATTATTTCTATATTTTTTAAGATAAGTCCTCTAAAGTAGAAAGCAGACCTCATGCACACTTGAACCAAATAAAGTACAGTGAACTGAAGACACCCTCCCATCACTCACTGTGCCGTGGAGTCTTTGGATTCCAGGCAGCAGTCTCAGCTGTCCCAGTTTAGGTTATGCTGTATCAGGATTGGCTGTATCCACGTACTGCCTCCTCCCTTTTCTAAATTTCACTGGGGGAAGGCTCAAGGCAAGGATTAAATGTAGAAGCTGTCACCAGGCTTCCCCAGTGCAGCTGGCAGCATGGATGGGCTTCAGAGCTCCTGCTAGCTCTGGAAGCCTTTCATTCTGCCTCCTCGCTCACTATGTTTCCTCTGAAAAGATTTTGAGTACAACAATTCAAGAAGAATTCCTCCTCCCAGTTAACACAGCTTTATTATCAAGTCTTTTACCTCTTGATTGTTGGAAAAAAATCTTGTAAAAACTGACCATCGAAAAAGTAAACCTTGAAAGAAAAAGCCAGAGAATTCAAATAAGTTAAATATACTGAGCAAAACCTAGTTGATTTGAACTCAAGCACATTCAGAGGAAACAAAGTAAGACCAGAGGTACCTGCCATGCCAGTTGGCAGAGTTGAAAGTCCACCCTCTGCCTCTCTTCCTAGGGATAGCAGCCATGAATGCCGGGTGTGCAGGGTGACACTGGTGGGTTTGTCAGCATATGCCAAACACATCTCCAGTCAGCTGCACAAAGACAATGTTAATGCCCATGACAGAAAAGAGGAAGAGAAAGAAGAGGCAGAAGAAGAATACCTTGACAAAGAAGTCATTCAACTAATCAAGCTAAAGAAGGAACGGAACCGGTGAGTTCTCCTTTCTCCTCTTAGGTCATAGACTTGATTTTACCATGATGAGGATGCACTCCTAAGGCCTAGGTGCCCACAAAATGTAATCTGCCTGTAGCCAATGGACTTGTGAGAACAGTCCAAGAGACCTGTGTGGATATTGTTGTTTCAACATGTAAATGTGACTCTGCTGAATGTTCTTGTCCTGTTCCTCTACTACTAGTAAGGAAATACAATGTTTCTTCATTATGGGTAAAAACGGTCTTGTGTTTTGAGAGCCCTAATGTTTTTATTTTAATATTTGATACCTTTTTAACTGAAAGGTTTAATAAACGGACAGTAGTGCTAATATTGTTTATGGTGGAGGTTGTCTGTAAGAACTTGGCCTTTTAGAAACTGCTGCTGGACATGTTTTGTTATAAAATGAATTGGATTATTCTGTAGATGTCACACTGAAGTCCCATAATCCTTGAATGAAATTTCTTACCTGTTTTATGTTGCTGCTTAGCATTAGCTAAACATAGCTCCAGTGGCTCACTATGAAATAGAAAGCTCCAGAGAGTAATAAGTATTGCCTTTTATTTTACATTAAAATCTGCACATGTGCATCGCTTGTGTGATGTTCCAGTTGGGAATATATTATTTGAATAGATTTATGACATGGTGGTGGTACTAAAGGGGAATACGATTTTTAAAATAAGCTCCTGCTTGCTATGGCTAGAAATTTGAATTAGTGTTTCCAGATGTTGAAATTGGTGGAGATTATTTGGATTTGACATCACTCTGTCATACTAGTGTGTCCTTGCTCTGCACAATGGTAAGGATTTCATACCGGTTAATGTAGGTAGCAAAAATGTCACTTTTCCTTTTTGTCGTATGGAAAAGGAGTAATGCTGTCAGCACAGTGTTGTGCTGAGGCAACAAAAACCGTAGAAAATCTCTGTCTGCTGGGTGCTGCTCTGGAGAAGGGGAAAACCAGAAAGTACAAGGATTAAGTTACTAGTTCAGCAGAATTGTTTCCATTAGATCTTAATCTAGTTGAGTCAACTCTTAGAATTTACTGTGACACTTAGACATAATTTTTTTTGAATTCTTGTCTTCGAGCTCAGATTATTTTACACAGTAGACCATTTTTCATTAGAGAGTAGTTATTTGTGAATCTTTTAGCAGAACTGGAATGTATCAAAAATATAAAGGGTGATACAATATGAATTTTCAGTTTACTCAAATCAATTATTTTTGAGCAGTAGTGTGTAAGTTTACTGTCTTTCTTGTACAGGGATCTAGAATGGATGTATTTCTGTAATCAGTTTCTGGAAAAAAACTTTTAAAAAAACCTCCTCATTTGGTAGGATAAATGCTTAGAATGCTGAGACTGCTGACCCTGGGAATAGCTGTAGCTGTTGAGGGAGCATTTATCTTTAAATACACATGTGATAGTTTGCCACGTGTTTGTGATGAGTTGCCAAGCACAAGTACTATCCAAAGGGCAGTTGATAGTGCTGCTGGAAGGCTCATACAGACTCGGCATTGCGTGCTGTGGACTGTTCAGTCTCTTGGTTAAAACAAGACAAATTATTTTTGTATCTTTGGCACCTCTTGTGTGGATGTTTTACATCTGTGTTTTAACTTAAGCTTTGTAAACTGAGCCTTTATGTCAATTGTTCTCTCTGGTAAGTAGAATAAACACTAAGAAACAGCAGGTTTTCAACAGGTTTTTCAGCCTAACTTTCCTCTGGTTTATATCAGTTCACTCTAGTTACACCATCTAACACTAGCAGAATAGTCTTCAGAAAAAACAATTATGTCACTAGTGAGTTTTCTATCTACCAAGATTGATCAAATTGTGAAGATTATACAACATAAAGAAGCTTTCTTTCTATAGTTTCTTCTTAGTTCAATAGTAAATATAAAGGAATAATAATCTTTCAAGTTACAGACAAGTATTTGAGAATTAGTCTGTTAAACTGTCCCTTTATCAAATCAGTTGTTCTTGTAAGAGAAATTTTGAAATTATCATATTTAAGTAAAGGTGCAACATTAGTTTTGAAAGTCAAACAGTACTGAAGCTTGAACGGCAAAGCTGCTAAAAAAGTACGTTTCTTTTTATAATAAATATTTTTTAAAAAATTCTTCCCATTTCAAATAAAATTCACAAAGCTTGTGGACTGTTGGATTTTACTAGAATAGCATCAGAATTTAGGCTTTTCTCAACTCTTTTGTAGGCAAACTGAACCAAGCTGTGCAAACCAAGAATTAGAATGTGATGATAGGCGATCACAGAGAAGGAGAGAAGAAAGAGCTGCATACAAAGAAAGAGAAGCTTATGATCAGTCATCATGGCATCATCATAATGCATCACAAAGGGACTGGAAGTGGGAGAAGGATGATTATATTGGTCCTAGACAAGGCAAATTTTCACACTCTCAGAGGAGCCCTAATGTAAACAGACATTCAGGTGGTGCAAGGGGGCGCTCTGGATGGCACCAGAATGTTTCAGGGAGCCCTTCGAATCGACATAACTATGGGAATTCTGGAAATGCTTGGCATCTAAGCGGGCGGGGAGGAGGAACATCAAATTGGCATCATGGTGCCAGGGAAAGGAATTCTACTTGGCACTCAGAAGAAACAGGTCATTTTTCTGGCTGGAATTCCAAGAATTATGGTGGAAACTGGAAACCAAATCCTCATGGTGCAAATGGCTGGAGTTTTGGAAGCTCAGGAGATTCATATTCATCAGAGCCAAGCAAATACAGTAAGGAAAGGTACACATGGCAGCGGCCAGAGAAGTGCGATGTTCTGCCATACAGAAATCGAAGACACAGGAGTGACCTTGATTTTACTAGTGATAAGCTTGCTTCTGAGGGGGCATTGGATTTTGGTACATCGATACTACCAGAAAGCAAAACTTCAAGAGCCAGTGGAAAAAGTGTCAGTCCTTCCAGAGATAAAACATATCGCTGGACTCCCTACCCATCCCAGAAAACTGCAGAGCAGCAACCACGGTCTGAAGATAATGTTTCTAAAACTTCAGATAAAATGGATTCTGTACTTATGACTCTTACTGATTCATCAATGAAAGGAAAAACTTGTGAAGCTAATGTTAGCATTTCAGAACTTGAAAAACATGAAGCATCTTTCCCTTCTAATGGAACCTCAGATCACCTTGATTCTTGCAAGGTAATGAAAGACTGTTCCTGTGGTGAAAAGCCCGACAAAGATGATAGCAGAAGTAATAGGATGCCATCACTGAAATCCCCTCTTCTGAATATCACAGATATGAAGTTATCCTTGACAAAGCAAGACACAAACAGTCTCTTAAAAAATGTCAGGCTTCTGTTATCCTCAACAAGTGGTGAAGAGCAGAATCATTTGAATGCAGTGAACTTGGAAACAATGAGTTTCTCCTCGTATCCCTCAAAGCTGCATGGTGCTTGTATTGGTAACTTACAGGACAACAAAGATGTGCTTGGTAGCAATCAAGGAGAGCCCATTGATAACTTAAGTGAAGCAGAACAAAGTCCCAAAGATGTTCAGTCCAACCATTCCTTGCAAAATGCTCCCTTAAGCTCTTGCAAAGATACAAGTGACCAGAATAGGGAAGAAACTGGGAAAGCATTGCCAAAGAAGGAGTTCAGACCAGATTCATTAGAAGATATGAATGGTGATGATTTAATGGGAAGTGAGAAGTCAGAAGCAAGAGTTGAAAAGTTGGATTCTTCTGTTAGTTCTTGTTTATCCTGTGAAACTCCTGAAGGTAAAACTGCCACCTCTGAAAAGAAAGACAAGGGAAAGCCATCTGCTGCAAGTATTGCTTCTGATGAGCTAAAAAATTTTACATTTCGGATAGAACCCACAGTTTCTTCATCAAGCAGTCAGGACCGTTTGCATGTGGATTTGAAAACCTCACAGGATGGGGAAGGGAATGAAGAGTGTGTCAAGTCACACGATCAATTTGAAATGGAAGGTTTTGAAAATCCTTCAGATAATGAGCTTCAAAAAGGAGGAAGCCAGTCAGTAGGCCTTCTTCTTCCAGATTTAAGCAAACTTGGCCTGCCTGCTTCTCTGCAAAGAGACCTGACACGGCATATCAGTCTGAAGAGCAAAGTTGGAACACATCTCCCAGAGCCCAATCTCAATAACGCGCGTCGCATTCGGAACGTTGGTGGCCATCGGAGAAGTGAGACAGAGAAGGAGTCGGGACTTAAACCCACCCTTAGGCAGATTCTTAGTGCTTCCCGGCGAAATGTAAACTGGGATCAGGTCATCCAGCAAGTAACCAAGAAGAAACAGGAACTTGGCAAAGGTTTACCAAGGTTGGTAACTTTGAGATCTAACCATGCCTCTCAGGGCATGTTGAGGGGAGGGTTGTTTTTATCTGTATCTGAAATGAACTTCAAAATCCTAAAACAAAGAGTTCACAATGAAGCTTGCTATGCCATGATCTTTTGCAGAGTTTTTGAAAAGAATGCAAATATTTTGCAAATAATGCAGAGTTTTTATTGATTGATGCTATGAAATAATGTCTATCCATAGATAAGTAAAAGTAATCTGCTCAGAAAAGATTCTGATCAGTTCATAATGGTTGCTTTAATATCTGAATGTGAATGGTAACAATATACTTTCTTTTCAAGTTCTAGTAATAGAAGGATGTGAAAATGCAATCAGGTTGGGAACAATGCTGTGATAGTTGCCTATTTCCTCATTTATTCAGGATTACAAGAAATGCTTGCATTGCTGCAAGCAGTGTCAATGCTCACTCTTCATGTGTTAATCTTTTATTCTGATATGCAATTTGCTTTTGTATTTAAGGAAGCAATTACATAATACTTAATTTTTGAAGCTTTCTTTAAACCTGAAGTATTTGAAGTGTCTTGAACAGATGTCACATTTGGTTATTCCAACCTTGGTTTGGAATAATTTATAATAACACGATTTCTGACTTGAAAATCATGCTGTCAGTTCTTAGCCACTAAATCTGGTTATGTTATATACAGAAACTATTCCATTGCCAGATGAGGTAGAAAGCACAGAATACCAGTGTAATGACTTGCCAGATCTCTTAAAGCAGTGTTGTACATTTGGGGAAGGGGGAGGCTTCTCTCTATGTGTAGCAGCCTTGTAACTTGTTCATTTATTTTTCTTTTTATCTTGTTAAAGGTTTGGCATAGAAATGGTGCCTCTTGTTCAAAATGAGCAAGAGGGTCTAGAACTCAGTGAAGAATCTGATCTGTCTACTCTAGAAGGATTCCAGTGGGAAGGGATTTCCTTAGCAGTGTCTGGCTCAGCCAGAAAACGTAGCTTTTCTGAAAGCAGTGTCATAGCAGACAGAAATCCTTCTGCTTATAGTTTTTTCAGTGAACAAGCCAAAATAAAAGAAACTGGGCAAAGGCAACTAATTGCAGCCAGCCACTCACCTCACTTAACATCTGGATATGAGGCAAGCACTGACTTTGAAGCTGATCAGAAAGAGGAGACACCATCTCGTGCTTTTTCACCTTTTGTGTCTGAAAGAACTGAGGCTAGCGGAAGAAGTCACAGCCTACAGGCCACCTCTGAGATCACAGGCCTCACAAAACAAGACCAGGAGAGCCCAGAGAAGAGAACACCTCTTCTTGAAAAACAAAATGTACTAGAGATCTCAGAAGAAAATCGTCCAGCTTCAAATAGTGCGTCACTTCTTGCAGTGTCTAATCACATAGATGCAGCTACAGACAGTAGCTGCACATCTGGTACTGAACAGAATGACAGCCAAGGAATTGGAAAGAAGCGAAGAGCAACTGGAGTAAGTGTGCAATTCTGTCTAGCTTTGGTGTGCTGAAAAGGTTCTTTCCCTGTCAATGGTCATACAGCTTTGGAATGATCTATACAAGGAGGACTTTCCCCATCTGATTGTCTTGTACATGGATAACATCAAATTCATTTACGTGTTTGACCTAATTTTCTCTAACAGTCTTTTCCATTTCTGCTTTCATAGTGCAGTACTTTTGATATTTTTTTGTAATTAGTAGGAATGACAAATGCTCTTTTTTTGATTTGGTACCTGGCATACTATGTTAATAACAAGAGCTGTTAAAATATTTCTGTGGAAGTACTTGGTTTTGTAGCAAGAATCTCTTTGTTTCACAACAATTTAAATGGAAGCTAGCCTGCAGTAGAAATTTGTTTTCCTTAGATGTTCCTGGTTTTATGGTTAAGCAAGGAAATAAAATTTTTACAAAATTATATACCTAAAATGATATCCTTAAATCTGAATTCATTTCACAGTCCAGTCTTAGACCTTTATCCAAAGGTTAAAAAAAAATCTTCTTGATCAATTTCACAAAATGATTTTGCAGAAAGCAGTAATTTTAATTACTCATTTTTTAATCCTCTACACCTTCAACTACAACTATAGAGCAGAAACTCTGACTCAAGTGTGGTCTTAAACATCTGAGCAAGAAGGTGGCTGTTGGCTTATTTACTATTTCTTCCTAGTTGAGATGAAAATGTGGCACTGTGTTGTCCTCCCTCTTTTGAGAGCAGAACAAAGGATGAGTTATACAAGAATGTGCAAAAAAAAAAGTGTGTTCTTTGTGGTTGTTCGACTTTCTGATTTAGGCAAAATTGTTCTTATTGCTTGTTAATAGATGATTTTACTTGCAGGAGGGATCTTCTCCTGAAATCCCTAGTCTAGAAAGAAAGAATAAGAGAAGAAAAATCAAAGGTAGAAAAGGTGAGTGAATATCATACGTGTGTGCATCTGGTGTGATGCCCAGTAGTATTTTGACTTGGCTGGAGTAGTAGTTCCTTAATGTTACTTTGCTGCTTCTTGGGCTTCTACTGAAGTTTCTAGTGTGGAACTGCTCGCAAATCTGCAACCCATTCTTCTCTGAACACTTCTATCTTAATTTGTCCTGAGTTATTCCTAAGAGAAGGGTACGTGCACCGTTTTTGCCTGCAGTTCATATTCCTGGTTGTACAGATGGGACATTTGCTTTCCCCTTTGCAGGGTAGTGAGGTTTGTTACCTCTTTGATTGGAAGTTCTTAAGGGAGAAGTCCCCATCTAACTCCCTTCTAATTAGCCATGCAGCTCTCCCTTTCTAATTCTGGGTGGTCTCACCAGAAAATTTGTACTCTGCATAATGTTGTCTGTGTTCTGTTTTTGACATCTCTGGCAATACTTTTTATTTTTTTACTGTCCTTAGTGGAAATTAGTCTGGAATGTCTTGCTCCTTTCTGCTCCTGACCAAAGAAAACTATTATTCTGGCATTAGACATATCTTTCTCAAATGTGCCTAAAATATTCACATCACCATTTCTCAAAATGAACCATCTGTGTTTTAGGCAGAATATTTTGTTAGGTAACTAAACTTTTGATAGGAGCTTTGGGCTCCAGAAGATGGCTTTCAGATGTACCTTTTATTTTTTTTTTCATTGTTTATTTGTATTAAGATTTGTTTGTAATGCAGGGCAATAATACGAATCTTCTGTGGGAGTGAGTATTTCACTGCTTGAAAAAGTGGGGGGTTTTATCAGCCCCTGATTTCAATGATCAGTGTCTGTTACAGGGACTAATAACACATTTTACTTAGTAAAATCTCTTTCCCATCACTTTGCTTTAACATGATTATTATTGTAGTAAATCTGTTAAAGGAAACTATAACCTGAATGCAATTAAGCAGTGCCCAAATGAAAATTTAATTTTTTTGGAGAATCTCTGTAATGCCAGAAATCTCTAGGAGGGATAGGAGGATCTTTTACTGAGTACAGTGGTCAGAGACTCTTTCTCAAGAGATTGCAAACACCAGTCTCACGGCCCAAAATGATCTTGAGTAATAAACTGGTTTTTTTATCATTGGGTTCTTCTTCTCCTAAACAGCTTTTCCTTGGCTTTTGCATTCACTGAGTAGTTCAGACCTTGTTTAGCTTAAATTTGTCTTTGCCTGTTTGATTGCATTAATGGCAGGTGTGTATTTGTACTTCTTGTACACATGTACTTCAAGAAAAGATCTTTGTGGAAGAGACTAAACTACTAAACTACTTCATTTATTTAAACGAAATCAGTGCAGGCAAAGCTGTGATGGAATTAATTACTAGAGTCAAGGTTGAGATTCCTTAAAGAGGAATATTTGACTTTGCCCTTCTTCCATGTAGATCTGCCTAGTCCTGTGCATAAATACTCCTTTTCAGCTTGTATAACTATGGATGCTAGAATGCTTGGCCTAATTTATGTGACTTTTCCATTCTGAGATGTTCTTATTTATTGTGATATCACAAGTAATGTATCTTAATGTATTGTTCAGTACAGTTAGACTCTACGTTTTGTTTCTTTTTCAGAGCGTTCTCAGGTAGACCAGTTGTTGGCTATTTCTCTGAGGGAAGAAGAGTTAAGCAAGTCCCTGCAGAGTGTGGACAGCAACCTCTTGCAGGCGAGGGCTGCCCTGCAGGCTGCCTATGTTGAGGTTCAACGGTTCCTTGTGTTAAAGCAACAGGTAACAGTGCGCTTTGGAAACTGTCTGAACTAGAAGTTAGCAGCATAAAGAACTGCCTCTTAAATCAGTGAGACTGATATAAGCCACTATCTGTTTTGCAGATAACCATGGAAATGAGTACACTGAGAAGTCAGAGAATCCAGATCTTGCAGGGGCTACAAGGTACAGGTGCCATAGAACTTCAACAGTGGAATGCTTACTGTCATATTCTTTGAACTCAGAGTCTTTTAAAATTTGCATTTAACTTGAATCCACTCATTTAAGCTGCAATAAAACTGTAGACTTTCTAAATGAGGCCTTTATTGTCAAGTGTGAACTGTCAGTTTTGATAGTTCCCTCTAGTGGCTTTTTTTCAAATTTTTCCCTTCCTTGACTGTGTGTCCACAAGAAATGAGCTCTTGGCACCACTAAGCTTTATGGTAAAATATAAATATTTTCGGTTTTTGTTTGTTTGTTTAATGTATCTCCTCTTTTGCCATTAGAAACATATGAACCTTCCGAACTCTCAGAGCAACTTTCCTGCAGCGTCCTAACTGAGAGACGAAACAGCAAATCCCAAATGGCAGCTGAAATAATTCCTTCAGGCTCCCTCCTGCCCCTTTTGGACACTTTGTCTTCTTCTATACCTCCACGAGGAGCTTCTGTTCCTGTAAACATGCCATCGCCATTCCAGTGTTCTGGCAGTACACCTTCCGAGACTCCTGATTCCTCAGTACAAGTTAAACAAGAACCTGTGTCTCCAAAAGGCACAGAACAAAATGTGAATTCGGTACTCCAGAGCTCTCCATGTGCTCCACAAACAGAAGAGGTGGAGCAGAATGATGGTATTTGTGGCTTCGCTTTGTTTTAAGATAATTAGCTTTAAGAAAATAAGGAAATTTTTTTTCCCCCCAAAAGAATGTAAATTGTGTCTAAGCCTGCAGTCTGTCAGGTAGGAGTAAACTCTCATTAACTTGTGTAGGACTTTCTGGTTTTGCTTTGAAAACAGAACAAACATGATTTTGAAGGTTACATTCTCTTAGAATAACTTAGTTAACTAAAAAACCCCAGACCACAACCCAGAAAACCCGAGAATCTCCTCTAATTTTTGTCTTCTACTCTGCATCATTTAATGAGCATTGGTAGCAAAAAATCTGCCTACAAAGGAAAACCTGTGCCTGAAAATATTTTTTACAAAATTATGAATGGGTAAATTGAAATTATTCTGTGTTCTTCTTGAGCTCTGCTGGATGAGCACAAAGAGCATAATTTGTAATATTAGAAGTGACAATCCATCTTCTCCTAATGGGATGTTAGGCACTGTGCACTCATGTGAGGGGTGTGGGAAGGCTAGCAATGAAGATAGGGATTTACTTTTATCTGGAGGAAAAACTGCTGAATTAATTGATTAACTACTAATGGGAGAGCTCCTGCCTCAACAAAGTGTGATCTTAATGACTACAGCTGAAATAGCTAATGTTTTGTTTAGACAGTTTAAACCCCATAAAACTTGTGTGCTGTAGTCTGTGGTCAAAGGCTTAAATGCTGTTGGTAGTTTCCACTGCAACTTGCTACTATGACTGAACATAAAAACTGAAGTTTAAAAACTTAATCATCCCTTACTTTCCTTAAGAGCCTGTGAAGTCAAGCAGGGTGACTCTAGTGACAGTTGTTTGTCTGCCATAACAATGTCATTTGCCCAAACCTTTAACTTTTAAAAAATTAACAAATTTTAAGTTGCTGGTTATTGTTATTTTCCTGTTATAATATGACCAAGTCCCTTCCTTCCCCTTTCCAGTGGGAAATGAGTGATACATGATATTAGAGGTCTATTCAGATTTAAGATTTTGTGTGCCTTCTTCCCACTATAATTCAACATAGTAACTCATTCAAACTTCATCTAAGCATTTTCTTCCATACAGAGGGTTTTCTATCAGGTTTTGTAGCTATGCATGGCAGTTATATGTCCAAGGAAAAATATCTTTCCATTGATTTCTTTTAAATGCAACATATCCTATGCTGTCAGCAAGTTCTAGCTTTTTCTTGGAATTCCTCATCTGAGGAAGGTGTGGGTGAGATGTTCTCATTGTACCTCTTTCTAGTTGGATGTGTAATTCCAAAGCGTCAAGCTTGTCCTGTGATGTGTAATGTGGTTTTAGCCAAGCATCACTGTAAGTTTAATTTGCTGGCTTCTGAGAGACTGGAAGAGGGAAGTGTTTCAAATACTGCCAACTTCCCATTTGCATTATGTGATCCCACCCCAGAAATGCAGTGAACTTGAGACATCCTGTTCTGGATTGTAGTTACTGCAAGTGCTACTGGGGAATTTCAGGGTGTGGGAAACAGCTGTGAGATGCTGCCCTTAGTCTGTCTCAGCTTAGAGGTTGGATCACTTTGTTCGTATTAATTCAATCAAAATTAGATGACAAGGGAGAGTGTGTTTACCCCATTGCACAGTCCACACTAAATGAACTAACTAAAGCCTACCCTCATGGCTTACATTGCTGCTGTTCCCAGGATAAAGGTGCAGTGCTGCGGAGTGGGTTGTGCATGGCTATCTACCTTGAATTAGGTCCAAGTAACTTGGTAAAAATAACTGTATGTAATGGTTGTAATACTTCAGATGGGTTAAGCACAAGGTTTTCAAACTGTGTCACTGAACTGCTGAGTCGTACTTGGCATGCATTTATTAATATCATCTCTGCAGCAGTTCTGACAGCTGCTAAGGGAGCACACAGAGAGGTGTGGTAGCATCTTAAGTCAACAATGTAGGATTCACCAAAGATTGTCATAACTTTAAAAGCATATAGCCAGCCAGCAGCTTGAGTGATATTCCCCATTCCTTTATTTCTGTGTACATGGGTAAACATTTTATTCCCCAGTTGTGTTTTTTAAAGGCTGGATAGGTGACTGAAGTAGCAGATCTGCATGTGCACGTAGTTTTCAACATGTAGGAATATGTTCTCTACATTCACAATTAAGTGTAAACAGAAAATTCAGGGAGAGACATTTTGCATAAATAGTTATTGCTGTACAGATTGAATATAATACTAGTCTGTTTTCTTTAGAAGAGACCAACCAGGAAACTTCAGTGTATCCAGTTATCACTGCAGCCATATCCCTATCAGAGCTGGCAGCTTGTTTCCAACACACTAATGAAGATGTCCACAAACCTGCTGCAGACAAGGGACAGTCTGGACTTCCTGAGAGCACTTCACCTCATTCAATGTCTGTTTTCAGCAAGAAAGAAGCAAATGATACAATTGCTGAAAGATTTTTACTGGGTCAGTGTGGCACTTCGCTTTCAAAGCATTCAGGCCTTCTGGAAATGCCAGTGGATAAAACCCCCAAATTGTCAGAAGAGCCATCTGAGCAACACTTGGCAACTGCTGCAGTCCCACCAGAGAAGGGGAATAGAAGGAGGAGAAGGTTAAGGAAGAAGAAGACTCTGAGGGCAGCCCATGTGCCAGACAACAGTGATACAGAGCAGGATATGATTGACTCCAAGCCTGTCCGGAAAGTCAAGGGTGGAAAGGTTCCTAAAGTAGAAAAAGTTACAACATCTACTCCTCCAAGAGAGGAGGGTGGAGTTCCTGCTCACGCAGCAAGAAACAAAGACGGGAATGACAGTGATGCTTCTCTGGAACTAGTGGAAGTTGCAGCACCTCAGTGTGAGGTGGTTGATGTTGGTTCATCAGAGTCAGGAGATGAGAAACCAGACAGTCCATCAAAGAGGGATTCATGCAACTCTGTGGATCAAGCAGTCCTAGAGGCATCTTGTTCTGGTTATGATGAAGTGAGCTCCACCAGTGAGATTGGCACAAATTATAGGAATGATGGGAAAAGAAGGTGAGATTACTGTAGACCTCTGAAAAGTAAAATTATTAGTATTATATGGTATTCATAAGAGGCCTCCCTTTTCTTCTCCTTCTTTTTTTTTTTTTTTTTCATTTAGAAAGTCTTACATCAGTGACTTCAGGAGTGAAATAAAAGGAAAATAAAAACTGACTTGGCTTTTTTGGTCAATAAATGAATGTGTCTTGTTACCTACTAATTTCTCTTAATACAAGAGGGCTACCCAGTTTGGTTTTGAGCTTATTTGTCACAACATATTTTCTACTAAGTGCAGTCTCTCGTGTTTTGAAGTATTACTTACCCCAGTATTTTGCCTGAAAATGAACACACAAAGTCCAATGTCACTTCTGTTTATTTCTGTTACAGTGTGGCTGAGACACAGACTTCCATATCATCCCTAAGAGGATCAAAGAATACCTCAGGTATATCTTTTAAGATTTCCTTCTGATGCTTTGTATGTAGTATCTTGCAGGACTTTGAGTTATGTCTTGAACAACCTGCTTCCAATTCCATTGGGGAATTTTGCCCTGAAGATAAAAGCTTGCACTCAAAACTGAAGTGGAAGTGATATGCACTCACATCATCTTACATTGAATGCTTTATGTCTTGACTCCTCCACATCTCCCTGCCCCTCCCACATGAACACTCCACAGTTGCTGTAGAGCTCTAGGACAAACAATAATACAATTTCTTTTAAATTTTAAAGATATTTCTGGACTTAGTGTCATACGAAGGTCTTTGTAACACTTTATATTGCCCTCTGTCACATTCACAGTCCTGCTGGAATCCACAATGAAATTTGACTTAAAGGTGCTGAGCCCCTGAAATAGTTCTGCTGGTTGGCAGTACAAACCACAGCAGGGTGTTTTCTTGGCTATGTTCCCATAGTCAAAAGTACACATGTCTCTGTCCTACAGAAGTGTCTTCAGAGCCAGGTGAGGATGAAGAACCTACAGAGGGCACCTTTGAGGGACACTTGGCTGCAGTGAATGCTATTCAGATTTTTGGGAATTTGTTGTATACCTGCTCAGCAGACAAAACAGTTTGTGCCTACAATCTCGTTGTAAGTAAGGTTGCGGGAGTGGTGTTACATTATTTGCAATCACAAGGTTGTCTTTTGTAATGCCTTACTGTGTAGTAAAGGAAGAAGCTTCTTTTTCAAGCACCTCATGTATTTTATACTATTCCTCTCTTAAAACCTCTCTTCTTCACCTCCCCAACCCCTTCTCCCTATGAGAGGGACAAGGGGAGATAGATTGCCACACATATCCTGATATTTTTTAGCTGACCTGCCCTGTTCCCTTAGGTGCACATCCCAGGAGGTATTTTGGGCCTTTATGCTGACAGACTCTATGCTTTCCTTTTTAGAGCAGGAAGTGTGTGGCCATCTTCGAAGGACATACTTCAAAAGTGAACTGCCTTCTGGTCACTCAGACAAATGGGAAGAATGCTGTGCTCTACACTGGCTCGAGTGACCACACTATCAACTGTTACAATATCAAGGTACTCAAACTCAGTCTTGATTTACATATGCTGCATTTTTATGCAAGTGCTTCTTGACAAATATAAATTTTAAAAGCCTTTTAAACCCACATGATCTGGACATGAGCACCACTTCATACCTCATTAAAGTAGAGCAGGGAAAAAAAAAAACCCAAACAAATATCGAACCATTAACTGATTTACTACCCTAATCTTTTGGCTAGCTTGTCAGTAGAGTTTTTGCCAGAACAGCAGGGCATGATCCCAAATGTTGGGAACACGAGAGTGCAGGATAGTTGTTTGGCCATGAATCTTACGTGTCTTCCTGTTGCTCTCTGCTCGATCTGTATACCAGCCACAGAGAGAACAGGTATCTGTTATGCTGAGGGCAGCTGAAAGAGCAGACTGAGGCTTCCTGAAGCTGGGTATTGAGGATAAATGATAAAAAGGCTTGCCCAGCCTATGTCTTGAAGGACTAGAAAGCAAGTATCTGCTTCAGGGAGCAAAACTGCCACAGGTTTTAAACCCTTAAGTTCCCTGTGGGGAACTTAATGGAGAATCCCCAACCTCAACTGTGTAACAGATGGTTTTCATATGTATGTGTATATATATAGTCAGTAGTCTAAATTTCTATACACATTAGAGGTTGTGACTAGAATAAAGTGTTTAGGGTTATAAGTGGTTGCTGAAGTGCAGTGAGGCCTTAGAGATGGTCCTAATTAAAATGAGGATCAAACTGCTATGTGACACCAGACTTTCAGATGTTTTTCTCCTGTTCTGTTGGTTTAAAAAGTGAAAATCATCACTCATTTAAGGCTTTTTTCCTTGAATTATTTTCAGTTAATGAGATCTTTAAGTACTTCTTTCCATTGCTAGACCAAAGAGCTCATGGAACAGTTCAAATTGGAAGATCGAGTGCTCTGTTTACACAGTAGATGGCGGATCCTTTATGCAGGTCTTTCAAATGGCACTGTGGTTACTTTCAGCATAAAGGTCAGTTTGTTTAAATACTGGCACCTGAAAGCCTATTGTGATGCTGTTTCTCTCCTCTTTGTGTTTCTTTCCATTTTTTATCTACAGTAGTAAATGTATTTGTAATGAAAGCATTTTGGTATAAAAGGTCACTTGTTGGCCCCTTTTGGTTGTTTATTTTGTCCGTGCATGAAGCTGTCCCATCTCCTTGTCTTTGTTTACCCTTCTTTTAGGTGCTGTATTGTTATGTTTTTCCTTTAGGTTCCTCCTAGTCTACATAACATAAAGAGTTATTTCCTTGATTTGGAAACTTAATTGTTAAGATGCAATTCTTACCGCTGCTATTTTGTGTGTTACTAAACTGAAATCAGTTGCTGTAACAAGCACAACAAAAAAAGGACTCAGTGTCATAGCAAAATTTTAATTCTTAAATACCATTTCATTCTTCCTCCGCCAGAATAATAAACAGCTTGATATCTTTGAATGCCATGGCCCTCGAGCAGTGAGCTGTTTAGCCACAGCTCAGGAAGGAGCACGCAAGTTGTTGGTAGTGGGCTCCTATGACTGCACCATCAGTGTGCGAGACGCGCGGAACGGGCTGCTTCTCAGAACCCTGGAAGGTCACAGCAAGACTATTCTCTGCATGAAGGCAAGTCTCTCTGAAAATACATTTTGGACAAAGAATGCTTAAAATGAGGAGCAGGTTATGATAGGAAATAGAGGATTTTTCTATTTTAAATTGTAAAAACTGAGCAATTTGGTAGGGAAATTGTCTCTGTTTGGCTGCCATATCTCATGTCCCCAGCTGCCACATAAATTTTTAAGTTTTGAACACTTCAGGACTAGTGATTCCATTGCTTCCTTGGGAAGCCTGTTCCAATGCCTGATCGTCCTTTCAGTGAAGAACTTTTTCCTGATATCCATTCTAAACTTCCTCTGATGCAACTTGAGGTTGTTTCCTCTTGTCCTGTCACTTGTTACGGGTTAGGAGCATTATTTTTCTTACATGAGCAGCATATAAGTATGCAGCATGTCCAAAATTCCCAGGAAGCATTGGGCTTTACTGTGCATGTGCAGAGCAGCATTCTGCATTCAGTTTGCTTGGTCCCCAGTTTGTTGCTGAGCTGTCTGTGAGAATAATCCATAGGTAGGATGAGTTAGCCTGGTGGGGCTGCAGGTTAACAGCTTCTTATGTCATTTGTGAAGTGTCAAAAATCTCTAGCTCTCATGTGAAGAACTCACTGCATGCTTTTTCCTTCATACTCTTGATCGATTTTAAGGCTCTCAATATTTAGGAAATATTACTGTACAACTTTAAACTGAACAGTATCTTAATGTCTTGCTTGCCCATTTCCATATCTGTTACAAAATAGAAAAACTTTTTTTTTTTGTTAGGTTGTGAATGATCTGGTATTCAGTGGCTCCAGTGATCAGTCTGTCCATGCCCACAACATTCACGTAAGTCTCCTACAGAAAGAGAGAATGACTTTTGCTATTAAGGCACTGAATTCCTATATTATAAAGTCAGTATTTCCAGAATATTTGACTCCTGGGGCAGATTGTTTCCAGAAAGGAAGTCTCATGATTTTGTGAATGTGACTATGCACAACAAGGTATCTGGAGCCATGAAGAAGCTGCATAAATGGGCTGACTCTTGTCACATGGTAGGCAGTACCTTTTTATCTGGGCACCTTGCTTTTGCAAATATTACTACGAAATTATGGAAGGCGTTCAGAGAAAAGCCATGTGAGACATTTTGGTGGGGAAGAAGTTTCTTTATTACTGGAAGAACTTGAGAAACACTATGTTCCAAGCTAGATGGCTCAAAAGCTGTTGTATTGTCATGAATGCTTTGTTTGTAGCCTACCATTCTCTCCTTTTTTACCCCATCTTCCCTCAGTCCTAGCAGAGGCTTTCATGTAGCTATGCAATACGTTAGATTAGGAAACTGATCAGAGGGAAATTTTAGTTGACAAAAAAAAGTGTATTTCTGTGTATTTAGCTAAATTTGCTAACTGATCCTTGATCCTAATACTAATAGCATGGTACTAGTTTCAGGATGGGTGGGAATATGTAACTAATGATGGAAAGAGATCACAGAATCAATTAGGTTGGAAAGGACCTCTGAGATCATGGAGTCCAACCTGTGACTGAACACCACCATGTCAGCTAGACTATGGCATTGTCAGCATCCAGTCTTTCCCTAAACTCTTCCAGGGACAGTGACTCCAACAGCTCCCAGGGCAACCCATTCCAAAATCTAATCACCATTTCTGTGAAGATTTTCTTCCTAGTGTCCAGCCTTCCCTGGCACAGCTTGAGGCCATTTCCCCTTCTTCTGTCACTGGTTGCATGTAGGAGGTGTGGAGGGTGATAAGGTTCCCACTGAGCCTCCTCTTCTCCAGATTAAACAACCCCAGCTCCTTCAGCCGCTGCTCATTACACTTGTACTCCAGACCTTTCACCAGTTTCATTGCCCTTCTTTGGACTCATTCCAGCACCTCAGTGTCCTTCCTGAACTGAGGGGCCCAGAACTGGACACAGCACTCGAGGTGTGGCCTCACCAGTGCCAAATACAGGGGAAGAATCACTTTCCTGGTCCTGGTGGCCACACTGCTCTTGGTATTGGCTAAGTTGCTGTGGGCTTTTTATTATTGGCCACGTGGGCACACTGGTGCCTCATGTTCAGAAGCAGAAGAAGAGGAGAGAGAACTTTACACAGACCCATGCATTTCTGTTGTACTGGAATGGCTCTGTGTTAAGATGGGCAAACAAAAGATAAGTAGTATTTGATTATAATTTATAAGTGCCTTCACAGGGAATGGAAGTCTAATAAAGCATGTTTCCACTTCTGAGTAGTGAGCATTGAACCTAGCTACCCTATCTAGGTTAGGAAAAACCATTTTGTTCTTTTTGTTTAAGAAAAACCAAACCAATCCCCTATTTACCTTTGCTTTTTCTTGATGCAGACTGGAGAGCTGGTACGGATCTATAAGGGCCATAACCATGCAGTAACGGTTGTGAACATTCTTGGCAAAGTCATGGTGACAGCATGTCTGGATAAATTTGTTCGTGTTTATGAACTACAGGTAAGAAAACAGTTGGTTGCTAATGACATTTATCTAATATGTGTCAATTAATAATTTTGAAGTCAAATAGAAGTCGTTGTGCTTGCTGGTCTCTAGCCCATCCTTCTCTTTCCCATCACTCAGTATATATAGTTATCTCACCAGCCAAAATATTTAAAGAATATAACCTAAAGGTTTTAAAGAATATAACCTAAACTGTTTATTTAGAACCTGGGTTATGCAAGACGATGGCTCAGAGAAGTGGGGAAATACTAGTTTTGTTTGCTGAGAGAATGAGTGCTTACTTGGACAAAAAGACTCCCAAAAGCAAAGTAAGCAAAAGTGAGCTTTTAAGGTAGCTATAAAGTTTGGAATCCACCATAGCAGTTTAATTGCTACCAAGGAAACTGCTCTTGGGAGTATTATCCTTTACATGTCTGTGAAAAATGGCTCTTAAAAATGTCATGTTAATAAGTGTCTGTTTCTGTTTCTTTCAAGTCACATGACCGCTTGCAAGTCTATGGAGGCCACACAGATATGATCATGTGTATGACCATCCATAAGAGCATGGTAACTCCCTTCTTTTCACTGGTCTTAAAGAGAAGGTTGTAATTGCCACAGGTGCATACAAGGCGGTTTAATTTCTTCAGATAAGGAAATCAACCTGCTGTTTAGCTGTATTTCCAAGTTGTTCTTAGTCAAAGAATCAAATTGCTATAACAGCTTTATTTTTATGTAATATTATTGTCTGGGGGAAAATCACTATTTAGCTTGCAGTAGTCTTAAAACAATAGTTCTTTTTGCAGTGATAATTACAGTGAAGACTCTAGAAATAGTAAATACTTCTGCTTTTTCAAGTGTCAGTCCTGTTTGACTTATACTCAAAGGAATTGCTCAGATGGTAGATAAATACTTCACCTGAAGTCAAACCTCTAATAACCTTTGACAGAACATAAACAAAGGTGTGCAACTGATTCAGTTGTACAGGTTTCTTCATGCATCTGCCCTGCAAGATAAATTTCAGAAGCACTTCTGGATAAATATTTCTTAAAATAGTCTTTAAAAGCACTTCTTTGTCTGCACGTCTAGGAGTTTGCTTGCAAAGTTTCTTTGAGATTGTAAAATGCAAGGTATAGTAGTGATCTGTAATAACTGAAAAGTGAAGTCCAAGGAAACAGATTTCCTGCTAATTGGAGTACATACCCAAGCATCACATCTCATGTGAGTCCAACCTGAGGCTTGAACTGCGCCCCAACAGTGGTCTGTTGTGGGCATTCTCAAATTTAAGAAGGGTTCAGAAGAGAAGTTTAGTGATGAGTGAAAGGATCTACATCAGTCTTTCTGAAATTCTGATGTTCTTCCACACACTGTCTCTCCATCTGTTTTTGATATACATATAACTGGTTAAGTCCTGGAAATATATTCAACTTGACATTTACACCTACATATTTTTTAACTGTAGTGGATAGTACCATAATTTAAAGTTTTCTGAACTGTTACACACCTGACACTATCAACAAAAGAGGTTATGGAAACATTTCTTATTCATTTGTAGGTTTTTGTGAACTATGAATGCAAATCTTAAAAGAATTTGGTTATACCTTTTTTTAAAATAGGTAGAAGCCTTGCATGCTGATATTTCATTGTTTTTACCTACAGTGAAGTGTCCTTCAAAATTTTACTTCTTTTTTTTTTTTTTT
>VXAC01003381.1:963076-1049926 GCA_013399225.1 Rhipidura dahli
AAAATTTTTTTTTTTTTTTTTTTTTTTTTTTTTTTTTTTATTCCCAGCTTGCTGATCCGTAAATGTTTTTTTTACAGATCTACACTGGATGCTATGATGGCAGTGTCAGAGCTGTGAGGCTTAATCTGATGCAAAATTATCGATGCTGGGTAATTAGCAAAATGTTTTTAGCCTTCCTTTGTTATTGAATTTTCTGGGGGTGGTCTCTACTCACTTAGTCTTGGGTAGCTTGACCTTAGATTTTTTAATATTTTTTTTTCTAAATGTGTATGTACTTTTTAAAGTGTATATCACTTAGATATTTATCACTAGTTTTAATTCTTGTTGTCTTTGCTGTGTGTATATGTATGCTTTCAGGCTAGTTGTTAGTTTAAATTACTGTTCTTTCTGGCAGTTTTTAGATAGTGACCTGTAACTGTTTTTTACCAAAAACTTTGGTTGAGTGACATAGAAAAGCTGATTTATTCTGCTAAATAAGTTTAATTAAATTCCAAATTACTTTGTCACAAGTAAGATTAAATCTTGTAAAGGCTTAAGTCCTCTCTTCTTCCTGCCATTCCTGCTGATGGTCTAGGCTTGGCTAAAGGCAGGAAGAATTTCTGTAAAGCTGTAATTAAAGGAATAGAGACCATTGAAAATTGAAGTGGAATAAGATACAAAACTTACAGGAGTTGGCATGTGTGCTTACAGTCTTGGAAGAATATTGTGAAACTGCAGGAAGAAAAGCATTAACAAAAATTGTATTTCCCTGGCTTATTGTGGTGTGTTGTTTTTTCTGCCAGTGGCATGGGTGTTCACTGATCTTTGGAGTTGTGGACCATCTGAAACAACACCTGCTAACTGACCACACCAATCCAAATTTTCAGACCCTGAAATGTCGTTGGAAGAACTGTGATGCTTTCTTTACTTCCAGGAAAGGTTCCAAGCAGGTATGTGGTTGAAATAACATAGTTGTATTTGATAATATTAAGTACTTTATATCGTCACAATTGTGGGACTTGACCCTATTTCTCCTAAGAAGGGTTTAAGTTTTTCTAGTTTTGGCAGGCTTGACTGAATGTTGTTGCAGTCCTCCAAGGCTAACAGGGTTCAATACAGCCTGTGGCAGATGAAGAGTGCAGCTATTATTATTTGACGTATGGTCAATTTAAAACAGTTTGATTCTAAAATATTACATGGAAATCATGGAATTCTTAAATTAGTAAAGTAATTGTACTCAAGATATTAGGAAATTTTTTGAAAGAAAGATGTCTTTATTGGATGAACTAGCATCTGCCTTGAAAAAAGGTTTTTATCCATCACTAACACTTTCATTGTTGTTTATTTTTCACGTGAGTTTGTTAGCAAAACCAGTCCTTAAATAAGTAGTGCATAAACTTCTGGATAAAAGTTAGCAGAGAAGGGGGAAAAAATGAAGGCATAAGAGTTGGATTAAGCCATGTGGAAAGGATTGGGGAATGGGTGTGAGGAGGGCTGTTACCTATAGACTGATCTGTAAAATCTACATTTTAGTCCTTGGCAATATAAACCACCTTCCTTTGAATACTTTCCAGAATATGGAAAGGAAGGAGGTTTCTTCAAGAATTAACAAACAATAAAATTTTTAATTTCTCTTTAAGTGCTGGCTTTGAATATGATGTGTATATTTAATTTGCTCTTCTAATCAAAAAAGGAAGTTGGGTTTTATTTCTCTTTAATGATGTGGTATGTGAAACACTATATATATAATTTAATAGCTTGACTGTGATATTATTTATCTTTTTAGAAGCTTTAAGCCAAACAAATGTACATTATCTGGAATGTCACTTTCACTGAGGCTTCTAGAATTTTTTGCAATGTTTATTGTGGGGTTTTTTTATGATGCTTATAATGATTTTTTTTAATTGACTTTTCTGGTTCTTTTCTAGGATGCTGTAGGACACATTGAAAGACATGCTGAGGATGACAGCAGGATTGACTCATGAAGTTTTTCACCTCCCACATTGGGAAGTAATTTTGTATGTCATAATTATTCCAAATAACATCATTTTCTTACTCCAGTCTTTCCTCTTTCTTTTCCCACTTGGAATGTGAAAACTGAGTGGGGCTGGAATGCATTGCTACGGAGACTGCAGGTTGTGTTGCACTCTGTAGAAAGAAGGCTGGTAATTAAGGCATAGCCCAAGTTCTTGCAAGTTTTTAATTCTTTGGTAGACAAGAATATTCCTGCCTCTCGTCTGCCTTGTTTATTTGTTGTTTATTTTTTTCAGATGATTTTATTTGTTTTTTTAAGAAGCATAGTGTTTGGGAACTCCAATGGGGTGTTGAGAACTTAGATTACAATAGGTGCTGCTGTTTGCAAACTCAGCTTGAAGCCTGTTATGTGTCTAAGACATGTCTGGTTCTGTTGTATCCAGTTTTTTAGCTGATTTTAATAAAATTCTGCAAACCAGAATATCACAAATTCTAACAATGTAACCTGAATATCCAGTGTACGTTTTTACTTTCTTCATAAAAAGAAGAGTTATTTTATGGAGACTGGAATAAATTAATTTTTTAATGTTAATTGTAACTTATTTTTTATTCCTTGTGTAAAAATTGCTATAACTGGCACAATATATACAGTGATAGATACCATACCTCCTGAGGTATTTTGTTTATTTTGAGGAAAGCGATTATTTCTTGAGAGAGATGCCAGTAGCAGCAAAACAGCCAGAGCAGTGGCTCTACTCACATGCTTTGCAATCTTAGTCTTTTTCCATACAGGTCCTTAAGTATGGGAAAGAAGTAAGTCGTGTCTGTTTTTCTTTTTGTTAAAGACCAGCATAACCACCACTGCTATCTTGATAAAACACCATAATTTGATTGCTGATTTTATATGGAATCTTAGTGTCTGAGCTTTGCGGTCCCATATCCTCATGGCATAGCAAACCAAGAGAAATGCAAAGGCACTGTGTGTTTTGTGCATCCACTTTGGTAGTGTTTTGTTCCTGTTGTGAACTGGCTTAATTGGCTTGGGCTATATCAAGTTCACAAAAACTCAACTGGAAAGAATGGAGCAGGATTTTAAAGTCTAAAGTTCTCAAGCAGAAGCTGAGGATACTAAATGCATATCACATGTAAAAGTCTTGTTTCTACTAATGCACAGCAAGTACCACAGAGAGGCCAGTGCAGAAGGGAAGACTGTTTCAACTTGTCAGGGATTCCCCTGCAAGTATCCTCTGAGGGGGATCGCTTCACCTTGTGAAGTTCAGTGAAATGCGCTTCTGGCACTTGCCATCCTCTCTCCCCTAATGACACTAATTTAGCCAAGAACCCTCTTATCATTGAGACTAATCTAGCAAGGAGCTTTGTGTTCACTTTTGCCTAACTTGCTGCTCAGGATAAAATAAGGAGGTTTTCCTAAGCTGTAAGAGAAGGAGTGAAGACAGCGAACCAAGCTGCTTATATACAAATCCAATGTTTTTCCAAAAAAATTGAGTGGACTACTGTTTTTACTGCGTATCTTTTTCACGACCACTTTCAGACTTGTCAGCCATAGACCAAGTAAGTTTTATAGCCTCATTTTTTGACTATAAAGAAGCCTTTTTAGGCCAAGAAAGTGAATGGTTCAGGAAAGCCCATGGATGTTCCACTGCCATCAAATAAAGGAGCTTCAGGGCCTTCTCTGGAGTGCACTGGTTTTGTATTACCTTAGCAGACAAGCAGAATTGCTCCGACACTGATGAATATTTTTTGTGAGACAGGAGTAAAATATCAGTGAGATGCAGTAGCTTCCTGCTTCAAAGACATGGGAATCTCTTAGGTTCCAGTGCTTTTATGGTGATTGGTTTTGTTTGTTTACTTTTTATTAAGCTGTTTGTGCATAGCAAAAAGCCCCAATATGTGGCTCAGACCTCAGACTGTTCTGAGGGTGTTTTTGTTTTGGTTCTTGGGGGATGTACGTTTGTGGTTTTGGTGTTGGGTTTTTTTTATCTTTCTTTCTGTGGTCTGTGGATGAAGCAATTCAGTAGAGAATCAAGCCTGGGGAAGTCTTTAAGTGGTGCAGATGTTTTATGATGGAGGATGCAATGCTCAAAGTCTGAGAGCGTTTGTTTGGGTTCTTTCATGACCTCAAAGCAGAAGACTGCGTAATACTTAAACCATTTCCAATAGTGTTGATACTGAAGAGTTGTTCTGGGCGTTTTTTGAACCACAATGAGGGAGCATGTAAGTGTGGTATAAACAGTGTGGGCGTCCGAGCTGTCCTTCATGGACCGTGCTGCTGGTGAAGGTGTGGAGGTGTGTCCCAAGGACAAGCCAGGGGGGCAGTAGCGGCATTCTGAAAAATGTGTGTGAGAGTAGATTTTGGTACTTCTCCCTTGTGATTCTTTACATTCTTTCATCTGTTTTCTGTAACATATAAAAGATCTTTCTCACTAGATGTTGCCACAAACAGTTAATACACTCTTTTTGCATTCCCATTTGCTTGTTAGGTTTATCTTTTCTAGTTGGTGGAAGCAGTCTTTCTTTTTGTGTGGTCCATGATATTTCCTTATCTGTCTTGAAAACAATCCTCCTGAAAAGTCTGGGCTTCTGAAGTCCAGCTTTATCAGTGGTGACTTTTTTGCTACTTTGTAGGTAATTTCAGATATATTGTGAGGGTCCTAAAATGGGTAAGAGGTGGGAAAATAGCAGAGCTGTATGAGTGAAAAATTTTGCTTCATAAATTAGAACCAATTTTAAAAAATCCTCAGGGGTTCAGAGGAAAATGCTGTGCTGCTTTATCATGAGAATATCTTAAAAGGATTTGCTATGAAGCTGTGCAGCTATGGAAATCCCCAGGCTTCTCTGCAGTTACATGGGGAGGTTTCTTATTTGTTCAGCTGGAATTTGGTGCAGATTTCACAGTCAGCCATTTACTTCTTCTGGAGGCAATTGCAGAAGAGAGATGCCAAACTAATGTTTGTTAGTTGGTATTGATTAGTGAGATCCTCTCTGGTCTTGCAACTTAAGGTTTTGGCTCCTGATATACCTCTAGTTGAAGAAGGTAATAATTTTAGGAAGGTGAGCTGCTTGTGATATTTAACACTACTATTTGCATGAAAAGCAGTACTGACAATCTGAATCCAGTTTCAGGTCTATTTATTTTTGGTTTGGTTTGTTTTTTATGTAAGTAAAAGGTTGTGAGTGGAAGAGTGAGTAGAGTGAGGATTTATTTTGTGGTTAGCTGTGGATTTTTTATTAGTCAAATGTTAAAAAACGAGTTCTGGACTTGCTATATGGATGACTACATATGGCAGGCCCTTTAGGGGCCTTTTGGGATTGGTCTATATTAGTTTATCTTTTTTCCTTCAAATTTCAGGGGAAAGTGACAGCTGTCTGGCAGTGCAAAACACTCTGGCCTAACAGATTCTGTATGTGGAAGGGGACGGAGGGAAAACTGCTGCATCCCTTGGTACAAAGATGCATTAAATATCCAGGCTTCTGCTTACCTTGTGTCACTTACATGTGAATTACAGGCTTTAAACATATTACCAGCACATAAGTTTGTTTCTGCAAAACAGCAGGAGCTTGGCTGTGTGGTGTGTTTGAAGTAGTGCAGCTCTTAATGCACATTTTCAAACAGTACAATCATGCTGGATCAAGGTAAATGACAATGCAAACTTGGCAGTAAATGGCAGGGGAAATGTTGTTGGGAAAATATTTTTTCCTGAAGTTGAATTAAAACACAGGTACAGGTGAATCCTGGTTTTCAGGCTTGTATGGTACTATAACTCAAGCAGTCTAAGTTGTCCAGAGTTGCAGAATATGTGAGGAAGGATAAGGAAATGGTTTCAGCTACTGTTGGTAAAATAATTAGTTCTCAAAGAGCAAACTGTGTAGGTATATATTCTGTTATATGCACCTGCCAGCTTCTCGGTTTCATTTTGCTGTAATGTTAAACAGTCTTTTTGAAGAATGGAATTGGAATAAAACAACTTGATTGAATATTTAGTAATTTAAGCTGTGTAGAACATGTGCACAGATTCATCATGGTTTTCTTCTCTTACTTTGGTACAAAGCTGTGAGTGTAATAATGAAACTTTACATGACAAAAGAAGAAATGAAAAAAATAAAGTTCTTTATATTGTTATGATTTGTCTGTTTCGCCTTTGTTTTAAATAGAATTATTTTTTCACTGGATTTGGTAGAACTTGACTTTGTTCTGGATATTTTTCCTGTTTTTTGAGGGCTGGATAAAATCACACTGAATACTTTGAAGCTCCAGCACTGGCAGGAATGTTACAAGTGTGCAGGAATCTCAGACCTAGTTATTTGGCAGGGAAATGAAGCTGTCCACCCAGCTGGTTCCTCAAGATGATGTGCTGCCTGCCTTGCTTCATGGCTCATTGCAAGGGAGGTTCTCTAGAGCTTGCTGGTAGTTCACTCACCTGAACTGTAAGGACCAGTTTTGAGTTGCCAATTAAAAATCCTGATTTTGACCTTTTGACTGATAGATTTTGTTTTTTCTCTGAACATCCCAACTAAGAGCATCTCTGCCATACTTGTATGGAAAATAATAGCTCAGTAGAGGTAAGACATGGGTGGAAGCCAGGGCTTCAAGTGTTCCAGTCATCCTAAAAACTATTTGGATAAAAAAAAAAAGTTGAATTTGAAGGAGAATAAATATTTTTTAGATAAACTATAGGATTTTCTTACTCTTGCAGAATAAGTTACAGTGCAAGACAACACTAAGGACTTTATAGTCAGGAGGTTTTTGGCTTCTTAGTGACCTTTCAGTTAAGTGTTCTCACTGGAATAACTCTGAGTGGATACTATGATTTGTTTTTTAAATTTTGCATTACATTAGTGGATTGTTTTGCTACTTTTCACCACTAGACAACTAAGTAGACAACTAAGTAGACAACTTAAGAAGACCACTAGACACCACTAGACAACTAAGTTCTGACAAAGCCTGAGTCTAGTCTTTCTTGCGTGTTTTGTTTTTCCTTCTATTTTTTCATATTGTACTTGTAAAAACCTGTCATCCTCTAAGCTGGTAGCAAGGGAACCTCTCAAGTGCTTTTTTTTTAAAAAATGCATTCAAGGAGTAAACTGGCATGTATTTGAGATATTTAAGCTAATTTCACACTTGCCATAAACTCCAAAAGCTGCTGTATATTCAGGAGAATGATCAAAGAGTGCTCATCTTCATCTGTTCTTTCAGAATAAAACCAAAAAAAGCCCAGGCCAAAAATCCAATTGATTTTATTTTTGGTTCCATTAAACTAATTGTACTTGCCCATTGGAATAATATTCCCAAAGTGGTCATGCTGATATAGCATCTGATTCTGCTACAAGTCACCTCTTGCAATAAAGAAATGCATGGTACTATAGGGAAACAGGACCAGGGATGGGGGAAATGTGTGTGTAGATAATTAGATTTATATGTATAAGAGGTTTTCTGCCTCAAATGGCAAATAAATTTCTCAGTGTTATGGGGAATACAGTACAATGAAAAACACTGAAAATGTCCAAATGCATAATTTAGATCCCATGGGAGTACTAAAAATGAGATCCAATTGCTCAGTTGCGGTGCTTCTGCTGAGGCATTAGATCAAGTGGTACTCTGGTATTGCAGTCTGTCGGGCCCTACTCTCCCATTTCTACATAGCAGAGATCCAACCTGCACAGCCAAATCTGTAACTGAGTCACTGGGTTGCATAATATTAACAAAATTAGCACAATCTCATGTTAAATATTCAGTAAACATTACAAAGAGATGAAAGGATAATACCAAGAGCAGGACAAAGAGTCAATGACTAATTACAAAGTGGCAGTAAACACCTCTGACTTTCCGAGTTAGATACAGTCCCAGCTTCACCTGACTTGAGGGAGGACCTTTCCAGTTGTCAGCACAAGCAGAACAATTATGTATTCTCTGTGTCTTCACCATGCAGAGAAAGCTTAATTCAGTCATCAATAAATTAATCCCTGTTGCCAAAGGAAAAACGTCAGGATGCTATAAAAGTAGTTAAAAATCTGTGCACTTTCCTATGACAGTATGGTTGTCTCTTTTTCCAAGGGCTTCTTCCCATGTGCTGTTTATCTTGGCAACTGCACGACAATTAGGAATTGCTCTTGTTTGTCCTTGGGATGAATGGTGCTGGTTCCTTGGGAGTCTTCAGAGTGTTCTTGATGAAGGTGGCCGCTGGCTCTGGTGTCACGCGTACAGCGTGAGCTGCAGCCACTGAAAAGGATGGAAGAGTTGTTAGCATCCTCCCACAAACTGTATGAAGACACTACCATCTCTAACTGGAAGGCAACTGCTTGCTATCACTTAGCATGAAGTAGAGAGGCAGTGGGGAATTTTTTCTTGAGTGTCTTGTTCCTATTTCTCCTTGCCTTGCAAAAAGTGAAGGGTGTTTTTAATGGTCTCCCTTAGAGAGGACATGCTTTTAAGTTGAAACTTTCTAATTCTTCTTAATAAGATTTTTAAAAGGTAAAGAATTATGCTAATCTCCATTATCATTTAACACCATGTCACTGTGTTTGATCTAAATTGCCTCATAAAAAAAGTCTCAAAAGTTTTTTGATGGACTTTAATGATGATACGAAGAGGCCACAGCAGTGCCCTTCAGCACCAACTGGAGTCTTACAGAGCAGCTGTGGCTGGCAGATCATGGATATTTTCTGTGTAAAATTGTTATCAAATTTTTTACGAGGTTTTGCAGCCTCTTACTAATTAGGTGACAATTTCAAATGAACTCTGTTTGTAGAATACTCCCTCGAAAATATGTACAATGATTAATACAATTAAAATTTAGTATTGTGACATTGTGTTAGACATACTGTGATAAAGCAGTTTACCTCCAGGACATTGAGCTTAATGATGCCATCTCCATCTTTGTCAAAGGCGTGGAATGCCCCTAAAGTGAGGAAACAAAAATACATGGAGTACATTAGATTGCTGTGTGAGTAAAGATGATTCCCAGACAGGAAACCCTGGTGCTCCTGTTGTGAAATGTGCAGGTCTTTACTTGTGGGGTCAGCAGCTGTTTCTGCTGCATTTTTCCTTAGCTAATTCAAGGAGAAACACATGAGTTTTTTTGTGTTTGTATGAGATAGCTTGTCATATCTTAGGTTCTCTAAGCACATATATTTAATAATTAATACCCTGCATAGGGAGTAGTGCTGTGAACAAATTTGCTGTGAGAATGATGGGGCTCTGAGCAATCTGGTCCAATGCAGGGTGTCCCTGCCCATGGCAGGGGCTTGGAACCAGATCACCCTTACGGTGCTTTTCAACCCAAGCGTTCAGTGGGTCCACGGCTGTGTTTGGGGCGAGGAGGGGAGGCAGTGCCACTCACGGAACATGGCATCCAGGCGCACGAAGCAGCAGATGAAGCTGTCAAAGTCAATGTTCATGTTCTTGTCGGCGTAGCGCATGGTGATGATGTCGTAGAGCTGGTTGTTCAGCCGAAACCCTGCAGAGAAGCGAGAACGGGGCGCAGCTGGGCCAGGGGCGGGGAAAGCGCCGCTCTGGGCGGGGTTTGGCTGCCGGCGTTCCCCAGGCCCAGCTGAGGCCCCGGCTGGAAGCTGCTGCTGCCGCTGCTAAACAAAATGAAGCAAAGATGTGAGGAGCTTCTCTGTGTCCGGCTGCTTTGATGAAACAGGAGCAGTGCTTTGAAATTATGATTTGAGAGGGCCCTTAGTATGTAAGTGACCTCAGGCTGTAAGTGTGAAGAGGAGAGCTGCAGCCTCAGAGGGCCTGAGGGCTCAGCTGGGCCTGGTGAGGGGAAATCAGCTAAAACTGGGGGACAGAAGCACAGGAGGAAGGTGCTATAAAAACACAATTAAACAGTGGTCAGAAAACAGACAAAGAAGCAACTCCTTGGTGTGGTGGGACTGAACTGTGGCACTGAATGCTGCAGGCTGTGCTGTGCCTTGAAAGGGTCTGTTGCAGCTCGGTA
Organism: Rhipidura dahli; assembly: GCA_013399225.1. Classification (NCBI taxonomy): domain Eukaryota; kingdom Metazoa; phylum Chordata; class Aves; order Passeriformes; family Rhipiduridae; genus Rhipidura; species Rhipidura dahli. The sequence continues at coordinate 972,991 of VXAC01003381.1, forward strand.
CAGCTGTTCATTGGCTAAGGTCATGCACAGCTTATGTGCTGTGAGAGTGAAATGTTATTAGCTCTAAAGTCAGGGCAGGAGGTACTTAAATACTTTCTTTTTTTACATTGACAACTTCCCTGGTGAGAACAAAAACCTGGAAAATAAGAATTACCCATATTTTTACCACAGCAGGAGCCCAAATCCGGGTGTGGTTTTGTCTTTAGCAAAGGATCACAGAATCACTGAGGTTTTGTAAAGTACAAGGTAGACTTTTTTTTTTCTGTTCCTTGAAGACAAAGTTTCACTGAAATTTCCCCATATAGGTTAATAGTGATACTACAGATTTTCTGATCAAAGAGGTCATCTCACTCCCTCAGAGACCTGGTAAAGACATTTCTGGGGGGGAGGCCTGCTCCCTGGGGTAAGAAGCATACTGGTGTCTCTGAGATAAGCAAGAAAATCCAAAGTCTCTCTTTATAGGATGAATTTCATAACTGCAAGTTTTGCAAAAATACTTTTTCTCATTGTGCAGGTAGAAGAGACTGAACTCACAGTGGCTCATTACTGAAAAAAAACATTAACATGACTCAAGAAATATCCACCAAATTGCCTGTGATGCAAACTTGGACACAGACCTGCTCCATCTTGGTTTCAGTGCCCGTGCACTTGGGCTGAAGGTTTTCCACCGTTCTTTGTTTGTTACTTACATAAATGTATAGAATCCACAGTTTAAATGAGAGCAAACATCTTCAGCAATCCCTGGTCTCTGGAACAGCAGGACCCCAAGCAGGAGATCCTTAAGGCAGCAGAGCATCACTCATTGCATTAAAGAGGAGCTGAAAAGACCTATTTGGCTGGCAAGACATACAAGGCTTGCCATTTGGCTATTTGAGAAGCTCTGTCAGGGGAAAAAAATTTTATAATTCCTCTAGTGTCTGTCTTTAAAAGGCAGCACTGTGTTCCTGATCTCACCCTGTGATGCACCACAACAAAACAAGGTTTCTTCAGCTGCTGGACACTGCAGGGGGAAGTACCTGCATCGTTGACTGCATTGCGCATCTCGTAGCTGTTAATGGTTCCTGAATGATCCGTGTCATAACGCTTGAAAATTTTCTGGAACAAGAAAAAAAAATATATATACCATAGTAATAAAAACTTGTACTTCTCTTGAATGCACCCACTGAGTGGATATGGGATGTGTGCCTCAGGAACTTGGAGGCTTTGCCACGTGCCTTATATTGCCACTGCTGGGCAGTCTGTGTTGTGAGCACAGGTTTCCTCTTAGTCATGAAGTAAAATAATTTAGATCCAATCTCTGGGAAGGAAAAAAACTCTCTTCTACAGACTCTCCTTGATTGATTTGAGTTTATGCTGTTACTCCTCCCTCTTTATTACCCTAATTAAGCTATTATTGAGGCCTGATTCTAGTTCCCATCATTCTCCTCCTCAGATTTGTATGCCTCTGTGCTACTCTCATGGGGGAAGGCTGTACATAAGAGATGCAGGCTATTTGCTTAGGCTGTGAAGTAGGATGAGGAGAGCCATTACTTTTCATTTTGGAAGCAAATTCAGAATTATTTTTTAGCCTTTCTTTTTGCTGCAGTGTATATGGAGAGTTCTGGTTTTCCTGTAAGCATTTGCACTGCAGGAGCTGTCAAGAAGAGCAGTGAAGACACCAGCAATACCTGCCAGCTTTTAATCTTGTCCCAGAGATGTCGAAATTCATCAAAGTTTATCTTCCCTGAGCCATCTGTCTGTGATGCAAACATTCAGGTAAGAAAACCACAAGATTTTAAAGATAAAATTAATTCAATCTGAAACTACTCGTGAAGGGATGAATGTGAAACTGGGTTGGGGACCTCCTCAGCATCAAGAGTTGGCTGAGCTGTGCAGTAAAATATTTGTAAACATTGTGGCTATTGTGCATAGCACAGTGCTTCAGGAGTGTGAAGTACTACTTGTACTTTGTGTAGAAGCAAACTTCTGGTACAGACACAGCCTTGCCTCTGGAGCTATTCTAAAAGTGCATGAGTAGGATGTTTTAGTGGGTTCTTCTGAAATATCCCCAAATGTGAAAATCACCCAATACTTTTAAAGACAATTCAGCTTTACTCTGGAGAGAAGCTCTTTCTGCCTTTCTTAAAATTAATTGAGAAGTAAGCAAAAGGTTGACTAAAGCTATTTTCAAAAATGTGTTTAGGCTCCAACCATTCTGGCTCTGGGTTGTAGTTACACTTTTGTTCTGGTTATGTTTAAATGCACTTACATTCTCTCCAAATTGTGTTATGTCAAACTGGAAAACTGAGGGTTGTTGTTGCAGAGGTAACCCCATGTAGCATCTTGTGGTGTGTTTTATTGCACTTGTTCCAAACAAGTTCTGCATGCATTGCAAGCTGAGCGTACAGTAGAATATGTAATACATTATAAACTTAAAGAGAAAAATACAGTAAGTTTGTTGGCAAGAACTATAGTTATGTGGAGTTTGTTTTAAAAATAATAATCAAAACCACATGCTTTAGTACATCAGCTGGACAGTCTCTGGTACCTAAAGAAGAGTGTCATACTGACTGATTTATTCTGTAGCTTGCTTTTTGTCTGCCAAGTATACTAATGTTGAGATGACTAGAATTAAGATGTGCCAAAACAGGAATGTTTTGTTATCTGACTACAGGCTACAATTTGCTGTTTTGTTTCCCTGGCTTACTAAATTGTGTGGGTGGGTGGGTGTGGTGGCAAGAAATAGTGGACTGAAGTGGTTTCAAGCACTCCCTTTTCACCAGAAAAAGGATACATCCATTAAAGCAATCATGCTGCGGCAGGATTCCAATTCAAACCCTTCTGACCTTAGGTCCTTATCTGAAATAAATGATCCCAGGTAAATACAAATCATGCAAATCAGCAAGTGATTTTCCTCTCAGGTGAAACTCTAATCTAAGTAAAAGCTAAACCTTCCTTCATCCAGTAAAAAATGAGTGGTATAGACATCTGAAAAGACTCTCAGTAATGTTATTGCCTGTGAATTAGACATTACTTTTCTTGACTTGTATACAATAAAAAGCTCTGGATAACAGTAAACTAACATCCAGGTTACTAAGCAAGTCCAGGGTCTGTAAGTTAAAGTTTGCTAAAGAGGGAGAAAGGTCTGCCTCTCCTCTAGAAATGTTTTTAAAGGGCATTTACAGACTGTGAAAAATGCATTATTGTCCTGTGTGGTACTTCCAATGAACATCTGCTCATTTCTAGGCTATCACTACTAACAGCTGCAGAGATCATCTCTGTGAAAAGTTCAGCTGGCTGAGGTCTCAGACGCAATGTCCATGGAAACATAACTAAGAAATTTCTGAGTTTGAAATCATCAATAATTTTTAGATTGTAAACTTGGGGTGGGGAGTTCTGCTCTATCACAGATTTCTTTGTCTGGGGTTAGTAAAAACACGCTCAAACTCACGTTTTTTTACGACGTTATTGAGAACATTCCTAAGTTCCTCAGCATTGATCTCCATGTCCTGATGGAAATGTGGTGAGAACATAGTTGGTTACAAGGTTCTCTATGAAACACAGTTTTATGGATTGATGTGCTAAAAGTGTAAAGTCTTTGGTCACTTTTCAATTAGGCATATACATGTTTCAAACCAGAGAGCATTCTACTTCATGTAAACATTAGTGCAGCTCTTTCTTGAGGCTGCAGCTCAAAGTAGATCTGAAATTACCATATAATGCTCATTAAACTACAACTAGAAGAATGACTGGTAATTTCAAGCCAGTGTATAAGTCAAATAGCAAAATCAGAAAATTCCTGTATCCCATTTGCAGCCACTTGATTAATACAGTTCTTTGATCTGTTTTTATCTCTAACTTCCCTTGTTAAGGGCATTGCATTTCTAACTTGTTTATACTTGCTGTGCAAAACATCATCTTGTATGAGGGACGGAGGAAAAAGGCTGAATTTAAATAAGATTCCCTGAGGTGAGAATAGCTTATACATACATATGAGTATAACTGTATATACTTAATGGGATTTTTATTCAGTTTTGCTTATCTCAAAATTGCAAGGAGAATTTGATGGAAGGAAATTCAAAGGAAAGTTTCATATTCAGTGTTTTGAATCCAAGGAGTAGTTGATTTAGGAGCTGTTGTGGCCAGGCTGCTTTGATGGCAGAGACAGGGATTGATTGCATACTCACATCCCCTGCAATCTGTCGGAAGATATTCCTGAACTGTTTTTGCTCTTCACTCTCTTCATGAGCTTTTCTTGAAGAACGCTGAAAAGAGACAAGCAAAGAAGAGATACATCCTTAGCCCAGCGGGGAAGAAAAAGGGCCTGGATGGCTCACTTGCCCTTGTGTGAGGGATCATCTTCGTGAATCTGGAGGCCTTTTGATGAATGGGTTGTCCTCCCATTCCTTTCCCCATGGTTTTGTTAATTCTGTTCCTTAAAATTGCCAAGTATTTAACTTCATCCCATTGTTCTCTTTTCTATTTGAAGGAGCCTAAATAATTACTTCCACTGGCAGTAATCTTCTAATTTTTTATACCAAAACCTTGCAAAAGAAAAGTTAGTAGCAGAAGAGGCACATCAAAGAATCAAAGACTGATTTTGTTTGGAAGAGTACCAAGAACAAGATATCTTAAAGAGTATCTTGTTCAAGCCCCCTGCCATGGGCAGGGACACAGTATTTGCCTCACAGCTGCCCTGCAGGCTATAAATGATCATGGAGAACTCTTTATGATGTGGGGACCCCCTTGCTGAAGACAAATAGCATATGAGATAGAAGAAAATGAGGAATATGAAGCTTTCTCAGACACATGGAAAGTGCAGCCCTGAACTCCAAAGCTGATACTGAAAAAGGAAATGAAAATTATAGGTAACAAAGTGAGTTTCTTGGCTTAGTTCTTGTTTTCCTTTGTCTAAATACAGAGGAAAGTTTAGACTGGTTCCCACTTTGCCACCTGTGTGTTCTGGCAGTCATGCAGCAGAAGAGCACCCTCCTTGTAAGCAGATGCTCCAGCCATGCCTCCAGATGCCACGAGACTGGACATGGGATGTGGCTGTTAGGTGTGTTGTGTCTCACCCACCTGCAGGCAGAAACTCTGAATTTGCTACTCTCTTTTCTTCCTCTCTGGTAGTGAGGGAAAATAGGAGGGGTGCTGGAGCTCCTGGGTTTACCTGTCCTTTGTCCTCTGGCCAACAGGGACTAGGATAGAGGTGTGTAGTTTGTAACAGGAGAGGCTGTGGTCAGTGCCAGGAGCTTCTGCAGCCCCTTGGGTGCAGTTTGTGCATGTGCCCTCTGTAAAGGGTACAACCTTAGGGGACTGAGCAGGAGGGAATTGAATGTGGGGAAGGGATCTCTCCCAGCTGGCATCCTTGTATGAGAAAGCAGCCAGGAGATGTTTTAAAGCAACTAAATCCTCCTGCAGAGTTGTTAAATTACTGAAGGGACAGTCTCTGTGCTCATGCTCATTAGATCCACAGAAATCAGATGCAAGTAATGCTAAGATTTGATGAGAAGCTGTTTAGGACACCTCTTTGCCCCATTCCTGTGCTCTCGCCAGCCACTCTTCTGTGCTAGCCAGACCAAGCCCTATTTTCCCCTCTGTCACTTGCTGCAGAAACCTTTTCCTCATCTGCTTGGGTTTTTTCAGCATCTTTGCCACCATTTTCATCTGCTGTCAGCTCCTTATTGCTGTTCGCTCTGTCAGAAACGAAGATGATAGGCTAGAGAAAGAAGAAGAGAGCAAAAGAAATTGAAATTACACAAGAAATAGTAGAAAGGAAAATACTTGGTTACAAGCATTCTGTGGAAAGTGCATGCAGCAGCAACTCCTGCTCTTGAAAGCATGATAAGAGAAGCCATTTCTTGAATTGAAAGAAAAGAAAGGATGAAAAAAGAAAGGTGGAAAAATTCCTGCAGTTACTGCTCTTCTCATGCTAAAAAAACCTGCAAAATTCTTTTTGCAAAGCAGTGCAGTTTCTGGGTTCTAGCTTTCCTTGTCAGAAAGACAGTAATTTAAGGTGTCTGGTTTGTTGTTGTTTTTGCTTGGGGTTTCTTTGAGTAGTTTTGTTTTGGTTTCACTGATTCAGTTGTTTTGTTTTTGTTTTTTTTGTTTTTTTGTGGTTTTTTTTTCCCCTGTTTTTAAGCAAAATAAGCCTCCCAGATTCTCATCACTTAAATTGATGAGCTTGCCCCCCTCTATAAAGGACGGTAGCACTGAAAACAAACCATATGTGAATCTTACACAGAAAATAAGTGTTTGTGTAGGAGCTTGTTAGTTATGTAAAGCATATATTCTTTCTCTGTATTGATTTTTGAAGTACTCAGCTGTAAGTAGCCATGTGTAATTGTTCTGGTTAGGTGCATTTAAAACAAGGAAGAAAAATCTGCTACCTTATGTGAATGTATTACTCTAGAGTATTAATTACAATCAGCCTGTCTTGGGATTAAAATATCTGATTACATTTTCAAGGTCCAATGTTTTGCGTCGAATCAAAAATAGGATCCTGGACTTTGGTGAGCAGAAACTTCAGGAAAGGGGAGTGGCTGCTGCACTAGGCAATGGAAAGCAAGTGTGAGGGCACATGTCTGGAGATGGGATGCTTTTCACTAGCAAGGAGTGTCAGGTTGCCTGTGAAGGGGTAGGAAGGAGCAACCCAGAGAACTGAGCTGATAAAGCTGAACAGTTTGTTACCCATTCGCCACCCCTTTGAGTGAGAGGGCTATATGGTACTAATGCTATTTCATTAGAATCTAATGTAGGAAGACAAAATCTTTGCTGCATGCGAATGGCCTCATATCCAACACCCTTCATTAACTAGGTCAGTTTCCAGACTCAGAAAAAATTAGTACCACGGATCTCTGCCCCTGCTCAAGCACTGCACATGCTCTTTGCCTTGCTGGCACTTAGCACATTGCACAGGTACCTACCTTGCCCTTTTTCTTCTGTGTGAAGAGACAAAATTAAAAAGTGCTTGATCAGATTATGCAAACTTTTATTTTTTTATTTTTCCCTTTCTCATGTTTATTTTTCTAGTTCCTATACTCATACAAATTTTCTCATTTCCTATATTTATGCAGCTTTCAAATCACTAAAAATAAGGGAACATGCACCCACCAAGAAATGGCATACAGAAGGACACACATTGCAGAAACCATAGCAAAAACTGTGTCTCATCTCATCTGGGCTTTGTCTGCCTGAAACAAATCTCTTTAGCTCTGAGTATTCCCTTTCTTTTTCCCAACCTGCCAGTTCAGTAGGGATTGAACTTCTATGCCCATAGATCAATTATATCTGAAGTGACCATTTAATTCCCCCATATCTGGACAGCTATTTTTTACTATGACAGCAAACAAAAGGGGAAGATTTCTGAGCAAGGTTTGATGGAGCTCAACTCTGTGCAACAGCATTTCCTCTGATTTTTTTTCAAGACTAATTTTACTGTTGCTCTAGTATATTCCCACGAAGATGTGTAAAACTCCAGAGTGAAGAGTTAGAACTTGTCATGAATGCTATTTTGAATTAGAGTGCTATTAGGATCCCTTTTCAAAAAGCAGATACTCCAAAATAAGGTACTTTTTTCCTTATTAGATGAGATGCCACTTTCACAAAGAAAATATTTCAGGGCAGAGAGCTAGGCCTCCCGTGGTAAAAGAATAATCTCCATTGATGGAGGCAAAGACAATGCTTAGCATCCAGCTTCTTTATGCCAGGACCAGATTTCAAATCTGCAAAAACATTTTGGTCTGAATCAAGTTCAGAAAGTAGCGAGCGTATATAAAGCAAGTGTCAACAGGGGTATCTTGATGAGAAAAAAATATGAGAATTTGTGATAAAGGTGCTGTCGTGTAGCTGAAAATGGTTTCCTGCTGTAGGCTTCCCTAAGTATCATGCTCCTCTTCCCCCTACCCCTGTACACAAAAGAGGACCAGGACAATACTTACCAATGGATGCTCTGCCTCAATCATATTTTCAACCTCCCTAAGTAGAAAGCAGAAAATAAATAAATAAATCAGGAAAGTGACTGTTCCCAATGTTGCTTGTTTCTTTAGTCAGTTTTTAAGCAGCCACTTGAGCTTTCTAAGCAGCCAGTGGTGTGGGCTGGCTTCCAGCATTACAGCTGCAGGCTCTAGGTGTAGCCCTTTCCTGGTTTGAGCTGAACATCCCAAGTACCACTTCCAGGACAGCTGCCGCCTGGTTTACTACTATAAAGAGCCTTGATAACAGTGAACTGGAGGTAAAACAGAAGGTCTTTGGCCTTAGTAAATGGTTAATGGTTTGTTTGCAAAGGATATCCTGCAAGCAGTAGGCTTCTCCAAAGACACTTCAAAGCAGGTTCTTATTAGTGTATAAAGTAAGCTTGTGGAAATGAGTTTGCATTTGGAGTTTCTAATGAGGTTAAGAAAATAAAAAGCAGGGTGTAGCAAACCGGTAACATGACTTCAGCAGACTAGTAAAGTCACTCTACCTACATGGGCAGATAAATGGCTCTACAACTTACTCTGAAAGACTTCTTTTCTCTGAGAAGACCCTGAGGATGAATTCTCCCTCCTGGTGGGGGTCATATGTTGATGGGATGATGACATACTCGCTGGGAGGTAACCGGAAGCGCTCAGAGATTTCTCGCATGTTTATGTAGGTCTTACTTCTAGCTTTGGAGGCATTGTAGAGGAAAAAATCCTTTTGCAGGTGGTGCTTAGTACCATGCATCTGCAGAACAAATGAGTCAGTTTGTCTTCCAGAAATCTTGCCTATTGCCTGTGTGGGTTGCTATGCGGGCAGTGCACAGCTGGGACAGAAAACACAGGAAGCAGCAGCTCAGCAAGCAGGGAGCTGAGGAGGGGTGGTGGCTGGTGGCAGATACAGAGTCTGACACCCTTAAGTTTCTACTGATTGAGTCTAGTTGGCTTCTGAGGGCTGCTCCAGGGCCCACCTGCAGATTGTATGACTGACTTTTGCCGTGTAGGCATTTTTATCTGACTCTTCTGCTAGATGCTGGGTTGTGTGTAACCAAAGCTCAGCTATTTCCTTGATGAGTGGTATGGGAAGGAATGGTGTAAGCAAATGGTGTAACTCCTACATGCAGAGTGGTAAAGTGAAGATGCTTTCAGTGAAAATGTGTCCTTGTCTGGACAAAACATGAGTTCTGTATCTGCTAAACAAATGTGACAATCGAACATGGTATTAGTTCAAATATGAAAATTAAGCCAAGAATTGTGGGCTAAGAACACTTGCAAGCTATTTCTTGCAGAAATAACCATCTGTAAGATAGTCAGCAAAGACAACATTCAGACTGTCATCCTCGTGTTTTCCAGGTAACAGCCTTCAGGTGAGCTTTTTAGCAAAACTTGTGATGCCAATGATTCAGCTACTGTCAGGCTCAGAAAATGTGTAATCTGTGTACTTTCAATAAACTTTCTTCAATGTCTGAAAATATCATTAATTTTGTAAACAAATTCTAAGACTACAGTGAAAACTCTGTGACTGCAGTAAGTAGTCCATTTGCATTATTTTTAGGAGGAAATGGAAGTGACTTAGGGTGGTTCTGCATGGATTGCAAAGGCAAAGCCCTCACAGGCACTGCTTCCTGGATCTCTGGCCATCTGCACATCTGCAAGTGATGGCCAGGTCACCACAGAAGAGAAAAGAAGCACTGAGGAAACGGTGCAGGTGAAAATGGGGTGCAAGTGAGAAGGAACTAAAAATTACTCACAAAATGTTACTAATAAACACTCAGAGCAAAAAGTTTAGCAGTTCTACTGCTGTTACATCCCTGAAAACAAACTTGGCTGGACAGTCTCCTGCTGACTTACTGACAGGCACTACAGTAACACTAGCAGTGGGTATACACCAAGATGTCAGTCTGGCTCCGTTCTGGGCATACCTCTTTGGGCACCTTCGGGAGAAACACAGAGAAGAAACGGTCAGAGCTGCTAGGGGAGTCCACATGTTTATAGGTCATACAGAAGGGCATTCACCTGGAGTTCTGGGGACACAGTTATTAAAATGCCCGTAGGCATATATAAGCACTTTCCCTCTTCCTTTCTAGATTTCTTGGCATCTATGTGAAATCAGCTAAAATCTGAACCAAACATGTTTGTGCAAGGGACTGAGTAAACTGACTTTTTCATCAAGTCAATAGCAGGGACAGAGGTTAATTGCTATATAGTAGTCTTGGATGTCTGTTTCCTTTTTCACACTCTTCTGCCAATTAAATGCTTAGTTTCAGAAAGGATGAAAAGGAGATTGAAGCATGTATGGGAAAGAATATATTAAAATCTGGCATTAGGTCACTATAAAAGCCTAGAAAGTGTCTTACTTAATAAATGGGTAAACCCTGATGTTTCTGTGGTACGAGCAGCTAGAAAGACTCGCATTTCCTTCCCTCTTCCAGATTTCCCCTGACTTCCTTGCAAAGCAAAGATTGCAATTGTAATCAGCCTGAATGATTCAGTGACTCTCTTGGTAAATGCGTACTCTCAGAATTTGTGACCGTGATGCAAAGAGAAAAATCTAGAGCTGTTACCTCATAGATGGCAAAGCCAATGGTGTACAGGTTGGCTCCCAGCTTGCGCTCTTTCCTCCTGTTTTTCTGCATCAGTGCCACAAGGAAGCTGCAGATAACCTCTTCATCCTCAGGATCATCATCTTCCTCCAGGAGCTTCAAGCGATACTGGGGATTGGTCCAAAATGTATCTGTGAAATCCCACCAGCAACCCAAAGAAAACATGTAAAGCTTCAGTCTTCTAATGATGCTCATGATCAAAGAGATCTGTGAAGTATTTGAACAATGATTTATCTTTGCCAGTGCTGCCTTTTGGGCTTATGATATTCTGTTACAACATAGTGACTGAAGATTTCCAGCTACCAATCACATGCCTTGTCCACTGAGGAAGCAAGGCTTTTCCTATGGCTGAGCACTAATCAGGCTGTGGTATGACTTAGCCTTTGGGATCTAACCTAGTCCCCATCAAAGAGGCCGTATCTCTCAGGACCCTTTGCTCACCTGGATAATTGCGGCAACCTCCAGCTGAGCAGCCTCTCACCCAGCGCCCTTCGTTGACTGACACAGTCCAGGTCTGGAATTTATCCACTTCCAGAGTATCAGGTGTGAGGTTACAGATCTCAAGCTTTGTGAAGTGCCTCATGAAATCTTGAAATGACATCCTGGAGGAATTTAGAGGAAATTGAACCCAAATGGATTTACATGGTTGACACTTGTCTGAAAGAATCAGGGGAGGTGGAGGACAGTGACCAACAGTACTGTCAGTACTGGGACAAGTTTCCAGTGGGAATGCCATGTTTCCTAAATGCTTTTGGTCTGCTGGTAGGTCAGCTACCACAGGTACAGTTCCAAACTCAGGGAAACTGAGCTGAGAGGATGGTATGTAGGAAGGGTGATGGAGAGCTTGTGGAAGTGTAGCATAATTAGAAAGATTGTGCTGATGGCACTGAGTAATCCCTGGTGGGAGTATGAGAGGATCACAGAGCAGGGTTTATTTGGATTATGAAGGGGAGCGGAGATCACTGCAATGGTTTTAGCAGACCTGTAGTAGTGCAATGTCATTCATTTTTGCTATGATTGCATATTTCCTAGAGAAGCACAGGTTTTTGACTGATGTTCTCACCAGAACTCCCCATCCTCCACGACCTTGTGCTGCAGGCGGATTTTCTCTGCTTCATTAACAGAGTTCCACTCCTCTGACCTTCAAAGGAGTAAACAAGTTAGTTTAGGATTTACAACACAGTTTTCATGGAAGTTTCTACACTTTAGCCTCAGAGTGAAAAATCAAGAATCATCTTGTTACTTCCACATAATTTTTCCTTTGTAAGCCTTGCAACTATTTGTTTTCAATGCTACCCTCTTCTCCACATGCCCAAATAAAAAAAAAAAAGCAATTGTTTTACCTCTATTTGCCTTGCCTTTAGGATTCCTCTTAGCAGCTCTCAAACATCTGCTGAACTGTGTTAATTTTACTTAGCTTGAAGAAAAAGGTGTTTGCAGGCTATTGTTGCTGGAGTAGCTATTGAAATTCCTTTTAGGAAAACACTGACATCTTGTTTCATTTGGTTCTTTCATAACATTTTTCTACTGTCACATCTTGTTTTGAAAATGGACATTACTGAATTTGATAGACAGTAAAATCAGATTTAATCTGCCATTAGAATGGGCTCTGTCTTCATTTACATTTATTAAAGACCCTCTTAACATCTTATGAGGTACTCTTTTCTTTTTTACAGCTTTAGCTGAACACTCAATCAACTTCAAAATGACAACAAAGAAAATTCAGATACCTCATCACTGAATATTAGGGTTATGCACAAGCTTCATAAAAGCAAATAAAGTTACAACTTCTTTTTCAAATCACATGAAGCTCTGTTTTACTCACTTGTCACTCCAGGCACCATTCCATTCCACCTGGCCCCAGGGGTTTCTCAGCCTTACCAGACGTATTTTCTCCCCTTTAAATACTGTCTAATTGAAAAAAGAATGTAACAAGAATAGACTGAGAGTAGGTTTAAAAGGAAATTTTCTGCCTGACACCAGCTTCTTCAGTGATGGTGCTTTTCTGGGCCATACCCAGCCTGATCTTCTTGGGGTGACTGTGCAAGGCTGTAAGACAATGAGGTGACTGCTTGTGGCCAATTTTGCCCAAGTGGACATTTCCCCAGAAAGCCAAAACTTGGACAGGTTCCTTTGTCCACAAGGTTTTTACTTCATTGAATATAATTTTGTTTCCTTAGCTCATGATTTGTCTCACTCTTCACTCATGGCTTTGCTGCCATGCGTGGTGCCCGGCCAGCGCTGGTCCCCGTTGGCTGGAGGGTAACGGTGCACGTACCTCGTCCACGGCTGTCACGGAGTAGGCGTGACCTTTGACGAGCCCGCAGGACATCCGTGTCTCGTACTGCATGGGCACTATGGTCTGTCAGACAGAGGGAAAAACCCGTGGGACTCATGCAAAGCTCAGCTGCCTGCTTGAGGGCAGGTGCTGCCACCCAGGCCTTTCTGAGGCAGGGTGACACCGTTCAGGTGACAGGACTTTTTGCCTTGTTCTCCTCTATGTGTTTTTCAAGGGGGTCAAGCTAAGTGCCCATAGAATTCATGTTGTTGGTTAGAAAGGAGTGAAGTATCAACTAAACATGGAAAAAGTTAATAATATCAACTGGAAAGGACATTTTCTGGTGTATTTTTCCCTTTTTTGTAGGCTATTGCTTTTTGCACTTATAGCATGCTTAATCAAAGTAATTAGCTTTTTGTATTAGAAGGATTACTCAGCCTTTTCTAGGATAGTTTGTTCTTGTATAGCTCAGTAGGATTATTACATATGAACTGGTTAAACATCAGAGCAAATCAACACCTAGAATATTTTCATCTTTCCACATGGCTGCTGTCTGACCACAGTGACATCTAAACACCTTATTTAATACACTGTTCCTATAACTGACACTTTTTTATTGCATCTAACATTCAGGAAGGACGTAACAATGTGTTACTCATGTGTAAATACATTTGTAGTCTTAGTATCAGCTTTTAGTGCGTCTGATGGATTTTTACTTGCAAATTTTGAAATGCTGTTTATCTGTGAGATCCAGAATTGGGAGCAAGATGGCAGATGCACATAGCCTGCTGTACTTGCAGGAGAGATGTCCAGTACTGATGGGAGGGGCAGACCCTGCCACGTGCATGTGGACCATGAGCAAAACTTCCCCTCCTCCTTTGTGTCTGTTGCTGAGAGATCCCTGTCAGTAACTCTGCCATCCCTTCTTGACACATCTGATGGCATGATAAAGGCAGGGCTGGATCCTGAGGGAGAATTATTAAGGTCACACTTATAGGTTCTCAGTTTGCACAGGGACGATCTCACCCAAATATTTCCTGGCTGTTGCAATTATTTTCCATTATTTCACTTCAGCACCTACTTGGTTTCTTTTCTCTTGATTCTGTTTTCATACTATAACCTCACACCTATTTCCTTTTTTCTTAATTTCTTCTCATGTTGTTGCCATCATTACTTGTCAGTACTCCTTTCTCTTCTTTCTGTTTAAGAACATTAACTTCTGGTGCCCTGGATGACTTCTCAAAGTACAGGTTTTGGAAGTGTTTCATCTGCCTCTTTCCATCAGGGGTCCTGATTTTTTTCCTGGTGATGATTCAGGAATATGCAATAACCAGCAGCACAATGGCTGCTGGGGCAGCAACTACAGAGTTTTGCAATCTTCTTTTAGTAGACAGTCACTGGGGAGGAAATTCTCCCCCCAGACATGGGTGGTTTGGGCAGTCATGCTTGCAAAACAAAATAGTCATACCGGGCTTTCCCAAAGAATTACACCATTTCAGTCTTTTTGGAAGATCTAAATATGGATGTCAGAAGAGGAAAAATCAGCTATTTCAGCTGCAAATGCAGAAGAAAGTTTGCACAACCAAAAGTGATGTAATTATGGAGCATTTTTCTTTGTTTTTTTTTGTTGTTCCCCCACCCTCCCCACCCCCTATAAAGCAAGAGATGTAATTTCATTGTCATGGGAATGCAGCTCCCTACAGGGCAAGGTATGACAGCTGCCTGACACAGAGAAGGAGAAGGCAAAATGTCCCTCTACAGATTTGAAAGCTTTTAAGTTATCCAATATGGGACTTTTTATCAGAGAGTTTTAACACCCTTCTTTTTATTTTGCTTGATACTTAGGTGGATATACTGGAGTTTGTATTTCCTCACACATATAAAACTCAACATGTTTTTCCTTTTCCTTGTTAGGCTTTTTTAAATGAGGACTTCAGTGGCAGTATTCAAAAAGGAGCATCCCTTGAGCAGCCTCTCCTCCATTTTTGGGTAGAGCACTCAGTGTTAAAATAAGTTCACCAAGAGCTTTTTTTCCTGGAGTGAGAACTGTGCAGAGCTTGCTTTTTCTTTCTTTGACATTCCATGCCCACTCAAGGATCTTGTTCTGTTCTAGTATTTTAAGTTTTTTGTTCTCTCCACAAGCAAGAGACTTAATAAAATCCACTAATAAATTTCTTGTTCTGTTAATTATAAGCCTATATCACAAGCCAACAGCCCTTTAAAGCCTCAGTATCAGTGAAGCCCTCTAGGATCAGTCACTGTGCTTGAAGCCTTTTAACACACATGTCAAACAGCATCCATAAGAACATTTCTTTGGTCCTGTTCTGTGAAACCAAATGAGGATTTAAAAGCAGAGGTTATAACGTTTCTCTAACTGTTTGTAGATAAATGCACCCTGAAGTCAACTGCTTAGGAGACATACCCAGGCTGGCCTCTCATCCATCCCCTGGTAGTCTACAGTGGGCTGAGCCATCTGTGCATTTTCTTGGTTCTTCACCATGCGAGCAATCAGTTCCCCAATGTCGCTCCGAGGAGCTGATCCGTAGGAAAAGCCGAGGTCATCCTGGCACAGACAGTGGGAGAAAAGTATCATGCAGGAAGATGAGTGGTGAAAGACAGCCTAGATTACTTCTCTTTTCCCTCATTATGTCCATACTTATCTACAGTGGCCAATAGCACTGTTCGTTCTCCTACCTTTACTGCAATATCATACTCCATAAAATATTTATTTTTTGACTTTTAAATTTACCACAATTAGTGAAGACAATATGAGGCCATGTTGACAATAAAATGTTAATTTGCACACTTAACATCTTTGACATGACAGAGTTGCAGCATCCCTATACTAACCTCATTTCACTGGGTGAGGGTCTTGAGGGGGAAGGGGTGCTGATTTTACTGATTGCACCTGTTCTTTCCACCTCCGTGTTCTGCTTCTGTTTATTTCCCTTTAGGCACTCACTATTTGCTAATGGATGGTCTCTAGTGGAGATTATTCCATCTCCTAGAAATGGATGTTTTCTATGTGGCCTAAACCAAACAGTCCCAGAGGTGGTATATATTTGGTTACCAATGGAGAGGTTCCCTCTCCTCTGTCATTTCTTATCTGCAAAATTCATATGGACTCACATCAATGGAACTGGCCATGAGGGACCCTCTGTCAATGGCATGTTTCATGATTTTATAGATATCTTTAGGGGCATCCTTTATCTCATAGAACTCTGTGACTCCTCCGGTGAAGTCCTCCATGGCTTCAGTGGTGTTGCCTCCCTTCAAAGCTTCGTATGACCCATGGAGTCTTGAAAAGAGAAAAGAAAAAGAGTCTTTTACACGGGTAAAGATACCTACCTATATATTTATATCCATCTTGTGCGTGTATAACTACAGCTATGTAAACACACATACTAAAAAAGCCCACAAACTATCTGTCTGGTAACTCACAAGTTAAAAGTTCTAAAACATGCCTCCTGCAGACATAGGAAAAAAAGAGATATGCTGAAAACTAAATGTATATTTCTGAATGAGTAGCACAGCTTCCTATTCCTGTATTCAGGTATATTCTCTGTGCGCTCATAAATGCTCTCTGCAGTGGTTTAAGCACCGCCCCGGGCAGAGCCTTGCGGGAAGCCCGGTGCAGCCCCGCGGTTTGCTTTACTTTGCATAGGCCTTTTCCAGGAGGGCGCTCCAGAACTCGTTGCGCTGGGAGGACTTGGTAAAGACCAGCTGGTTGTTGTAGGTGGGCAAGCAGTCATCGATGACGACATCCACCCAGTCTCCATAGCGCCAGAACTGCACAAAGGCAAACAGAAAAAAAACAGACTGAATTGACTTGGTGCAGGGAGGGGAAGCCTGGCTGAAAATTAAGGCTGAAAGAGGAGAAATGTGGAAATTAACTGCTTTGTAATGTGGCCAAAACTGATGGCCAAAACTTTGAGGGAGGCAGCTGTAATGAATTCCCCTGGGCAAAGATGTCCCTTTAGAGAACCAAATGAAATGAGGAAAGCAGTCAATCTTTTCGGAATAAGAAATTCTTCGATAACTTGTTTTGACAGACCATCTATTTGTGGGCCTAGGAATAGCTGGTCTTGCCAAGTACCTACGTGTCTGGGCTGGCTGTAGTGCTGCATCTGAGCAGTGAGACAGAGCCAGACACCTGTTGTTACTTCTTACACGCAGGACACAGCAATCTGCAAATGCTTCCTTGGTGGGTTAATGCTCCCTAATTGCTTTTACTGGCCGGCCCTTCTGTGACTGCCCTGATCAGTCCCTGATTGGGGTGAGGCAATTCAATCCCTTTTCCTCCCTGCTGTCACTCATGCTTTCAAAGGGTGGAGAAAGAGGGAAGAGCATGCCAAGAGCTGAGCCTTGGTTAAATACATATGCTTACCACTAGACGGAGTGACTCACCTGGAAGTGAAAAATGCCAGCATAGTTTTGTATAAAGGACTGGTCATGAGGTATGACTCTACAGAGTAGTTTTTTATTCAAGGTCAGGCAAGCAATGGCAGCCAGAAACCAGCAGTTACCTGTAAATGAGCAGAAGCAGCAGACAAAATGAAGGGAGAGAACAACTAGAATCAAAGGGAAAACCTGAGATACTGCAAAGTGACATGTTAATTCTCAGTAGAGCATGATTGTCCATGTGCTCAGCAGTACTTTAGCACTTTATTTATTCTCTAGAAATGCTCATGGGCATTGTTCATGACTGGATACACAAATGCTGAACAGATGATATTCCCTGTACTTTAGAAAAAGCCTAAAATCTGATGAACACTGTTACTGCATTAAGAATTCCCTATGTCATGTGAATCTTTCACTAAAAGTTCTTGCCTAGATTGCTACTAAGCAGATGTCAACAATTTGCTACAGAGCGAAGGAATCAGATGTGTAGTGATACACTGAGACAGAGGATTTCAGGTATCACCTTGGAAGCAAAAGAAACAGAAGTGAGAGCTAAATTATGATGCAGACTTTGAAAAGTGCAGAGTTGAAGTAAAAATTTCATACCTAATTCTCCTTGGCAGATATCTGTTCTGTTGGCTCCACCGATAATAAACCGTGGATTCTCACAGATTTCCTGCAAAACACAAACAGATGGATGAGCAAGAAAAGTGTGCATTATGATGCCTATTTAGCATAGAAATAAAGGCAGTTTTAGAACATTTTCCCATAGGATAGCTTGTGGTATCAAAACCTCTTCTACAGTTTTCATCTGCTGTTTCCCTATAAAAATGTTTTGGGATCTGGATGTTCCAGACCTCAGTCAGGGTTTTCCCCATGTATCTACAGGGTCTAATAGTGAGCCTGGGGGGTTCCCTCTGTATTGTAATGTGAAAATACATTGAAATGAGAAGAATTGGGGAAAATTTTTTTTCTGCACAGTAATGAAAAAACCAAAACATTGGAGGAGACATGACAGCATGTAGGTGAAAAAACCATCAGATTAAATTATTTTAAAATGATCTTATGTGCAATTTGCAGTAATTGATGTGTTAGGGCATTAAAAGGGTTGAAGAATGCATTTCATTTGGAATGTACTCCAGCATTACTCCTCCTTAAAATTAAAGGATCAGATGTTTAATTACCAGAAATAATCAGCAGCTTGTTAAGAGATTTTATTTTTTTCCTCATGTTGCGGTATTTAATTGACAATGCTTCATTCAAAAATGTGTACAGATACCATCTGTCTCTGAAGACAGGAAGGTCTTCTTTCGTCCTGCACATTGCACAATGTATTGGGGATGTTGGTATTTATACTAGAACAGAATGGGTGCAAGATGCTGTACAGGCATAAAAAATTAAGACATTTCTGCAGGGAGGGAAGGCAAAAAGCTGCAAGTGAGGGGGGACAAATTCAGGCTTACATCGCCCTTTTCTGTGTAGGACAAAGAACTGTAGTGTAGAGGAAAACTAAGGAAAGAAGTGGGTATAACCTGTCCTACAGAGTAAAAAATGTCTCTGTTTTATCCATTTCTCATACTCAAATACTTGGTATGGAGAAGAATAAGAAGACACAACTTTTGGACCCTTCTCTTATGAGGGTAAGGAATGAAAGATATTGCAACCTGAGGAGCACTGTCCTGAGCAGCTGTAAATTGGGTAGAAGACAAAGTATAGTCCAAGAGCCCAATCTGCTGAAAGATGTTGGGTTTAGAGTGGGAAGGAGAAAGAACAATTGACAATTGCTTGTGTGGCAACACACACGGGCAGCTGACCTCTGCAGTAAAAAGCTTTTTACCCATATCATCAGGGTAGCCCTGGACTTTACCAGACTTGTGTTTCAGGTCTAGTAGTTTCACTTGGCTCAAACCCACTTTTTTTCTCCTTGACAGTTATCAGAAGAGTTGCTCTGATGTAAGTATTTGGATTACTTATATAGCCAAACAGAGAGACCAACTTCAGCCACTCTCCCCACCACCAACCCCTGCAGGCACTTTATGTTCCTCGAGAGACAGAATGTAGGGATTGTCCACTTATTCTGGGCATTGGTCAGCTGTTGGGGTCTAGTTCTGTCAAAGCAGATGTTTGAGATGCCTTCATGCTTTTCTCCACTCACTTGCTTTGTTGAAAATATTCTTCTTCACATTGCTATGGTGCTCTGCTGAAAATGAGTCTGAGATGCCAGATTTTTGGTGCATGTTTTTTCCAACACTGTTATTGTATTTTGTCTTGATCTTGCTCTTATTGTAAGTAGCTTTTGAAATCCAGCATGCTGTTTTAGTTGAAAGCAGTCAGGTGCCACCTAGATGTTTCCAAATATTAGATGTACAGTGTTACTCAGAGCCATTTATTGCATCTTGGGGTCATTTGCTTTGTAGGATGGTTGATAAAGGAAAGCAAAAGAGAGAATCATGCACTTGTCATATGGCCTGGTTTAGCTATGACAGAAAAGATTTTCTTGCATTTCTTTATGGGGGCCAGGTGTGTATAGTACACTGTGGATATGATTTTAACTTGTATTTCTCCAGTTCACTGCGCTAGTTGTGCTTAGTGCAGCTGAAGTTGCAGAGAAAGGTATCAAGGTCTTTCAAGGCTGAAGTACACAGCAGAGTGAGACGAGCTGGTGTCCAAGATGAAGGTGGCAGGTCTGTCCTTTGAGTCTTCCTGGCTGAGCAAAGGATTGCTCTTCATCTCTTAGGTCAAGTTATCACAGAGAATCCCAACAGGCAATGATTCATCTTTTAAAAGAGCCTCCTCTGATCTGAGTGCCTCAGACTGCCTTGGTACTATCCAAAGGACCTTTGTGTTGCACTGGGTTGATCCAGTTCAGACTGTAATTTCATTACCAAGAGTCAGTGACAGCAAGGAAAACAAAGAATCTCAGGCAAACCTATTAGTGGTGCATGCTGCTTTCTGGGAAGTGATTACTTATGAGTCAGTTGGAAGGGAGCACTGGAAAATGCACAGGCAGCATGCAACTAAAAATGGCATTTGACCTTTGTTATATTTTCATTAGCTTTTCTTCTGTATCAGGAAGAAATCTGCCAGTCAGCTTACACTGTTGCACCAAAAGGCATTCATTCCGTTAAAAACAGCTCTTAATGAACTGTGGCCTTCTAAGTAAATTCCCTGAACTTATCCTGTCAAACAGAGGAAGGATCTTCTTCAGCCTGTCTAAGACAATTTGTAGTCTCATTGTCTCTTGGTCTCTTGTGGTCTAGACCATGCTTTTAAATGGCTGTGCTGCACACTTCAAGGCAGAGCTCAATGTTGTCAGACACCAAGCTTTTGCATTGGATTATCCTCTTCTGAAAGTCCTGCCTTGGTGGCACTAATTGCTATCTTTGCTTTGTGTATGACCTGCACAGGCCTACATTTTGTGATTATTAAATTCAAACAGCTTCATGTGTGTAGTAGATGATCTGGCTGATTAATTTTTGTTCTAAGCAAAAGGCAATAGTTTGTTGACTTGATTTTATTTGTATTAGTTATGAAAAGAAAGCTCCTCCTGGTGCTTTCTGGCTATGGAGAGGATCACCACAGGGAAGTCATTGAATCTGGTGGTTAATGCTGTGACTTGGCTGTGAGCAAAGAGAATGAGAATGGTGCCTTTGAAAGCAGTGTGACAACAGAGCCTTCCTATCAGTATCCTGCTGTCATTAGATCCAACCAGGACTGCAGCAGAACCTCTCAGTACTCTGTGTCATATTATAACACAGACTTTTCCTCAGCTCTCAAAGATGAGTGTCCTTATCCCTGCTCTCACTTGTGAGAAATTCCTACAGGCAGCATAGTTGCAAGAGGCACAGCCAATCAATGAACTGGATATAACCTGGTGCAGGTGTGAACAGTTCATTGGGTTTCTCTTACCTGCTGTGGGTGAACAAATAATTTAATATTTTGTAATAACTGAGGGGGATTTTATTTTCCCTCCATGTACCTAAACTATGTTCACACATACTCTGAACAGAAACACTGGAGGGATGGATCTTACAGTCTTTACTCAGGAAAACTGTCAGGGCTCTCACTTGGCTTTTGTCTGAATTGAGTATTAGGAGGTCTTCTCTGTGCATTCATGTCATGGCATGGCAGTCACTAGCTGGGTAGAGTTACAAAGGCCTTTTGGCTGCTCCCATGCCAGGGCTGCCAGCTGCCCTGCACGGCACCTGTCCTTCTGGGGGTAAGGGACAAGGCCAGTCCTCATGCATTCATTGCCCTCACAGCAGCAGAGGACAATCATTCTGGGAGGTGGTAGAGGAGGACCTGACCTCTGGTAGAGGGGCTTTGATACAAATTGATGAGATGACATGACTAAGGTGACTCAGGAAGCCAGAGACAAGTCAGGAACAGGTTGCCTATTTCCCAGCCCTCTGTTTCAAGTGGGATCATAGAGCACATGGATCACTTGTTTATTTGCTGTGTCTGGAGGTATGTAGCACCCAAAATGCCACAGGGAAAGGATCTAGACTGGTCAGCATTAGGATGTTCTCTTGGGACTTCTGAACTGTCTGGTATTTTGGTTTTTTTTTTGAATACATTATCAAGTTTTATTCAGCTATTGATTTGAATTTCAAAGTGATTAAAATTACCACTTTGTAAGAGTATATTTTGTAAGCTAGTTTATTTCTTTGGGGGCAAAAAAAGTCACTGCATTTAAACAAGAACAGAAGTCTGTATCTTTACAGACTATTACAAAACATAGCGTGTGCAATTGAGTATATGTGCTGCTTCAATGATTGCTTTAACCTCTTAGCAAAATACTCTTTAGCCCAGTATTACTATCTCATATTCATTTGACTTCATGAAGTCTTGGCTTGCATAAAAAAAAAAAAATTAACCAGATAGCTTTGGTTTTGAAGTTTACATTGTATTTTAAGTCTTACATGGTCCCCAGCTTGTGGCTGCTACATGAATAATAAGTACAGAGCTTCCAAATTTACATATTTGTGAGTGACTTGAAGAAACACCTTTGGGATTAAGACCCTGGTCTGAACCTTTCCAATAACAAAGTCTTGATCTGTGCCTGCACAGTTATATAAGACAAGTCTGAGGTTACATTGTGCATTTCTTTTGTTTTGATGCTTTCTAATATGACACTTGCAGTCTGTCTACTGCAAGATGCTGGCACTCATGCTGCTGTATTGCTTCCCTCTGCAGAAAAAGGGGAAATCCCATCCCTTCACATGACTGACTTGGGGCTGCATTTAACTCATTCACACACTTTTCCAGGGGCTGATGCAGCCGTGATGATGATGAAGGATTGACAGGGCACAAATGCACGGGGTACAGCAGATGGAGAGCTCATTTTGCTCCCTCCACATTGCTCACGTTGTTGTGACAGCAGCACGTGGCCTTCCTCCATGGCTGTAAGAGCCACCCACAGGTCTTTTGCTATTCAGTTACACTCCCGTGGTCAGTTTTATCTATCACCACTGACTTTGCCACTGAAACATAGATTTGGATGCAGGGGAAGTATGGCAAATATAAAAGAGGTGGCCAAAAACTGCCAGAGAGCAGGAGCTATGGAGGCTCCTCAGAACAACAGAGCAGCCTGTCAGACAGGGGATGGCAGGGGCCAAGGCAGTGTCCCAGGGGCTTTCTTGCTGCAGGGGAGCAGCTGACCAGCAGATATTACAGGGAAAGAGT
The DNA here is from genome assembly GCA_013399225.1 of Rhipidura dahli. Taxonomy (NCBI): domain Eukaryota; kingdom Metazoa; phylum Chordata; class Aves; order Passeriformes; family Rhipiduridae; genus Rhipidura; species Rhipidura dahli. The sequence goes on from VXAC01003381.1 coordinate 995,895, forward strand.
ATAACTCCTGCAGTAGGAGGGGGATTCAACTGGGAATTGAGGTATTAGTCCTCTGCCAGTGAGAGAGATGGGGAAAAAAAAGATGAAAAAAGAGGAAGGCTGGCTGGGGAATACCCACAAAATAGAAAAATGAATGGGATTAGTGGCCAAGAGTGGATCTTTGCAGTGATTAGAATACCCATTTTCACGGTAAGTGGGATAAGCAATGCAGGCAACAACTGACTAAAAGCATGTTTCAGACCAAAACCTGTCCTCTTATTTTCACACATGAGAAAAATGGCAGAATACTAAAATAAAAGCTTAAGTGAAACAAGGTAGTGTTAAAAAAATTAAGCCTCAGCAAACCCAGTAACTTGTTGCAGAATAAGGAGAATTTTTCTTTGGTACTTTCAGACAAGAAAATACCAAGCAAACCATGCAAGAAGAAAATTAAATTCCCCATGTCTCTTTATATATATTTAATTCCACCTCCTTTGTTGTTGTTTCATCCTGCTTTCTTGTATTTTAGTCATTATATACACATTGTCTAAGCTTTCACAGCCCTAGCTAGTTATCTCCCAGGAGAGCTCTAAGGAAATATGTTTCCAGTTTATTCTGCCTGCCTCCTCAACACACAATTTTTGCAAAAATGTAAGCTCAGGGTGGATACTTCAATTTACAGAACAAGGCACTCAGCAAACATGTTACTTACACGTGGTCTTTTCCATTCGAACTTGACAGGGCTTTTCTGGCTGTAGAAAAGGGAGGACTCATTTGGTGGGAAATCAGGATCTTCATAGAGAATGTTTTTCTCCAGGCACTTCTTGTGAAGCTCTTCATAGGTCTTCTCTTTTACGCTGATAATGGGCTGATTGCGACTTATAATGGCAGAATAAATCCCCCCTGTGCCCCCTCCTGCCCCCTCTGTAGTGCCAACAGTGGTGCTGGGGACTGACCCAGCAGCTGTTTGCTGAGCCACCGCTGCATTTACGGCGGACGGCATGGGAATCAGGCTTACAGCAAATGCTGACAGACAGCAGGATCTTGCAAACTGGAAGGAAATTTCAGAAAAGAGGAAGTTGCTGTGCAAACGGTCTTTTTTATCTGTTGAAAGTCTTCTAGTCAAATTTGAAAGCCAGAAAATTCCATGTGGTTTTGCATCCTCTCAAAGGACAGTATTTTGTCATCAGAAATTGGAATTTGTACCTTGATGTGGGACAAGATGATCAGTTGGCTCACTCCCGTGTCTGAACTGTATCTACAGCATGCGTGTGTGCTGTCCTGTGTGTGTAAGCGTCCAGAAGGGACAAGCTTTAACCGTGAAATCTAAAAATAACTACAGGCAAAGAGAGAGGGAAAATGTGAGGGAGGGCATTAGTGAGATGGTGTCAGTCTTCTGTGCAGCTTGTGCCAAAGCCAGGCATGTTCTTGGGACGGGCTCTGTGTGTGGACTGACTCCTGGTGCAAGCAGTTCATCTTTTCCTTAAGTAGAGAGGACAGTGAAACTGGAAGCTAAACTCCTGCTGGCTTGGGAACCTTATGCACAAAGTTCTGCCAGGCAGTGGTGCTGACATTACTGAAGGAACTGTTGTACTTAACTTGTTTCTACCCTTTGTGGCAGAAAAGATGTAGACAATTATTTACCACTAGAGAAGATTCTCAGAAGACACTTCTAATGGTGAAAAAGGTGCTAATTTGATGCTACTGAGGTCAGGTCAATGCCAGCTGGGTTTGGTTCCTCTGGAGAGCAGCTTGGCAACACTAAGATTCACCTCCCATGAAAAAGGCAACTTTTGTGTAGGGGCTGAAAAATTTATAAAGAGCCTAGCGTGGAAACTGGGCTGCTTGACACTACATTGCAGGACAGCTTGGCAGAGCCGTGTGTCACTCTGCAGGATATGCAAGTAGTGAGATGCAAGGGCCTTTCACTGCACAGCTTCAGCAAAAATGCTCATTTTTCAGCCTATGCATATGGTTTTTTCTTTCATATTCTCCCTGTCTGCCTGGTGTAACAATACATCTCTTATATCTCATATACAGAGCTCTGTTTCTGAAAGAATTGTCAGTAGAAGGGGTATGACACTTGACAAACTCTTTGTGGGCTGCTGGGGGAGGATCAGGTAAATGATCAGCAGTGGGTTTTTTTTTTTTTTCTAGTGGGATGGTCAGCAAGTGCCAGGATATGACCTGATGCTACTGCTACAGCTAACAAATCAGCCAGTGCCTGCATATGGAATGGAAGGTGGACATGCACTTCTCACTTCTGAGCCAATGTTCAGGAGTTACTCCTTTTTCTTGTTTCTTACATGATAGATGGGCTTGTTATGTAGAGGTTTTTTTAACAAGTGTTGCTAGTAAAACAGAAATGGGTGTCTTTAAATAAACACAATTTTCCATAGAAGAGAACGGATGTGCTGTCTAATACAAAAAACAAAATAAATTCTCAGGAATTAAATCCCATAGGCAATAGAATTTACTGCAAGCAGAAGTAACCAAATAGCTGACCTGTTCAGACAGAGTAACAATGAACTAATCTTTAGTGAACTAATCTAAAATGTTAATATTGCTATTTAATTTGTATGAAGTTTTCTCTCCAGTTGTTTTCACTAGCTGAATTCAATTATTTATTTTGTAAAGATACACTAAAAAAATATTTCTTAATTTATGGCACAAATATGTGGAAAAGTGAGTTACTACAAACAGAAATGTAAATCATATTATTTGAAATTTATTCTCTCAGATCTAAAGACACAACTGCTAAGATTTTCAGCAACTAATTCCTACTGAAATCCATAGAAGTTAGGAACTTCATAACACTGAAAATTTGACCCATGAGTACTTACTATGGTGCAGATATCTTTCCAAGGGCCAGAGAATAAAAGCAAGTCATTCACTTTAACCAGATACCCTTGGAAGAATACTCACTAGTGATTCTTAACAGTAGAATGAAGGTTGGAAGGAATAAGACATGTAACTTGCTTCATTATCACTTTATTTCACTTTCCAACTTGAGAAACTGCAGTTATAATATTTCATTAAATTGCCTCAGATAATAACTGTATCCTGTCAGAAGCACTGCTATGCCTAAACGTAGTAAGAAATCATCAGTCAAAACTTAGAAGGTGATAGAAAAATAGGGTCTCTCTCTCTCATAACAAAAGTGAAAAGATCTATTTGCTGCTGTTCTACCTGGATTAACATGTCTGCATTAAGCACAACAGTATTTATGCTGCCAGTTCCTGGAGTGGAGGCTCACACTGTCTCCTGGAAGGTGCTGGCACATAGCTCTGCAGAATCAAAAAGCAGGAACCTAAGGGTCTGGTGGGAAACAAACTACGCTTGAATACTCAAGAGCAGAGTACTCACAGTTTGCTCTCACACTTGCAATTCCCGGAAATCTGCCCTGCAGAGGACAAACAGCAGCAGGTGGGAATGACTGACTAAGCTCAGGGGGAGATCAGTAATGTTACGTTACCTTTAGCTGGCAAAAACGGTGACCATCCGTCTCAGTTTCCTAAGAGTGAACTTACTGACGTTTTTAGAAAATACTTCCTTATCTTACTATAAGAAATTGAGTGAACTAGCAATCCAGAAGAACCAGAAATCCAACTGATGGCATGCTCAGGTTTGATTCAAAGCAGAACTGGTTTTAAAATAATATAGCTGTCAAGTGTAGCAAATGAAAAGAGTAAACAAACTGTGGGGCAATGGCAGCCTGTGAAAAGAAGTCCCTAAAACGGAAAGGCCTGGGGGAACGTTAGGCAGGATGTAGTGGATCTGGGACTCAGAATGTCTCTGTTTTGCAAGAGAAGCAAGCATGAGGACACACCAGTTCTGTTTGCAGAGATGGTGGGAAAAGGAGGCAAGGGAACATTAGGCTGAGTTGTAACAGAATGGAGGAATAAGCATAAAATGGGATGCCTAAATGCAGAATTAATCCCATTAAAATTAAAATCTGCTTCATAAATGCCTTGCACAAATCTCAGCCAGATACTAAAAAGTGACATTACTAAAACTTGTGTGAAGGAAGCCAAACCTTGGCAGGACTTGGAAGATATGGAAAAGCATAGCCCCTTCATTGGGCTGGCTTCAGTCAATGATGTTCAACCATCAATGCCAATTCTTTCCCAACAGGATTTTTTTTTAAAGTAGTACTTGCAGATGAAAGGGACCAATAACATGGAAAATGTTTCTGTGTTAGTACAGCTGCTATCCTAAGCCATTTTTGCACCTATGAGGACCTGTGCCTTACTGAAATCCAAGTTTCAGAGGTGGCTGTTGGAGAGCCTTCTGCAATGCCACAGTACTGTCTTCTAGTGTTGCACAACTGACTGGCACAACCTACCCAAACCTCACCTCCATGGCCTGAGCTGTTTAGCAAGGCTGCTGTTTACTTTCCTGTGCAGACCTGCTAATTTTGCATGTTCATAAGGACTGGAAAGCAGAAGTTCCTGTGATCACACTGGGTGGCTCCTGTGTTTGTTCTCAGAAGGCAGCTGGCAGGCAGAACTATGGTGATAACCCCTGTATCTGTCATATCTGCTGACGCTGCTTGTTGAACTGGCCCAGATCTCAAGTGCTCCAGTCTCTCAATAGTGGGATTTTCAAATACTTATATTATGGCTTGTGCCAACAAGCCACAATCTCACCCCATCAATTCATGGTTTTCATTGCAAGTGAAGGCAGAACTGGAACTTAATGCCTAAGTGAAGCTAGCCTAATGAAACAGTATTTAGCTTATTTCCCCAAAGATACAATCCTAGTGCTATTACTTTTGCTAAACAGAAAAGTTATCCAATTCAAATTAGTGCTTTGAAAGAAAAATTGTAAGAAATGTTAGTTTGGGTGTGCTGGTGGAAAATATGTTTGTTGATTTGACTGGATTCAGGTGAACACCTGAAGTCCTCCCAGTTTATTTCTCCTCAGCCTCTCAAAGAACGGCTTCTCTGAAGAAGTTGCATCTCCTTTCAGCTGATACAGATCTCCCAGTCAGCATCAACACTCAGGGCTAACTTTTCCAGTGTCATCGCAGAGGTCTTCGTATCGTATGTGAAAACCACTTCTTTTTTTTTCCCATCTGAACAGGACAAGAGAGTTTTCTATTTAATTTAAGAAGAATCCTTCTGAAACACAATTACACGTGACTCTCTACAGTTTTTAGTTCTGACTGTCCCTACCACTGACAGACAGGATTAATTAAAAAAGAAATAGAAGTCAAATCTTCCCAGCACACACATAAGAATGCAGTGGAATAAGAAAGTAACTTTTTTTCTCCTGATCTTTCAAACTATGATACATCAAACTATGATACATCAAACTATGGAACTACTCAAGGATTTTTCTGAAAAAAATAACCCTGGTTTCTGCACAGGTTTTCCTCCAAGCACCCTTGACAGATGGAGGCAGAAAGTCCATTTCCCCATGACTCTCACAGTAAAGGGACATGCTTGGAAAGCAACCAGAAATCATAAGCCCTTTCTGTAGATGCTACTGCCTATTCTTATGGGATCCCTTGCAATTTCTAGAGATCCCCATGGAGTCAGGAACTCCAGAGCTTTTGGATCAGCATGGAAACAGAAGAGTAAATCTGGGTTTGTCTGCAAGTTTCCTGTTCTAGAGTAGGCAGGCTGACAGACCTGAGCAAATGGGCCTTCATTTAAAATGCCATCTCTGCTCATGTTCTGTGCAGGAAAACATTGTCTGAACTTGTTCATTCCAAACCACTTTTACTGATATATTTATCACCTTACAAAGCCAGTGTTCTTCAGTTCTGCATGTAGAATCAATGGTGAATAGCTGCTGGCTCCCTTCACTAAATTCTGTCCTTGATATCAAAGAAGTAGCAAAGAAACTAAACAAAGAGGCTTCCTATGCTATGTAACACTTCCTTTACAGACCTGTCAGTTTGACACCTCTAGTGAACAGCAGCAGAACAACAGAATTTCAAAAAATTGTAGTAAAATAGATGTCAATTCATTACCCTTGGAAGTGGCTGTCACAAAAGTGGGTTGCTTTCCAAATCCCAGAACTATCACCCGTTCAACTACACACGTGGTGTGGTATTGCCCACTTTCATCTACACAGCTGAAAAAAGAAAATTATTTGATACACATTAATTTCTTTCCATCAGTATAAGTTCAGTATCACACAAATATTATTACTTCAGTCTCATCCGCAAAGCTCCCTATTCTGGTTTCCTTTCCTCTATTAACTTTTCTCTTAAAAACAAGTAAAACTTTCTCCCATTGTCAGCTATTTTTCACTGCATATCAAATTTCACTGTCAGAAGAAAAACAGTTTGAGAAGCTATTTTATGGAAAAAATCATGGCTTTGACAACCAGAAAAGTTCTGCATTTTCAGAAAACAGCAGTTAAAACTCATAAATATAAATGTAGAGCTTATTTTAACATTTTCTTCAAGTAAGATATTTCAATCTGAGACAAAATTATGTTTAATTTCATAACTAATTTAATTTTTGTTAAAAAACTCTAAAAAACCTCAAACCAAAATGAAACTTTTTTTTTGTAATGAAGAGTATTATATCATTCATCTCTTTTTTCCCGACTTCTAGATTTGGTAGCAATTTTGCACCATTTTTCTTTCCTATCCTGAATTTTTACGCTTTCCAGATTTCATATTCTAGATAAAGAGATTTGAAGTATACTTTTAGCCACATTATACAAGCTAAACTAGTTTTGCTCTGTATTAAATTTTGTAGCATGAGGACCACCTCCTGCATATTTTTGAACCTTGAAGGAGTAAAAAACACCAGCAGAATCACCATTTATGCACTACACAGCCCTATGTGCAACACACCTCAATAGTAAAAGTGCTACAGTGACATACTTGGCACCTCTTTCCTCACAAGCAGTTAAGGATCTTCCTGGCTTTTAGGTTTTGTTACTGAGCCTTTGCAGGTGGTACCCCTTGTGCCTCCTTTCAAGTGCTTCTCTTCATGCTAAGATATATGGTGAATTTGTTGATTACTTGGGAAGACTACAATGGTGTGCTTTTGGTTCCCAGACAGAAGCATTACCATCTCCGGTTGGAAATGACACATAAGAATGAAGCCCAACTCCCTGCTCCTTGTAAGACTGCCTAAAACTAAATCATATGACAAGTGCATTGTCCAGATGTGCTTTGAACTAGGAAAGGCTTGATGCCTTGGCCACTTCCCTGGGGAACATGTTCCAGTGACTGACCACCCTCTCAGCAAAGATTCTGTTAGAAAATACAAACAACTCAAGGTGCTGCCTACTTGCAGACCTCCTGGTTTATCTTTTTTGTCTCTCTGATAGGCTTTATTCTTTCTAATGACTTCCTTTATATTTGTGTCAATCTGCAGAATCTCACATTCGACTACATGGAAACAATATGAGGCAACTCAGTATTTCATATGCTAGTGCACTCAGACTTTTGTAGAACACTGTTTTCTTCTGCAGTTTTATGACAGATTCTGCACGCTGGGATTTCACTAAGCAGTAGATGAGACTAATACTGCTACATTTGTAAGAAGGCCTCATGAACTACAACAGGCATTTCCAGTGACAGTGTGTTGGTAGCTTTTGTCCATAATTGCTTTTACCTGGAAGAAAGAATGTTCTTGTGGAAAGTGAATTTCCGATACAGGAACTGCTTCTTGTGGAGATATTGAAATGAATGCCCATCATCTACGTAGAGTTCACCTATGGCACAGGCCTGTGAAACACACCAGACAGAGCACAAATTAACAGCAGCATCTAGTGCTGAATAATGAAACTAAAGTGTCTCACTCTATGTTATGCTTCATATTGAAGGTGTGTGTTTATTTTTCTTTAGCAACTTGTATCCCTGGAAGGCTCAGGCAATCCAGCTCTGAGACTGCTGGACGTCCTGGTTTTGTAAACTGATGCAGGTGCCACATGTCACCTCTTTATTAGCAAAGACAGTTGTAGGAAGTTCCCTCTCTGTGCCCAAGAGGAAGTTTGTGGCCTGCTTATTCTGTGTTCCTTCCTCCAAGGGACTAGACAAGGGCTGAAAAAGGTCACAAAAATGTTCTGCCTCTGCTATGCTCAGTCATGCTTGGAGGGAACAGTGGGGGAGAGGCAAGAGTCCCCTCAACCAGCACAAGTAGAGAAGAGCCATTGGGCACTCAACTGTAGATGCCATTGTGCTGATCAAACAAGCAGCAAGGGCCTACAAAGGTCTGGTGGAGTAGAAGACATCTTTGTAAGAAGGGAATGCTATCTCAGAGTACCTCTGTGTCTAAGGCCACGTGGAGTTCATAAGAAATGTCTGTCATCCATTCAGTGGATTTTCCAGCTGAGGTCTTCATGGGTATCACAGTGCCCCCCCGTTGGAATACTGGAATCTGCAAAACACAAAGCCAGGCCAGAAAGGTTCCTGTACTCTCACAATGTAATTTTAAAAAGGATCAGAGATAACAGAAGTTTGCTCAAAACTTAGAAATGAACTTTTACCACAAATATGTAAAGAAAATTATTCAACTAATAATAGGAATAGTAGTAGCTTTCTGTATGTGTATAAGCAAAATAATTTTGCTTGGAAAAGCAACCCTTTTATCACTTCACTTTACCACCCAGGATACAGCAGTGTTCAATCTAACAATAAAGGAGATGGGACTTTTACACATAAGCTATTTGATATTACATTTCTGCAAGGAAATTGAAATGTCACTTTTCTGATTCTGAACAATGACAAAACAAAAGCTTGGGTTTTTTTCTTCTGCTCAATGCAAGTATCATTTTAGAACAAAAACATACATTCTCCAGTGTTACTGGGATCTTCACTGTGCCTGCATCTTCCACTCGCTTAAATTTTCTGAAATCATACCAAATCTAGAAAAAATGAAAAAAGAATGAGCATAACACATATGTCAAGATGTGTTCACTCTGCAGATGCAGTTACTCTCCTGCTTAGCCTGTCACTATTCCTAACAATGTATTTGATATGCAAGAAAAAGCATTTATTTTTAAATTAAATGACCTTCTGGAGGAACAGGCACAAAAAATTTCAGAGGCACAAAAATAATCTGACCTTTTCTACAGTTTGCATAATGTCTTGTATGTCTTAAAACATCTGGAAGTGCAAAACAATGAAACACTTTCTAAATAGTTTTTGAAAATCTAATTATTGAAAAAGCATATTTATATTGAAGTGAAAATTAACAACAAAGTTGCTAATACTGGGTGACAAAAGAGAACTGCATATGCATCTCCCATGCACTACACTTGCCAGAAGGTTTAATTGCTTTAAGTGTGCCAACCAGTCAATTGCCACAGAGATCTTGATAAAAGTATTTTCCTTAACATGTCTGGAGAACCTAGTCTGTTTTTCTCCTTATACTGAGAAGAATTTTAAGTGTCCTCAGGTGCATTAGTGGAGTCACAAGGTTCTGTGTGGTCTCATACATTCCCTTTTGCTGCTTACTCTTGGGAGTCTCAGGCTTTCCCTTAGCAACTATTTTCCACAAATCATTCCCCTTCCTCCACTTCACAGCTGCTGTTGCCAAATGCTCTTTGTAGGAGTGGACCACTGTGCCATCCTGTGGATAAATACATTTACTTCAGAGAGGAACTGCTCTCTGTATGTGTCAGTCTTTGCTATACATGTCCCAGGCTAATGAGGCTTGTCTTTCCTTGTTAAAGTTTTCCCTCCCCACAGCTTCCCTTGGATTTCCTTATGATCTTTCTCCAAAGTTCCCTTTTTCCCAACATAAAAGAGAAGTTTAACCCAAAGAAAAATACACAAAAGAAGGAAATTGACAATTTAGTTGTTTCTTGGTGATTGATGAGAAGCAACAAGCCTTGAGGGGAGATTTAAACTGTAGGCGACTTGAAATTTGTGCAGCAGCTCTTGAAAAAGCAGGGAAGTAAATTTTCTGTGAGCCAAGCAAACAAGGCATCAAGATGGAAAGAAGGGTTCAGAGTGGCACAGCATGGCCAGCCAAGACTTGGCACAGCAATAGTACTCAGCAGTTCTGAGATGGGGAGCTGGAAGGTTTCTGCATAAAATACTTCTTTGGGCAGAACAGTTAAGCAATTCATATACATCCTTACCTCCTCTGACCCTGGAAACAGAACTGTCACTGTCTTGGCCTCTTTCTCTGTGACTGGATGCACCAACAAGGCATTTCCTAGAGAAAAACATAAAACATGGCTGTGGTCCTCAAAGCTGCATCTCCCCAGAGCAGAACCTGTGTGCTCTGGGGTTGTCAGCCTCCTACAGCCATTTTAGGAGCTTGCTTGGGCATGTCATAGGTTCACTTTCTACTGAAAAAAAAGGCCTGTGTAGGGAGCTGGTGGCTGACTGACTTCAGCAGCCAGCCATACCACAGTAAACACCAATGGCTATGCCATTTTTGAAGGAGACTGATTTTAGCTGCTCCACTGAACTTGACGTTTCAGGTCAAAACCAGTCATGTTTTTTAAAATTACTAGTGAGATAAAACTCAGTTTTTGCATCTCCTATGTCCTCTATTTTCAAAGTGCAGTTGAAACTAGGTCCCTCAAAGAGGTCTCAAGTTCTATATTCAATAATTAGTATAATTAAATATATTTTTAAAATCTTGAGCATTTTTATGCTTTTTTTCTGTCATGAAACACCTCAAAAATATTTAACTCATATTCCAGAGAACAAGACACCTGCTTACCCAGCATGTACTCATTTTCCACATCAAAAGTTTCCATTTCCCTTGGAAATTCTATCCAGAGAGACCTGTAGAAAAGAAAGATAATGGAATTCAGTTGCATTTTCCTTCTCCAGTCAACCTGTTCAAGTCCTTCTGGCCTTTTCAGGCTCCATTTTCTCCCTCTCTTTACAAGGCACAGTTATCAAGAACTGAAGATAGGGCAAGATCCTCTTTTGTGTCAGTGACTCAAAGTAGCCCTTTGAGTCACTGATTAGAGTCCCCAGTATAGCATGGATGAAGACACTACTGTATACCTATCTTTACATCCCCTGGCCTCATTTTCTTCCCTGCTGCCTTCTTCCTTTCAACCCTGCACTACATCTGCCTTCTTTCTATCAAAGGAGAGATGAATGAGCCTTTGTGTCCCAGTCTACCAGCAGTGCTGGCACCTGATGAGCTAGATCCTGTAGCACAATCCTTCCTGTTCCCAACAGCTCACTGCTGCTTTTATAGCAAGTCTCCTCCTGGCCATGCCTGAAAAACCTGCACCAGAAGCTCATTTTCAGTCTTACTCCAAAAAGGGTAGTAATAACCATCTGGTTACAGAACAGGAGTTGTATATTTAAAGTTTGAGAGGTTATGACAGCAATAGCTTCTTAAGAGACAGGGTCTGGGTTCCCTTACACAAAAGCCTGGCTCACCTCCTCACTCGTAGGCACCTACTTGTTCACTGCAGCCCCACTGCTCGTGTGGTAGCTAATGAGACACACTTTTCACTCTGCTTGTCTCAGTGAGAAATATATACTTCTCTAATTCTGTACCTACTGCAGCAAACTTAACACAATAGAAGTGTGGTTTAATACTGTGGGCAGTTCACATGGCAACAACAGCTTCACTTCAAGAAAGACAGAAACCCACTTTCTGTGTCAGTGCATAAAACAGATGCATTTACACCTACATAAGTGCAGACAGACACACTGTGTCTGTAATGCAAATCTTCTTCAAAACTCAAAGCATTCAACCCTTGCCAAAAAGACTTCTATGTTTTTAAAACTTATGAGATGTATCTGCATAACAAAAAGTAAAGGTCAATATGTGCAAAAGAACAATTCTAGGGCAACCTCAAAGAGACAAAAATCAATACCAGGGAGATGAATGACACTCATCTCTCCCTGAAAGTGCTGCATTCAGTTCCATAGAGGTACATTTTAAGAGGATAGACAGCAACAGAACAAATATTTATTTTCTAATTTAATTTCTGTTCTAGATTATTAAATTCTCTACTAAAAGAAACATTATAAGGAATACTGCAGAAATAAATGATAAAACTATTAATATGAAATAAGATTTTATAACAATAACAATTAAGCAGTAACAAATATTTTCATGAGAGGCAAAATGGAATTTACATTTCTACGTCAGCAAGTTCAGAATCCATTAAGCACTGTTTTATGTACTGGTTGGTCTACTATGGGGTGTTTTTTATCAGTGATGAAAAGTCTGAAGTCCACACTGCTTTATAGGGTTTGAAGAATGTGATGTGTTTATTGAATTAGTGTGTTCCAGGTGTCATTTTGGAAAAAACTCAAAACTCAGTTTTCCTCTGAGAGCCCTAACAAAGCTTGCGTAATGCGTGAAAATAGGATTCAGTATTATTAGAATTTTTGCGTGGTTTTCTCCCTTTTAATAGTCAAATAAGTAACTACAAAAGTAAGAGATGGTAATTTAACTTCCCTTCTCCAAGTAAGTTCCTGCAGATAACCCCTAAGCCTCCTGACTCATGCTCTTACCTCATGACCGGTTCAGCCGCTGTGTGTGCCCGATAGAACAGAGTGTATAAGTAGGGCAGGAGGACGTAGCGCTCTCTAATGGCTTTCCTGATGATCTGCGTGTTCTTCTCCCCAAAGAGCCACGGTTCGCGCCGTTTGCTCTCCATGTTAGAATGACCTCTGAAGAAGGGCTGGTAGGCTCCAGCCTGATACCAGCGAACAAGTAATTCTGGTTCTGGATCTCCAATAAACCCTCCCACATCAGCTAGATATTGCGCAGACAAATAAAAATATACAGTTGTGGAGATTGCTCTGGAAAATGTGAAGCTCTCCTCTAACAAACATCCAAGTGTATAAATCCATGCATTTCACAATTTGTCCACTGTTCTGCTGTTGGGCAGCTGCTTGTCCAAATAAGAATGAAAAAAGTCTCAAGACAGCTTTTGAAGGCTAAGTGAGTGACTTTCCCAGTCACACAGGACTGTTACAGTGATGCTACGGAAGAGCACCTGAAGACTGCTGCTCCAGATGGGACACAAACACTGCACAAAAGTTAGTGGAGACATGATGGTGAGAGCCAGGTTTCAGGCTTCTGAAACCAGACTAATCTGTGAAACCACCTGGAAATGCACAGGGCTGTTGAGCTTTCCACCATCTGTGCTGAAGTCTACCTTCGCAATACAAGCTTGGTGGCACCATTTATGCACAGTGAGAAACACATTACCTCCACAGAATGAAATCCCTGCCATGTTGATGGTAAGAAGCATTGGAATGGATATTTTCAAGTAACTCCACTCGGCTGTGTTGTCTCCAGTCCATACTGCCCCTGGAAATACCCAGTTTCAGTATTATGCAGGAAAATTGAATGTATACCTCAGTTTATGCTTGCAGTTAAGGAAAGAAGACAATAATGAACTACTTGTGAATTGCTGTACATTGCAACTCCTGAAATAGGCAGTAACAGCAGGTATTGGTTTGTCACAGGACACAGGTTGCTGTTCTCCCTTTGACTTGCACACGACACAGGTTGCTGTTCTCCCTTTGACTTGCACACACCTTGCCAGCCTTTCCTGATGTTTTTAATCACTTGCACTCTTATGAGCTTACCACATCAATGTTTATAAGGACAGTTTCTGTCCTCTCTAGACTACAATCCATCAAACTTAATAGAACAAAGCAGTAAGGAAGGCATCCAGCTAATCCTTACTTACCATACTTCTGTGATCCAGCAAAGAAAGATCGTGTGAGGACAAATGGTCTCTCTTTTCCTGAAGAACGTCTGATGAGTCCTTCTGCAGTTGCCATTTGCTGAAAATCATGAATATAAAAGTCAGGAAGACAAACTCTTTTTAGCCCTTCTAAGGCAGAAAAATTAAGAAATCTGTACCCATAAGTAATACCTATTATTAAATAACACATTCTTACTAGAATATACATGAACAAAAAAATTATTGATGTTGTACAGTCATAGCCAATGTAATTTACATTATTATGGTAGAAAGGCACAGATGCTGTCACATTTTCTTGAGACCAATCACAGTTTATTTCAAATATTGCAAAATCCAGCACAGCAGAGTTTCAGTCTTTGATGAAGGTTACAGAATACCTGCTGCTGTGTAATGTACCACATCAGACATGCTCCATGAGAATAACTGCTGTTTGTGCCTCCAGACACTTTACCTGATAGAATCCGTAGAGGTTGTGTACTTCCCGATGCTCCCAGTTGTTGTAGTGCACAGCATCTTTCTGCATTGTTAGTTCTGCCCCCTTGAAGACTGAAGGCTCATTCATATCATTCCATACAAAGAGGATATTAGTGGATGCCTGTGACACAGGGTTGCAATTAGGTCATGGCAGAGCCAATCCTGTGACTTAAGAGTGTTTATCTCAAGTGGGTGTCAGACCAGTCTGGGGAATGAGTGGAAACAGCAGCACAAAAGCAAGACTTTGTAATTACACTTCTCAGGGCACTTGAAAGCCCCCAGTCCCAGTCATTCATCTCATCCCTCCTAGAGGCCCTTCTAGTCAGGGTAGCAGCCTGCAAGCCCACTTGATCTTTGCAAATCTTACAAAACTCAGTAGGCATTTGCAATTCCTGCTTTCTGGTGAGGGAAAAGAGGCAGGGAAAAGAGAAGTATAAAACAGCCATGACAAAAAATCAGAGAAGGCTAGAGGTGAAAAGCTGGAAAGGAAAAGCAGCATGGGAAGTATCTACTATGCATGTCTTCTAGGGAAGTGGTTTCAACAACTCTGCTGCAAACCAGAACTTTGGGGCAGGGTGAGGGGAACAGGAGGTGTGCAGCAATGGTCATCCAGACAGTTTCAGCACTAGCCAGAAAGGTCAGTATGAAGTGACTGAGCTGTGGGAATGCACTCCCACATCGCTTCTCGTGTGCTATCAAGTTAGTAAAGGCTGGAATAGCAGCAGCTGTTTTAGATTATGGGTTCTTAAAATGCCTGCAGTTTGTCCCTTCTACTGCTGCAACTAAGTGAGCATGTTCTCTGGTCACATATAGGTTCCAACTATCTTAGTGTAAATAGGTCCAGGGAGAAGATCCTTCTATGGTACTTCAGCTTATCAAGATATTTTCCTATACACTATAATAATAGAGCTACAAAGGCCAACAACTAACTTAGACAGTATCTTCTCTTTTTTCTCCCTTTTCAGCCTTTCTGGGATATGTAGATCAGAGCAAATAAATACCAACCTTGTATGTTTTGAAGGCAAACTGATCTGCATACCATTTTCGCACTTCAGGATTTGTGAAATCCAGGTAACAAGAGGAACCTGTGGATATGGGAGATCCCAATTATCTACCTAATTTTATGAACATTGTCTTTGCACCTAAATGCAGTGGCTTAAAGCTACAATGCTTTTCATAGGCAGCAATAATGTAGTTGCTATTTTTTTTGAAATTAAAGCTCAAGAGCAAATTCCGGGCTGACTTGGAACTCAGTACACCCCTTGCCATGTTCTGAAGGTCAACACACATAGATTCTGGAGGTCTGAAGCTCAGTACCATTTAAGGATGACTGCCAACAGTGTGAAATATGTTCAGGTGTGAACAAGAAGTCAGGGAAACACAGCATTCTCGGTATTTTTAGCTCAAACAGGAAAGTGTCACTGAGAAGCTGAACAACTACATCCTGCCATGCAACTAGAAGTTTTAATATGTCCTTGATTTTTCCCGTAATTTTTCCTTTGCCAGGCCTGTGGGCTTCCTGTCTGTAAAGAAGGGGACAACCTCCTTTGCCTCCCTGCAATGAGATCGCCTCATGAAAAATAACATGCCAAATCACTGTATTACTATTGAATCAAAGTCTTCAGGATCAGGGTTCACTAAATTTCATCCAGCCTACATAAGCTGTGCTCACGCAACATGACCAGACTGCATTTCTGCGTCCAAGACAAGTTGGGAAGAGGAATGGCTGTTCTCATCAACAAATCCAACTCTTTTAGCTCTAGGTACTGGGACTATCTGCAGATCCAGTAGATATAACAGAGATAGCTATACAGCTGAGGCAATCAGAACACGACTATACCAAAACCCCACATTATTAATAATTATATTAACTTTTAATTATTTATTATTATAATTAATATATTTACCAAAAAATGCAAGGAACATAAGAATTTAATTTTGCTTCCATGGATCCCAATTATTCTATTCTGCAAAGTTTTTAAAATAAACAGCTTAAAATATTAAAGACAGAGTGTTTTTTACCTGGCCAACAGATGCCCTCAAAATCTTGCCCATTTCTATCTTTCACAAAATATCCCTTGTCTTTTGCCTGTGCATACAGGGTGTATGAGGGATCAACCTTAATATGAGGATCTACGATGACCACAAGCTGCCAGGGTAAGAAAATACAATGCATCATTAGCATCAACTGTCCTTAATCAAACAGTACGAGCTCAATTCTGATAAAAGGCAGAGAATGACTTCATCTCAGGTAAAGAAGAGAGCTGTGTCACTAATTTTAAAAAGCAGATACTATTATTTTTTTATATACTGTGCTAGACATATGTACAGGACCTGAGGAGTGCATGAACTCACCCCTCTGAAATAAAGGACAAAACCCATGGTTTCATATAAAAGCAAGTACCCCAACCCCTAAAACCACTATGTTTAATTCACTGCTGTAGTCTGTGAATGGGAAAATACCTGACTTCCATGTTCATGTGCCTGCTTAAAATTATATGCCTTAAGATATTTAAAATCATTTTAGTTTGTGTAGCATACAACAGCAACAGGTATTGTATTTTGCAGTTACACTCTGCTGCTTTGCTGCAGAGCTGAGAAAGTACTGTAGCTCCAATTGAGAGATTATAGAATTTGAATGCTATTTCAACAATCCCCAGTTCATTGATTTTTGGCAAAGATCAAGCATTAAGCAATTCTACAACTCAATAATTCCAAGGAAAATATTTTAGCTGTAAAAATAGAAATACAGAAACACAAAGAAAGGCTGAAGCAACCACAGAAACTATCAATGGGGAAAGCTCATGTTAAGAAGAAAAAGTTTCTGCTGTGTTCATCCATGACAACACCGAGCTGCTTCTAAGAGGGAGTTTCACGTGGGTCAAATTTAGCCAGATTGTCAGGATATGGAACAAACTACTAAATAATAAAATTATATGAGGAACTGAATTAAACAAGATAACTTACATGCCAGAAACATCACCAGATGGCAACACAGTCTAGTTTACTGTGTTGTAGTTAACCTGTTTCCAGTATCTGAAGTGCCCTGGTTAAAGCAAGATTCAGTAGATTCACACTACAGAGAAATCTTGGCTTTCTTCCTGCAATATTATTTACCTTGCGTTTTTTCTTCCTGAGATGTTCTTGCATCTTTCTGGGGTTTTGGAATTTCTGTTTATCCCAAGTAAAATACCTCTTGCCATCTGTGTGTTCTATATCCAGCCATATGACATCATAAGGAATGTCATGTGTATCAAAGCCAGCATCCACTGCCTTGACATCTTGCTCATCCTCGTAATTCCACCTGCACTGATGGTAGCCCAGAGAAAAAAGTGGGGGCAAGGCTTGAGTGCCTAGAAAAGAGTATATGAATGAAAATAAAACTGTCAATAAATTCGGTCTTTTCACATTATAAGGTGGCCTGTCTTGATAGTGACTGGCAGCCCTAGCCCCCTGTGTTTCAGCTCTTCATCTAAGGGTGCAGATTCAGATAGCAGTAATTATGCTGGCTTCTCAATTAGAGCCAAGTTTGGCCAGCTGTGAATGCCAGGGAAAACAAGGATGGCAGCCTGTCTTCACAAAGTATGAGCCTTTGATCTACACACTGCAGGTTGGGAACAACTGGCCTCCTGCACACAACGGGCCAGGTAAATATTGACGCCCTCTTGGGTACAGCATGTTCCTCAGAGAATCTCCTGGGTAAGTGTGCCATTCTGACTCCAATTATGTGAGTCAGTACCTGTCAGTTGTGCAAACTGCTTGAAGATATCAAATGCAGTGGGTCCCATCAGCAGGAAAACATCAATGATCCCACTTTCTGACATCCAGCGTACATCAGTTAGGGGCACTGCTCTCTGCTTAGCAGTCTCTGCAGCAGATCTGGATGGAGCGTGCTTAGAAGGAAAACAAGGTAAAACTCAATCTCTCTGTCTATCAAACTTTTATTCAATGAAGGATCAAAGAGGGAAACACACAAAATTCACTAACATATACCTGGCAGCTATTAGGGATACACACTAAATGTTTCTTATATATCCTTCACAAATCCTTTACCTTGCATACCATTTAGACAAAGTAGAGTAATAGGTAATGAGGGGCAAAATAATTAAAGTGTTTTCATAATTAAAGACCATGCATTTTCTGTAGGATCTTTGAGTAATATCTATATCATAACTGAACTAAAAAAAAAAAAAAAATTAACCACATAATGCAGTGCAGGAAAAGCAAGATTTGCTTTTTCATCATTGTTTCAATTTTAACAGAATTCATATATTCATGTTTTAAAAGTTGAGTAAGTTCCTTTCCTGAAACATTTTATGTTTCTTCAAGGTCAGTTACAGTCCACAGAAGAATGAGCCTGCTAAGCAGAAATGTGTGGCAATTCTAAGAATTTAAACACTCAGAAAAATTCATCAAATCCAAGTGATTGTCAAGATTTTTGTCCACCTTTTTTTCTGCTTGCTACATCCACCTGTGTAGATTTTTTTCTGGGTATTTTCTCTCTGCCTCCTCTTGCAGACCTGTTAAGATACAAGATCTATAACTTGGCTCTTGAAAGGAGTCATCTCTTTGTTCTTTTTGTTTAATACAACAAATTTAGCAATAGGGAGGGCAGGAAGAAGAGACTGACAATTCTTCATTAGCGAGCAAAAGATAAATCTCCAATAGTGTTGTTATATTACTGTTGGCCCTGTCCTGAAGTGTTTTCTTTAGTTATTTAATTCTGAGGAAAGTGAATAACTCTCACCTCAGCTACTGCCTTTGTACTAATATCCACCAGTGTTTCTGAAGAGTTCAGCCAGAAGATCCCTGAAGTTCTGTTAGGCTTGTGTGCTAAGAGAAGGGGCACTGAACCATAAATGCCTATTTTGTCATGTATCTTGTGGCCGAAAATATCCAAATTATAAAGCCGGTAGGCATCACCATCACTAGGACAAACAAACAGATGTGTTTGTTACATGTAAGCATCTTGCACTAGGCCAGTTTTAACTCTACTGCCATTCTACTAACCTTGGTGAATATTCAGTGAGTGCTCTGTGTTCTGGTCTTTTGTTTAGCATCCGGAGCTGAAATATGGACTGCCTAGATTACTGCTTCTTTGCTTTGTTCCTCACAATCTGAACCAAACAAGATTTTTACTGCCAATGGGATTACTGTGTGTTTGCTTTAAATACTAAAATATGATTTCTGAACTCTCCCATCTTTCCATGGAATTGGTCTTTTATGAGTTCTGCTAAAACATGATCGATCCAGCAATTCAGAAAAAAACTGCATGGAAAATTGAGAGAAAACAGAAGGGGCCATTCACGAAATAGCACACTAGGGAAAGCAGAACACCTTACTCCACATTAATAGGGGCTACAGTTCAGTTTACTGTATCATTAAACTAAAATATACACTATATGATATCTGTCTCTCAAGCTGTTGTCTGCATTAAATTATTAATACAATGTTATAGCTCTCCCTTACAAAAAAAAAAAAAAACCAGACACTGCATTCGCTAGCAATCTGACACCTTGACACCTTTACCTGGTGTTTTTGAGGAGAAGTGTTTCTGTGTGTTGTGGTAGTCCATAAACATGGTCATAGCCATGCAAAGAGAAGTCCATGCCTACAGAAGTAGGACCTGCAGAAATAACATTAAATGATGAGAATGCAGAGTTCCATTCTTAGGCTTATCTGAAAGGAAAAGAGCACAGGAACCTAACTGTATAAACCAAAAGAAAATAGCTTTAATGTTTCAATAATTAACTCTTTCATGCTTCCTTTCAGCTTCGCTTCCATTATTACTTCTGTTCTGTAGAGGTGATGTTTGAAACATTTTATTGTATTTCTTCTGATTCTGAACTTCTTCAGAAGATTAAATGAATCGCTTTAACAGAAAAAATCCCAAATCCATGTAATCATGGGTCACTTCTTCATTCTGTAGTGAAACTGCATAAAATTATCTCCTCTTTCTATCCCAGTACCTAAAAGCCAAACTTTGCAGCACAGTGGACTTCAGAATCTGAATTGCCTGTTTCCCACTGATCTCTGCAGCCTCAGCCAAGGGAGTAGCATGCACAAGAGTCCCTACCAGTGATATCATCCTGTCACATTACTGAATCCAGAGCAACTTTTGGCAGGTGACTAGACATCCTGCAGACTGACAAGCAGCAGCTTCAGGATCAGAATCTGACCATATGGACTTTATATTGCTTTGACACAGAAAACAAAAAAAAATATGGTGCTGGCCTAAGACATGAGAAATAGCATGAACAACAAGGGCAGCAGCTCCCTGCTCTCTGTGTGTTGATTGTGAACTGAAGAAGTTTCTGTCACTGAAAGAAATTGCTTTCAGACTTGCCTCTTCCTCCTGCAGCTGCTGGGTAGTGCTGGTTGCTACAAAAGTCTGCACGATAATGGCAGTGGACAAAGCCAACCAACTTAATTAATATAGAATGGACAGCAGATCATCATATATTTTGGTAATTGATAATTTAAATTGTATTTGAGCTACTGCTCTTGTGCCTATAACCTTCTGATCACTTAAGATTGCTCAGTATTTCCTTTTTTAGTCCACACTTCAAAGAAGTTTTTTGTGACAATTATTAATGCTTAGACATCATGATTTCTCATACATAAGGAGAATAAACTACAGGTGAAGCCAATGTTATGTACTAATACTAATAAAAAAAGGAAATAATGTATGATATACATGTACAGTCAGACAATGCAGATAGTGTTAATGCTGTTTCAGAAATAGCACACAGTAAGTTGATGAAATGGGTCACATTTAATGTGTTCCCTCTTAAATAAAGATATAATAAATATTTGCAGAGCTTTTGTCAAGTTGTTAACCATCACTGATTTCTGATTAAAACAAAGTTAAGGCAGCTGAAAAGCAGGAGCGAGCAAGACTGATAAAATTAAGCAGCTAAACAGAAAGCAGACAGAAAAATGAATAAACATGGGTATATACAAAACAGTAAAGCTGTTTTCACAACTGAGACTTACCATGAGCTTTGATGTCTAAGAAACTGCCAAACTTCTCTTGCCAGAGACCTAGATCCTCTTGTTTTTCCTGTACAAATAGAAATAGCTAAGCCTAGCAAATGAAACTGCTCACATCATGTATTTCTAAGAAAAATGTTTATTCACACGAGATTTATACACTGCTAACTGCTTTTTTTTTTTTGTCACATACGGCCAATATAAATAAATCAAAACCGCAAAACAGATTCGGCTGCAGGAATTTACACTGAAGAACTGATGTGCACATGTTGTACACATCCAGTCTGCTACAGCATAAAAGTATTATCTGACATCTTGAATAAAATCACAGAATGATAGAATAGCCCAGTTTGGAAGGGACCTCAAAAGATCACCTGGTCAACCCTTTAATGGAAAAGGGAGCTTTGATGAGATTATCTAGCAGCCTGTCTGAACAAATCTTGGAAACCTTCTGTGATAGGGACTATACCACATCTCTGGGGAGGTTGTTACAGTGAGTGATTATTCTCCCTGTAAAAAATGTGTTTCTCCTTGATGTTGAATAAATTTATGAAATGCATGGATAGAATCAAAGAGAAAAAGACCATACAAACAGAAACAAACCCACTCCCTCAAACAGTAAAGGTCAGACAACAAAAAAACTCTCCAGACACTCTGGAATGTCTGTAACTGATACTGTTAGCCTCCTTGTGTCTTGTAATTCATTGTCATAGAATTTGCACTCCTTGCAGTGTCTTTCCTAGTTTTCTTTTCTACATTCATCCCACAGTAAGTGCACATGGCCTCTTGCAGTTGTGTGACTTCCCTGGCAGCAATCAGATCTCAGACATAAGTATGCTGAAGGCAGCACGGCTCCTGCCATTTGTAACAAGATAGTGGAGTCAGCAGCCATCTGCTCTGCAAGAGGCTAAAATTATATCACAGACACAGCTCAGCCTCCTGGGAAAACTGCTATGTGCCTCTATGCACTGCCAGGACCTAGTCTGTTTTAAGAGAGAATTTTATTTCTGTATTAAGCCTGAATGTATGTGGAGGCATATTTTTTGACTGCTATAAAAAAGGTCTTGTTCTTCTGAAACTCTCTTTGCAATGGACAGGAAATTTGAAAATGACAAATACCACCACACAACTCCCTTTTACACATCTACTCCAGATCAAATAAGAAACCAAAAGAGAAATAAATTAGTAATAAAAAGGCTACAGAAAGGCTACAGATTTAGCATTTTTGTGCTAAATCTACCTAACTGATGCCTTCTGCAGACTTGGTAAAATGCATGTATCTTTTTCCAACTATGAATTTGTAGAATATCTCAATATGTTACAGCAGATCCTTTCTGAAAGTGGTTAGACTGTATTCATAAACATAGTATGGGACAAAATAAAATGTGGTTTTAATTTTCTTTTACAAAATATTCATACTGGAATTGCAGTAAGCATGGGTTACCTTAGAGGAATCACTTGCTGCCTCCTCATTTTGTGCTGTAGGTTTTCTAGTGACAACAAATACATAGAAACAATCAGTTGATTGTTAAATTAAGCAAGAATTTCAAACAGAAAATTAAAATAGCACCATGCATTACTTTATACATTATGAAAGAGTTTTGGTGCAAACTTACAATCATTTTAATATTCAATGCCTTAAAATAACCTTCACTCAATACTTGAGTTAGGTTGACTTCCTGGCCTTTCATGTTTATTTCTATCTGCATCAGCATTTTACTGCCCTGAAGATCCTCACTTCTTTATCATTCTGCTAAGGGCTCTCTGTTAATTTCAGTGTTTAAAATAATGCTCTATAAGAGAGAGACTCTTGCTATGTCCTTTTTTTAGTCATGACATGTCCTGCACTGAGGTTACTCATCCTTCCAGCCCTTTGTAGTGTGATTAACCTGCAAAATCTTGCAGCTAGATGGCATATTGTAAGTTGAACAAAAGTTGACTTCAGGTGCTTATAGAGTGAGTAACACTTACTTAAAGAGTAAATTTAGTGATAAAAAAGATTAAACTAATAACCTCATCATACTACTATCACTCATTCCCAAGAAAGACAAGGGGTACCAGGATACTTTAGTGTTTTGCAGAACTGGCCATTAAATGAGGTTAGCATTTTACACATGGCTGCTGCAAAGGATTAAAACAGTCGGCAGCTAACTGATTTAGAATTTGTTTCTTAACGCTTCACCGTGTATTTACTGTACATATGAAGTTGAAGAGAAGACATGTCACAGTGCCCAAGACCTTTCAGAAATTGCAATTCCCTGGACTCGTTTATCTCCAGCTACAGCACACTCAGTATCTACAATGATGTGATAGACAGATACTGTACCTATCGCTGGGAGGTGGTTGTAGGTGCTCAAAATACAACAACCCATTGGAATTCATGCTCATAACAGTCTCACCCTTGGACTGCAGCTCAACCTGGAAGGGGTTCACTGTGACTTGAAGTTTGTAGTCCTCATTAACACTTGACAGAACCAAAATACCTGCCTCCTTGTGGGATATGAGCAGTCTGGCAAATAAAAGCAACAAAAGCTTTATATGAATCAGCAGCACATGAAATCCACTGTAACCAAATAACAGTTTGATACAAAAGATGGGCTAAGAATATCTCCATACATTACACAAAGCTCAGGGCTAATGTTGAGCCAGAAAATACATGCTGTTCTCAGAGTTCACTGCATAGTGAAAAAGTGGCTGCAGAACTGCCATGAAAACTATCCTGAACTTGCATTCCTTTCACATTAACAGGTAATGCCTTAGGAAGAAATGATGCATTGCAACAAGTAGGCTATTTTCTGATTGGGTCAAACAGGCTCAGGTTTCTTATGTGTATGATAAAACTTTCTCCTATGTATTTAACATGATTTTTTGAAAGTAGATTAACCAGATGCATTTTTGTTTTCTCTTCCTCTGACAACTTTATATTGCAGAGAGACAACTGTACCATAACATAAAGGAGGGAGAAATGAAATGAAACTGTATAAATTATTAAGATGCTAAATCACCATCACTTAAATCACACATCACTTACCTCTGGGTGGTAGGTTCCTTTATAAGAACATCAGGAACTTTGTATCTTGGTCTGAGAGGAGATGCCTCATCAATTTTAATCCTGAAAATATTGCCTTCTTTTTCATAAATTTCTACTTGTAGAAGAACCTGTGAGCAAACAAACATATAAACTGGTAAGGATAAAAATACCAATTTATATTTAACACAGCATCACCAAACACTTACTGTATGGAAAAAACTGAAACGTCTGCTTTCCAATATAATGTTCTTAAGCATTTTTGAGTAAAAATCATCATCCATATGAATTTACACCAGCTAACTCTACTTCACCCCTTTAAAGAAGCCATGCCTTTTAAGTGAACTCTTCAAGCCTCTTATATCTAGATTATAGAAAAAGACTTTATTATTCTGAAATAGTGGAGAAAACTATGAATTAAAAATATTTTTCAGATAAAAGACTTCTATTCAGAACTCTCTTTTTTTAAAAAGCCATCAATTTTTTTTTAAGTTAAATGCTGACCAGTAAGGACATAGTTCGACTGATAGTTTGCATTATCTCTCAAATATCTATCACTGAAGAATCTCAAAACCTGCAAATATTATCAGTCTTTTTGACAATACTCACTGCTCTTTCTGCAAGCACCTTCTTATGCTAGGTGGTATCTCACCTTATTCTCCTCATGAATAATTTGGAATTTGACATTCTCATCACTTAATGTGACTGAATCCAACAATACTCGATACAAGGATTTTCCAGGATGTAGAAGCTTCTGACGCCTGTCAAGACAGAAAATTATTTTTGGTCTCCCCAGTTTTTGTAGCTTAAATCATACAGAGGAACATAATATTGTTAGAAATGTTTATTTAATAATTATGTATTGAATTTTTTCAAATACAATTATTAGCACTTCAAGTCAAGTGGAAAAAGGAGGAATATAGTTCTGAGCACACCTGAACGCTTATGAATGAGATGTTAGAGGGGTTCAGAAGTTCACCCATCACCACTCTAGAAGATTTTTTAAGACAATAATTGTAGGTTTTCAGGGGGTCCTGTTTCGTCCTGGATGGTCGGGACAGACACAAGAGTTCTCTGGAATTAGTTCTTAGAGCATGAGGTTTATTATTAAGGCGTGTGGGTGTAAGAGATCATATTTATAAAGCTTTCCTATTTCATCTTCCCCAACAAATAATAGTCTTAATTCAAGTGTCCAATGCTTAGCTGTACAGTTACATTGTTGTTCTTTCATTTATTCCTGAAATTTCAGGTGAACAATCTGTTTTTCATTTTCTGTCACATATCCCCTCAACTCTCTGATAAACAGCTTCTACATTCTGGGGTGATGAAATGTATGTTTGTATTTTGAAACTGAATTTTCCATGCCAAGCCCAGATTTTATTAACTATTTGAAGATAAGTGTCTTGGAGGCTAACCTAAAGAGAAAGTTTTTCATTAATAAACCCAGTATGTCAGTGACTAATTGGTATAACAATGGGCAATCATTCCTTTCAGTCAGTTAGCACAGGATAGAACATAATGGAGGATGGGAGTTAAAAAACCAAGGTCAAGAGATACACAGAAGTGGGATGAAAAATATGACTTAGCATAAGGGTAGCTTTAAGGGACTAGTGAGCTAGGATTTAGATTTGACACTGAATTGTGGCCAAGGTACTTGCTCAACAGGACTGTAATCACATACGCTATTGTCACAGACTAATGGTTTCTACTGAGTGTTCTGCTGCCTTGAACTACAGATAGTCAAGAGAACAACCTGCATCTGAGTTCACCTATAGTTAAAATATTGCTGAGGCTTTGGCAGATGAGAAGACTGATCCTTTTGAATTTTAACAAGACATTTTGGATGCAAGATTACACGTTTTAAAGTACACTGATTATTGCTTGCTGACAGGTGAGTAGAATGCTCACCTTTGAAAGATAAATCCTGAAAGTAGCAGATTTGCTGTGATTAAAATCAGTGTGTAACTACTTCCTGTATCTTTTACTATTAGTTTTTTAAAAATAACCACCACACTACTATTCTCCATACCTGTAAAAAGCAATCTGGTTGCACTTCTTAAAGTTGCTTTTGTCCACAGCCTCATCTTGGACACTAGAAAGAGAAGATAAAGTGTTTAAATGTGTCCAACAAACATCTGCTGAATGATCAGATGGTGGGAGTCCTTTTCAAGAGTGGTCAGGATTAAAGACAGTGCAGAAAACTTTGGTACAACATAAAATGTGATGGACTTTGAACTACTGTGTTTAGATATGGGAAGAGTTTCTTACACATTTAGTTTCATGCTGGACCATTTCCTTCTAAACTTTGAACTTTTGAGAAATGATTGAATCTGTCAATCTATCTATCTGACTAACAGCTAAATTTCAGAGTGGCTGAATTCTTGGGGGTTTGCATTTTGAAGCTAGACCTCCCTCTGCAGTCATTACAGTTAATTATTATTTTCCAGTAATAAGAATGGAGAAATGGGGAGGACTGGCAGAAAGGAAGAAATCTTGCACTCTTTTCTTCAACTTTCAGTGGGACCGATAAAGAAGGGATGCTTCTGATGACAGTTCTATGTTGTTTTAGGCTTGAAGTAACTTCCGGATTTATTAGAGAACAGAAAATTTTTTATTTGCTTGAAAAAAAAAAGGGCTGTCAGTATTGTCTAACATCAAAATACTTCCCAGATCGTGCTGGGTTCAGACACACACGAACAAGGTATTAGTTCTAGCAGATAGAACCCTGCTCCTTTTAGAATACTTATTTAAATTACATACACGCACCATAGAAAATTTAGACGGCACCCATTGAGGCTCGGTCCCAATTACAAGTCCTGGATTATTATGTGAGATCTCACAGTGATCATATATTTAGATCACTTAGCCCTTCCCATTTTTTTGCTAGAAGACACATACGTCCTTTCGGGTTTTCCTCCCAGTTCGTGCGCCTCTGTTGGCGCATTTACCACGGTGCAGCCCAAACCACCCCCCGCGCTGTGGATCCTCTCGCTGCCCCGCTCCGCCGCAGGAAGGCTGTGCCCGGGCAGGGCGGCGGGGACAGCACGGACACGGCCCCGCACGCCCGCCTCCCACCCCCGGCCCGTGTGATGGGGCCGGGTTCGCACCCCGCCGCTCCCCGCGGAACGCGGTGGAGCCAGCCCGGCAACAGCGGGAGCGAGGACAGGGCCGGCCGAGGAGCGCCCACCAGGCTGCGTTACCTGACTCCCCCCGCCGTCCCCGCCTCCATGNCGGGCAGCGCTCCAAATGGCGGCTGCCGGTGCTCCTGGTGAGTGCGGGGAGCCGGGCTGGGCCCGCAGCCGCGGGGCCGGCCGGTGTGGCGACGGTCGGAGCGAACGTGTGCGGGCGGGAGGCCGCGGCTGCTCCGCGCGTCCTCCTCGGGCGGGACGGCTGCGGTCGGGGGTGTCCCTGCCCGGGCCGCGCCTCTGTGGAGCGGCACCTGGAACTGGTGTGGGGGTCGGGGCCGTGGCTGCCCCTGCCCTGCTTGAGCCCTCTCTGGCGGGTCGGTGGTGGCGGCAGGGGAGAGAAGGCTCGTGCGGGAAATAGTCCGATGGGCGGTGGAGGGAGAGCCGCTCCCGTGAGGCCCGTGGGAAAGCAGGGAAGGAGGAAGCGTCCTCCCCGGCTGGTGCCCGGCCTCGGTGTGCTCTGTGCGGGGGAGGCCGCCCCGTGAGGCCGGGCCGGCGGCCCGCACCGTCGGGTCTCGCCGTGGCCTGGGCTCGGGAACGCTGGGCCGCTGCAGCGCTGGACTGAGAGAGGTGTGGGCCTTAGGGGAAGTGAAGGGATTTCGGCACTTCAGGTAAACCCCGCGTGCTTGAATTTGTGTGGAGGAAAGCTGTTCTGCCTCAAATTCGGTCCGACTTTATGAGGCAGTGAGAGTAATGTGCACTTTCTGTGAGGATTTTGAGCTTCAGGAACGAAACTAAAGGATCACAGTGAACACTCCTGTTGGTTCTTAGAACAGAATTTTTTTTTTGTTGGATAGTTCAGGCCATCTCATCAGCAAGAAAATGGCAATCATTTCAACAAATGTCAACGTGAAGTTGATTCCATTTGCAGATCAAAAAGCCTCAATCCTCTCAAACCATCTTTAAGAGTATGTTGAAGGGTGGTGAAGCATGACTGGAAAGTCCAGTATGTCTGGCTCTAGATTTGACATTTACTTTCATTACTGTATTGACTTAAAACTCAGAATGGAAGATAGTGTTTACTTAAGCTCAGTGACATTAAGCCTGATGCCAAAAGGTTTTTGCATTTTATGTATTTTTCATATATTACTAGCACTCTAGACTATTACTGTATACTTATATAGTTTCTTACCTGACTTCAGTACTCCTATCCTGTTAAGTTAGACAAACACATTCCTGGAATCCTATGATAATCTGTCTTCTTCAGGGAACCAAGGACATTTCACTTTTCCATGTATTTAGACATAAACAACGTGGGGCTAAAAGCAAGGGGGAGGCTTCAGTAGGGGGCTGAACTGAGAGGGGAATTCATTAACTGTACTTTTAATTGAGGATTCTTGTCAATCTTGTCTTATGCTAATTTGCTAAACTTATAAAAGTTTAGCCCTAAAGTCGAAGCCCTATATCACTTGTGCACTCTGCTTTAAGTTCACCTGGATGACTTTCAATAAATGGTAACTGCTTTTTATCATTTTTAACTTGTCTAGCTTGTGGTTTTAGGTCTGATAAGGCATCAAGCCCACTGATACCTCTTCCTTTTTTGTGCCTTTGCAGGGGAAGAAGTTTAGCTTTGGGAAGATTCTCTTCAGCAACACCACCATTTTCCTGAGATGTAAGTGGTTTCAAGGAATTAACCTGGTGTCTCTGCTTTTTGAAGCCCCACCTATTTTTAACATTTGGAACTCAAAACACTGTGAAGTATTTAACTGCACTGGCTGCAGTGACAGCTAATTTAGCACTGCATGATAGCCATTGCTCTGATGTGGTTGAGTCTTATTAACAGCCTTGGAGCTTCCCAGTTGTGATCTGTTCAGGTTGTAGCTGAAATGAATGGCTCTATTCATGCTCTCTGTGGAGAGGGCAGGATGGGCAACGGGAGTGCCACTTTGTTTCAGATAGTGGATGATCAGGTGTGGGATGTGCTCTGTTCTACTGTGAGGTGTGCTTTTCCTAGCCAAGATTTGTTAAATTCTGTGTCTGGGAGATCTGGTGCCAGCTGGATTAGAGCTCTCCTGAGAGGTGTTTTGTCCTCCTGATCCCAGTGTGTGAGTGTTCTGCCGAGCAAACATGTTGGCAGCCTTCCCATTTGTTCTGTGTATTGCTCTTTGCTGATCGGGCCAGGTTTATGGGTTATGTAGGTTACTGCTCCAAGGAAAGTTGCTGTGAAATACCCTCTTACCTGTGAACATGAGGACAACATCTGGATGACAATAAAATGTTACAGAAGTGACTAGCTGATTTAGAAAGGTTTGAAATCCTTGCCATGCACTTTGAGCACTTTAAATGGTTATTTGCACCAGTTTTTACCATGAGGGGAAGCTGTTTAGTCTCTCTCTGGTGTCTGTACTTACCTTGTGGTTTCTCAGGTTTAATTTCCAATATATGCCCTTCTTGGGACAGTATTTCAAGGAGAGTTGAAGTGCCTCTGTTGATCCCACATGACTCCGAAACAGGAGAGTGGATTTGAATGGTTATTAGTGAAGGTCCATCACTTCAGGGTTAGGGCTTTCCTACCTGACAAGTGTAGCTCAGACACTGAGGTTCACATCTTGCAGTGAGTCAATTGCAAGTGTACAGCTGTAGGCCCAAAACTGGAAATCGGCTGCTTGGGAAAAGGAGAGGGGGTTGAAAGTGCATTATGGTGCTTTGGTAGGTTTTAGGCTTTCTTGTCTAAAGTTTAATAGAAATAGTGTACTTGTAGTGACATGGTGTCTGAGATACGGGTCTCTGAAGTGTGTGGTAAATCTACTTGTTCTGAAATAACCAAGAGAAGGAACTCACGCATGGAAAAAAATCTATTTGTTGTAAGGCAGATCTGTCAGTAAGAATTCAACCCCCTGGCTCCTGATGTGGAATTGAATTACACTGTACTGTCAACCTTTAAGCAGGCATTAAGCCTTAAAACTCTTTAGTGAAGACACCTGTTTTACATACCATGTGATTAAAAGATTTACATGAATTTGGAAAATGAATCACTAAAAGAGGAAGGAAAAAAGGCTGTAAACTTACTCATTTTCTCAGCCTAGATGAAACTTAAACTGCATCTGATACTGGGAAACTTCATGTTTTTTCTTTTCTGCCCACGTCTGTGTGGACACTGATCTCCTTTTGATACTTGTGTGTTGCCTCTTCCATCTGCTGTGTGATGTTTGTGTGTGGACAGTACGACAAACATGATTGCTCATGGGTTGTTCATGGTTTCCATGAGCACCTGAATGTCCTTATCTCATTTTTTTTCCCTTTTCTTGGTTTTTGATTGGGTTTTTTTTTTGTATCTGTATGGCATATTGGTGTCTGATGCTTTCTGCTTCTGACTGGGAAGACTGCTGCTGCCATGTAGTGTTGTCATTAATGAATTTATTTTTATCTACTCATCTGAAGTGCTGTTCTGGAAGGCATTTAGTTTCTTATATAGGATCATGATAGAAATCCTGCTCTCTGTAAATGAGTACAAAGACTGCATTCAAACTGAATGTTGCTGGCTTTTGTTTGAAGGCTGAGGAACTTAGATTTCCATATTGCTGAATTCAGTAAATGCCATGGATGCTTTTTCTGAGTTTTGGAGTACTTCCTTTTCAAGGTTTCTGTAATTCTGATGTATGCAGATATTGTGGATTGTTCTAGTGACTTATTTTACCTTTATGGGCACTCCCACTGAATATGTAGTTGCTTATTTATTTTTCACAGAGAAAAGGTATTTAAAAGGTATTTTTGAATCTTATTTTTTGCTAGCACTTTTTTTGAGCTATTCCTCTTTTGATCAGTTTTATTAGAAGAGTCTGTCATCAAAGAACTTACCATCTGCCCATGTCACTGCAATGGTTGTGCTGCCTTTTAGTTTTATTCTTTGTGCCCTCTGCAACATATATGGCAATGTGGAACACGTATGCCTTGTTTTCATGCTTACCAGAAGGCATCATAAGGAAACTCTCTATTTTTCAGTGATTTTGCTTAAATTTTTGGTGTTAGAAACTCAGTTATGGAGTTTTTAGCTGTACATATACGTGGTTTAGTAGTCATGAGGTGTAAAGTGGGATTAGTCAATTAATACTCTGTGGCAGGGGTTTCCTTCTAATTGCTTTTTCTACCTGCAGTGGTCAGTATGGAAAAATTAATTAAAAGTGTGCATGTAACAAAGTTGTGGATGCCTCCTCTGAGATGAATGTTGCCTGTAAAGTTATGGAAACTTCGTAGCCACTGCAAATATTCTCCTAACTCAGGAGCATTTTGCCATTTGGTGTCTGGGGAAGCACAAATGTAATCATCTAAATGGCTCTTCTAAGATTCTAAATAGTCACTGCTCATTTTATTTAAGGATAGAGCTTCCCTTCTTAATGTCAAATTCTCTTTATCAGGCTTTAGTTTAAGTATGAGATTTGAAACACAAAAACCCACACAACTGTTCCTGACCAGGGGAAGGATCTTGTGTTTCACTTTTCATGCATGTTGTTTTTTAGTAAATCAAAGTGGAAAGTTGTCTTATTGCTGTTCTAGGTAGCCTTGCAGCTTTGGAAGCATGGATTAATGTATAGAAATCTTGATTGTCTTTGTGGCGTGGACGTTGACTGACAAAAACTTACCTTCATTTTCTTGGTGATGGTATTGGTATATTTAAATTATATGAGGAATTGCTTAGTATTATCCTATTCCTAGCTTTTTCTGCCTGTTACATGTGCCTCTATCTCAGAAAGGGAGGCCCTGTTTGTGTGTTGTAATCCCTGGGAGTCACTGCTGTTCTCCTCATTTGGTATTTGCAGTTGCTGAAACATCCTTGATTGTCTTCAGAACAAATTTCCAAATGATCTTCCGCTCTTTAATCAAATTGTATAATGGTGTAATGGAATTCTGTTCACATGCTTCTTTCACTGAACTGTAATGAACTGCTCGAGGAAAATATTTTTCTATTATTTTGCTTTCAATTTCATGTTTAAAATTTAATTACAATGGTTTTGCACAGAATGGGAGGAAAAGCCTGGAAGGCAGGTGGTGTCTTACATGTCTCATGTTTGATTTGATTTCTTTGTTTTGGGTTGTTTTTTTTTTTTTTTCAGTTGAAGGGGATGAAAAAGCTTGTGAACCCTCTCAGGGTTTCAATGTTACTTGGTACTTGAGATACTCTGACTGCTACAATGAAGTCTTCAACTTTGGGGTAAGAATTGCCTAGAAAAACATAGGTTATGATTTTTAGGGGTAAGCAGATCTTGGGAGGGGATGGGACTAGAGATTTCTCCCTTGCATCCACATTACTATTTGGGCCTGCAAGACAAATTGTTCCACTGGAAGATAAAAAATTTCTGGAATAGAATTGAAATGATCAACAGTTTGCTGCAGTTGCTGATTTCTTTTGGGTTTTGGGTCAGATGGAAGTGTTGGTTAAAATAGTTTTAAACCCAGGAGCTCAAGTAAGTGCATTGACTCTAAAATGCAGTGTGTGAGTTTAGGGTAGCTAAAAATATTTTCAGTAATGCTTAATGTCAGTAAATAGAAAAAATGGAATATTTACATGTTAAGTCTAAATTCTGTTCTTTATGGATGCACATTGCAAGTATTAGCAATTTGTACAAAATGTACCAATTTCTATCAAATGTGGTAGAATATAATTGTGCTTTCTATGGTTAATATTTTTCCATGTTTACTTGAACTATAAGTTATGGCAGTTATAACTACAAACCTAACACAGGACTGAGTCTTCACTCTTTAATATAATATTGCAGAGTTTGTTTGTGTAGACTGAAGTTTATGTTGTCTGCTGCACTTCCACTTATTAGTTCTTACTCAAAGCCTTTATACCATAATTTTTTTAGTCTTGTGTGTTTTTGATGAGTTAATTCTACTACATTTGATTCAAGAGTGTGTGCAGAGTGAAACTGTAGCTCTGCAGGTCTTGCAGCTGTCTACTGAGATGAAACATTTGAAGTACTTGATGCTAACCTATGTTCTACTCTGTTTGGCAGGATGAACAAGCAGATAACTACTTTGGGACTACAGCTGAAGAGCATCCGGGTTGGTCAGGATACTATGCCACTGCTTCTCTTATCTTTCCAAACTGCTCCGAGCTCTTCAGGCCTCAGGTATGGGTAGAAACCTCAGTTTGTTCTGTTGTCTTACACATTATATAGAGAAGGTGGTAATTCCTGTCAGATCTATTAGCATCATATATAAGTATCAATGTAGGTTGGGAGGTACTTCTTTTTCTCAGTTTATGACAACCAAACTGGGATGATGATTTCTTAGTTTTGCTTCACTTCTAGATTGCTATTCAACATTTTGCTCATAGTGGTAAAAAAACCTCAACCAAGTCACTGTAAAGTTCAATGCTTCTTTTTGTTTGTGGTTTTGTATTTTGAGTTTGTTTCATTTGCAGGAGGCTACTGCTACTTGAATAGAAGTGGCAGCAGAGTAAAGATCCCACTAAACTTGAATCAATAAAGGACTGGCATTTATTACTCAAATAATATTCATTTAGAATAATGGAAATGAGTGTTGAAAAATGAGTTACTTAAGCACTGAAAGCAGGTTAAAAATGAAAAATAGTAGTGCTAGAACATGTTTGGAACAATGCAAGTGAAAGTGAGAAGACAATGCAAAATTAGCATAGGGAAGTGATGTGCAGACATCAGCTCTGCACCAGCTGCATATCAGCAGGCTGATGACAATACCAGTACAATATGCTGTCTTTTTTTAATGGCATACTTAAGAATTGAAGGCAAATTATGGAGTGTTGCATCTGTGTTCAGCCATTCCTCATTTAGACGAAAGATTATGGATAGAAAATACTTGGAAATATCATAACTATTGAACCTAGTGTTGTGGGTTGCTTTTTGGTATTTTTGGTTGCTTGTTTTTTTTTATTAAGATGAAAGACTAATGCTTAAATATGACTTTTAATTATCTGCTTTCATGCCTCTTATTCCTTTGATGTGTGAAAATGGCTTGAAAGGTTTTTTAAAAAAAAGATAAAAGTGTATGCTGCATGCTTTTTATGTTTAATAATACGAGGGATGTCAGTTCTACTCTTACTTGGTTTTGTGGAAGAGATCTTGTGGGTTTAGCTGTGTAACGTGAACTTGGGCATCCTAAATAAACATGATTGTGAAAGTCTGTAAGATTTTAAAAGTTTTTAAGTAAATTTTCATCCAATTCCTTTGAAAAGTCTACTGAACTTTAAACAATATATTCTCAGATACTAATTTTTGAAATGTCATAGAAATTTCTTCTCTAGATAGTTCAGCTTTTTTCTTGTGCGGCTTCACTAGATTTCGAGTCATCGTAGTTTGGAAGAGTTGGTGAAATCTGGATCTCTAATAGGCGTTCACTCATCTAGAGACTTACTTTTGCCCAGATTAAGGCAGAAATACCAAAATTCTGCATCTGTTTGTGTAGACTGTCTAGTAATGGGGATACCCAACTGATTCATATTTCGAAAACAAAATTAACTTCGCTGCTGTCATGACTGGTTTCTAAAAATAGATACCTGTTATTTGAGGGGAGGAAAAGTAACTCAAATTACAAAACATTAAGTATTCAAGACTCCCTGCATAAATGGACAATTGTTTGATTTAGAAAAATGAAAGCTCTCTAATACAGCTGTTTAAAGAATAATCAGGTTTACTGGAAACTGTTCTGGTAATGTCATGTTAATTTGTGAAGTGCCTATAAATGTTAAAGTGCCTATAAAGTGTCTATAAATGCTTTACTTTTCTTATGTCTTGCAGATTTTCTATAAAGAATTTGTTCATCCAGAGCCTCTGTCACCTGAGAAACAAGAGGTGATTTTCCTTTCCTTCTAATGAGTGAGTGTAGTCATTGAAGAGGTAGTTTTGGCATATTTATTTATTCATTTTTCTATTTTTTTTTTCTTCTCCCTAAGG
The DNA here is from genome assembly GCA_013399225.1 of Rhipidura dahli. Classification (NCBI taxonomy): domain Eukaryota; kingdom Metazoa; phylum Chordata; class Aves; order Passeriformes; family Rhipiduridae; genus Rhipidura; species Rhipidura dahli. The sequence continues at coordinate 1,031,054 of VXAC01003381.1, forward strand.
GCTTAAAAGATAAGAAGCAGATTGCAGGAAATGACACGATGGTGACAGATAAAACTGTATGTATACTGAATTTAAGTCTTGTAATCCAGCAGTCTTGTTTTGTTTTGGTTTACTTTTTAAAATTTATATTTCTTTGTATAAGAAATTGCTGGTAGCTTATTCTATGGTTTTTTGACATCTGGAATGTTTTAGCTTGAAACTAGATAGTGCTGTGTGAAAAAACAGAAAACAGAGTTAACTGCTTCTTCTATATGTGAAATATAGAGCTGATACCACTGAAACCAATGGTGTAAATTAAAAAATAATTTTACTTTTTCCAATGTAATTAAAACAGTAATTGAAATTATCTCCTTTAAATGATGGCTAATTCTTACAGAATACATTTGGTTTTGTCTTTAGTCAGTTTTTTGAAACATTGTAACTAAAACGTTGACTGATTACTTTTGATTTTCAAATCCCTTAGTATTTTTATTATACATTATATTCAAGACTTAACCAGGAACAATTTTCAAAATAACTTCGAATTAACTGTCCTGGATGCCAAGAACGAAAATATGTTTCACTCCTTGTGTGCTTAAAGGGCCATTTACTTTAAAGCCAAAATGTAAGTAGCTGAGTGTGCAGTTGTGAAGTAAGGAATCAGTGCAGCAAGAGAAGGTGCTATTTTAAAGGTAAAATTAGTGTTTATAAATTTATCCATTTTATTTTAAGCTTACTGTGTTTATGACTAAGTTTTATGTTTAGTTAATATTAGCCTAAGCTCTTTTTTTATACATACTATTCTATTTGCTTTAGGTCTTGTACTCAAGAGATTTCTTAAAAGAAATGCATGCTCTTAATACTGAATTTCTCTTGGAGAGGTCATTGTATAAAAAATCTTTGTTACAGTTCTGCAGTAGTCCTGTGAGTGGCATACATGTAGATGGTCTTAGTTTTAACTTTAAAGCTCTTAGTAAATATTGCAGTTTCTGAGATGGCTAGAGCTTCTTCAGTTGTGGAATTAACAGTTTTGTATGCTGCAACTCAAAGAGATCTCTGATTTGTTTTATGGTGCAAATATTTACCTGGACAAGGTTCCTCTGTTATTTCACTGGCAGGATTTGAGTCTTGCACGTACGAGAGCTGTTGTAGGGACTGTAGTAGTAGTTTCCACAGGAAATGGCTTCTATGGAAATCTTTTACCTCTCAGCTACTTCTGTCTTACACTGTAAAATTCAGCCTTCACCAGGGAGCTGGGTTTTAAGTAACTCTGCAGTTTCCAAGCAGTTGAATTCAGCAGGAATCTCTGTGATAGTCCTAATGGTTCTAGACTGAAAAGGAGTATGATGCTTTCTTGAATTCTTTGTAGCTTTTGCATTACCTTTGAGTACTTTTGCAGTAAGCCAGTATTAAATTTGCAAAAAAAAAGACCTGATCACTTCCAGGTCTTTGAGGATTCTTCTGGAATCAAACAGCTAAATTTTAAGTGTTATGTCTAATAAATACATTCAAAATTTACGTATCATATATTTATTAACAAGTTTTAGGTCTTGGAAGAGATGAACTTTTATATTTATATGGAAGATACCACCCATATATGGCTACTCCTGTCTTTCTTGTCTGCTTGACTGTGCACTGTTTACATGTAGATGTTTGGTTCTCAGGCAATGAATGCTGTTATCAAAACTTGGCGAGATGGGCCATATATATTTATTGTGCAAATTGGACTTACAACTGCAAAGGATTCTACTGCCAGACTTAAAAGAACTGAGAGAACAACACCTTCCTCATATCAAAACAAGCTCTTTACAAGTAAGATAGCTCTTTATACAGTAAACTGAAAATACAGCACCATTTTTATGTATTTCCAATCCACGTATTCTAAAGTACTCTTAGTATATACTCTATGGTTCAATTTCACAAGAGACTGTCTTTCACTTCACATAGGTAGAAATAAATATTACTACAGCTCTTATAGGAAAAGAGGTGATTGCTTGTGTCTTGAAGATCCTAAGACTGTTCTGTCAGTTTATTGATGGAAATCAAGAAGAGTCAATCCCAAGCATTTCAGTTTTGATGCTTGGTGTTTTGTTTCAGAAATGTGCAGACCAATGCAGTGATTTATACTAATAAGTCATCGTGTAGAAAAAGATCATAATTATCACCTTGATATCATATTACATTTAACAGTGCATTGATAACCTATTCAAACTTTAGAGAAGTTTAAAAATCCCCTTAAAAAGTGAACTTATATGTGTTTCTGATTTTTTCCTGTTATACATGAATCTCCATCAAAAATTACTTTTAAGTACTGCCATGAGTTACTTGGTAATGGTGTGTGTAATTTTAATTGCATGCTTGTAGCTGAGTATGTTACAAGACTTAACTTTCTTTATTAAAGTGCAAGTTAGATTCAAAGGCCATGTGAAGATATGAAATTTCTTTACCCTTAGAGAAAATCATTTAAGTCCTGGCTTCTTCCTTTTGGTTCTTGTTCAATTTGGTTATTGGCTTGTCTTTTGACAGTGACAGTGGAACTGAAGGGGCCGTATGAGTATCTCTCACTTGCAGACTACCCTCTGATGATTGTAAGTAAACCAGCTTTTCTTTGATCTATAAAATCGTCAGTTGATTTGAATGTCAATTAAATACTCTGCTGTCATACTTATGGAAACACAGAGCCAGTGTCTCAAGAGAAAAAGTTACTTAGCCAAGGTTGTTTTTTGGTTTGATGGGCTATTTTTTTTTTTTTTGNCCAGTTTTGGAGGCTGTGCCTGGGGGAGTGTGTGTGAGTGGTGCTGCTGCTGGATTCATTAAGTGCAAATTGGGTTGTAGATTTCTGTTACTCTGTTTTTGGGATAAGTATTTAACCTGTCGTATATTTGGTACTTTTCCAGTTTTTCTATGACACTGTGGCTCTGATAGCAAACTTGGCCCTGTCCATGATTGATGCCTGTATTATTTTGTGGATATCCTTTTAAAAATTGCAGAATGTATGACCTTATTCATAGTTTATTATTTCTGTCTTAAAAGGAAAAAAAGGTATTTTGCTTGTTTGTGTTAGGACTTTGATAAGTTTATGATGTACATGCAAAGGCAGGTTTTGCCTTTTGAGTGGAGCTTTCAGTTCATCCATGGATAGTGTAATAGATTTAATTACTGCATCTCTAACAAACTGGTTGCTAGTTTTTTGTAATGGAAGTGGCCAGAGCAATTAATGACAGCAATTGCCTCAGCAGAGACTCCTTTTAACAGTGCTAGATTGACTTAATCTGGAAAACTGCTTCTTACCTTGCTGGTGGAAAACTGAGAACTGAAAATGTGGTATTNCAGGGTAGGGAAAACACACAGATTTCAGTTGCTTGCATGCGCCGTCAATATTGTCCCTGTCTGGATTGTTTGAACTAATGGTTGTTAATTTGTAGTTCCTGAAATAATCAGTATTATTACCTCCAAACTGAGAGGTTTTACTGGTGCTGTTATTCTCCTTCGCTCATATCTTAGAAAATTTGCTATTCTTTTGTTTGCAGCTACCCTTTCATTTGTCACTGCTTTCTTTGTTCTTTTACAGCTTAATCTTCCTTCCTCCACCAGCTGTCTTACACAGACCTCCATGAGGAGGTCTTTAATAGTGCCTAGCAGTGAAAGCATAATTGAGCTACAAAGAGCTAATCCCCTTTTTATTCAAGGGGTTATTGACTTGGTTTCTTGTTTCTTCTGTTGAGAAGGCTAAACAATAAAGGAACTTAAAATGTTTATGTAGTGAAAACAGACTTTAGCTGGGGATCAATAACAAGTAGGTCTCTAGCCTGACTGTATTGGCAAGAGCAGCCTGTCAGTAGTGGAGCCTGGCAGCATTTCTGAAACACGCGTTTCACTTCCTGCAGAAGCAGAAAGCCTTCAGCAGCTCTATTGCAGTGTAATTCACCAGTGTGAATATCCCATGTGACTGGACTAGAAAATAATCTGTATCTCTAAATGTTTCCTTAATGGAGCATCTGCATGTGGACTGTCTTGCCTATTGGTCTTGCCTGGGTCCTTACTATTTGAACTGTGTAGATTAGTCAGGTGAAAATATGGAAGGATCAGTAAGCTACTCTCCTGAGGAAGTTGTTTTCAGTTTGTAAAAGTTTTGATGGATTGTGCAGCTAATAACATTGTTAGCTTGGTTCAAAAGAAAGATATTCCTTCTGAAAGAGGAGACTGCATGATTATTACTGTCCTATGCTTTGGCTAACTGCTTCCTGCCATTCACTTAATATTTTAGTCTCTCCTAATTCCTCTTCTTAATCTTGGTGTCCTTTTGAAAATTTTAACTTGCTTTGGGTATGATTAGAAAATTCAGTATTGAGTGATAATGTCAGGCTTATTGTTTGCTGTATGAGACATACCATGAAAAGTTCTTCTGAAGCAAGTAACACTGAACCAAACAAAAATCACAGTTAGTATTTAAATGAATATCTGGATTTCTTCCCCAGCTGCAGGTTTTTTGCTTGCCTGAAACTTTGTCAAAACTGAGTTTGCTGGAAATAAACTTTTGAGAAAAGTTGTCAAATTATTTGAACAGAGGGCTTACAAGCGTTAATTGCTTATCTCTGTTCTGTGGAATGGTGTATAAAGGTGGCCTGTAAGTTTATTTGCAGAATACTGTAAATGTATGATGAAGTTATTAATAGAACAGTACTGTAATAACAGTAATGGAGTTTTTAGTACTTAATGATTTGCTTGAATTCTTATTTGAGTGTTTGAAATTTAGTAGCGTGTACATTCCTTAGAAAAAAATGCCTGTGAGTAAATTGAATAAATACTCTTCAAAGGAGAAATTGCACAGAAATTCAGTTACTCTGATTTCCTTTGTTGGCAATGAGAAATTAGACTGTCACTGTTAAAAGAGTCCAAAGAAGACAAATGAAACAATGCTTGTTTCTAGTCTATTTAAAAACTTCCAAAGCTGCTATACTTGGGAAGAAAATAGAGTTGTCTTACAGCTGTGGAATGGAAACAAGGTAATTATTTTTCTGGGTCTAAAGTTCCTATTTCTTTCTTTTTTTGTGTAATAGTTTTTCATGGTGATGTGTATTGTGTACGTATTCTTTGGGGTTCTGTGGCTTGCATGGTCAGCCTGTTACTGGCGGGACCTCCTGAGGATCCAGTTCTGGATTGGTGCTGTTATCTTCCTGGGAATGCTCGAGAAAGCCGTTTTCTATGCTGAGTTCCAGAACATCCGCTACACAGGGGAATCTGGTAGGTGACAGTTGCATCCTGCAGCTTAACTGAGGGGGCATAGCACTAAGGGCTAATGCTGAATTGGGGTGGCAGGTACATACTAACTGTATGATTACCTGAGGATTGTTTCAAAACAAAGAACAGGCAACCAGAGTTCTGATACTTTTTATATGTTACAAACATCATGCTCTGTTCTTCTAAAGCTAAAATACTGTTGCTTTCTGTGACTCCTGGGTGTAGTGTCTTAGGTATATAGAATGCTACATTCTGCACTTCAGTGCTGGCTTTAAGTTTAAAATAGGACTCGCTCAGTGTAGCTTGTAATTAATTTCTCACAATTGGTATTGGCCTTGGAAAGATACTTTGAAACTACTTGTTCAACATGACAGCATTGTAGATAACTCTTAGTAGTCAACCCATAGCCTCATAATCCATTTTAAGAGATTACGTAAAATACCTTTACTCTGGTTTTGAGCTTTTGGGCTGGATGCATACAAATGAAACTGCAAGTAAAATGTCATTATGACTTTGCTAACTGGCCATACCCATGGTGCAGAAGGTTTTGTTGGTTGACTTGTTTGGAAGAGTATCCAGGCTGGATATAAAATTTTTCTGTAGCTTTTTTTTTTATGCCAAGTGACCTATCTTTTCTGAAAGCTAACTCCTGATCTAGGTAATACATTATATACACTTTAATAGCCTACTTTCTGTGTCTGCTCTCATACTACAATTGCATGCAGTAGTTAATAAAACAGAAATTATATTTTAATGACCTAACTTTCTACTCTTTGCTTTTGATAGTTCAAGGAGCAGTAATACTGGCAGAACTTCTGTCTGCTGTGAAGCGCTCGTTGGCTCGAACTCTGGTCATCATAGTCAGCCTGGGATATGGAATAGTCAAGTGAGTAAATCTGTTACATGTTTGTTGTGTTCTGTTTAAAGGGATTGGATTTTAAGAATTTAGGCCAGTATTCATCTCCATTTATTTTGCTTGTTAAAAGGTTAAAAGCACTTTAGTTAAGTGCTCTGAAGATCTAGACTTCTTTACTAGTAAACAGAGACGTACAGTTCCATCCTGTGATAACTTTTCTTTCCATCTACTTCTGTGTGCTGCTGTAGGGTGGGTTTCTGAGTCGTTGTTGAGATGTTCCACTAACTGGAATGGGAGCTTTATGGGCCTCACCTTCTGGGTGAGGGTGAGCTTTTATAAATGGGGTAGTGAAGAGTCACTGATGGGGAGGGGATCTGCTTAGTAAGATTGCGGCTCATTTGTCTGTCTACAGCTGTATTCAATGGTAAAAACACATGCTAGGTGGTAATGGAAATTTTTCGCAAGTGTGGATTTGGTGGGGGAACTGGTTAAGAAGTGGGATGAGACTTAGTGAAATGGTCATAAAAAGCTAAACAGTTTAACTAAGAAACAGGATTGTTGCCAGTCTCTCCCTTAGTCCTATCATACCATAAAAGAAAATGAATAGTAAGTTCCAAGCACCATAATAATATTTCTGGATCTAGATGTGGCTTGTTACAAAGATCTTTTATTAATACGCTTCATATCTTATGTTTAGGTTCAAGTTGACATGACTTCACTTTTTATTCCCCACTTAATCTGAATTTCGATTTTGTTTCATACAGGCCTCGCCTTGGAGTGACTCTTCACAAAGTGGTTATGGCTGGAGCCCTTTATCTATTATTTTCTGGCATGGAAGGTGTTCTTAGAGTCACAGGGGTCAGTAATAACTGCTTGAATTGTCCCATATGTCACAGACACTATTGGTTGTATTTACTTGTGTGGACAGCTGTTTNAAAAAGGTATTTTGCTTGTTTGTGTTAGGACTTTGATAAGTTTATGATGTACATGCAAAGGCAGGTTTTGCCTTTTGAGTGGAGCTTTCAGTTCATCCATGGATAGTGTAATAGATTTAATTACTGCATCTCTAACAAACTGGTTGCTAGTTTTTTGTAATGGAAGTGGCCAGAGCAATTAATGACAGCAATTGCCTCAGCAGAGACTCCTTTTAACAGTGCTAGATTGACTTAATCTGGAAAACTGCTTCTTACCTTGCTGGTGGAAAACTGAGAACTGAAAATGTGGTATTGTCATAGTTCCTCTCTGTGCATTGGACTAAACTCTTGGTTCAAGCCCTCTGTTTCTGTAGCAAAACTTGGAAGTGTTGTGGTGGCATATTTGTGGTTTCTCATAAAACAACCTGACCCTCCTCACTTCTCTGCTTTGTTTTCTTTTCAGTTTGTTCTTATTGGCTCTCTCTTTGTCTCCAGGCCCAGAATGATCTTGCCTCCTTGGCTTTTATTCCCCTGGCTTTCCTAGATACTGCCCTGTGCTGGTGGATATCCTTCACTGTTTTACTTGATGGGGTGTATTTTCTTTTGAATTTTTTTTCAGTCTTTTTTTGGCTGAACTTTTTTTTAAAATAAGATCCAAGTATATATTTTTTTCTACTTCTGATAAGGGTTACAGAAGTTCTGTAATTGGGTGTTCAGGTAAGCTTCTGCTGCCTACTGCTTACCTAGTTTTTGTTGAACAGGATGTGTCTGTGTAAAGCTGCTCCAGAATATAGTCTGTGTGTTATCAGTGTCTCATCGTTGAGTATGAAGGTAATTTGTTCTAGTGTAGCATGTCATGGTACCTTAGCAGTAGCCTTTGAAGAAATGATTCAGTTTATGTTTTGTAGAGAAGGTTATTTAGAATCATCAAACCTAAAATCTTTCTGTAAAATTTGAACTAGTCTTGAAGTAAGTGACAAAATGATGCAGTGTTTATTTTTTGGTGTCTTGACATACTCATTCCAAGCAACCATAATCTTATGTGACTTTAGCAACTGACATCAAATGCTGAACTTGTGTATAGCAAAATCCCTGTAAAGGGTTCTTAGTGAAAGCCAGTCACAAAAACTCTGTTTAAAATGTGAATAGCTTGCTGCCCAGCTGTGACAACCACAGTTCTCCCCTATCGTGATGTCTCTCCTAACCACTTGTTTTGTCACTGTGGAAGAAAATAAAAAACAAAGTGTGAAGGCACCTGTATGCATTAAATAGCTTTTAACTAATTTCTAGTTCAGATTTTACTTTTCATTTAACAAAAGAACAGCCAACACTTTCCTGAAGGAATGGGCCATAGTGCAAGACAGATGTTTGGATATCAGCTTTGTGTGACGAGAGTTGTAGGTGGGCCATAGTGCAAAATAGATGTTTGGATACCATCTTTGTGTGACAAGAGTTGTAGGTGCAGATGACTAAATAACATGAAAAGGACAGATTTTGCTCTCTGGTGCCTTTGTCATATGATGAATCTTTTCTTCTGCTGAGAATGGTCTAATTTTTTGGAGGGCTGTGATTGAGACAGCTGTTGATTATAAGGTCTGTGTCCTCTTAAGTCTGTGACCAGCTCATCCCTTCAGAGACTTTTCCTTGACTTTGCATACATATTCATCAGCTTAACTCAAACAATGAAGCTGCTAAAACTTCGAAGGAATGTTGTGAAACTCTCTTTGTATCGGCACTTCACCAACACACTCATCTTGGCAGTAGCAGGTAAGCAGAAAATTATTCCAGTTAAATAAAACCACTTTTCATTTCCATATAGGGCTTGATTTGGTCACTAGAGCAAATTTTTAAGTTTGGTGACCTTTCTGTAAGTACAATCAAAATTCTTGGTGTTTGTAACCCTTGATCCATTTCTAACAGTGGGTCTTTGCCAAGTGTTACGTTGGTATTTCAGAGACAGTGGGTTATTAGTCCTGATGTTAACAAGATCAGTAGTTCTGTTCAGCTCCTCTAATAGAGCACTTTAGTCCCACTTCAAGCTGCCAGAGCAAAAGTCTATTATTATCTTTTGCTGTTAACTTCGCAGAGATACTTTCTACCAAAATTGCAGTATCACTGTATACTATGTGATTTTTAAAGATGTCTGAAGATGAGAGTGATTCTTGGAAAAACTGTATTCTTAGTTTTGTAACATAGTGCCTTCTCTATTCTGGAAGAATACAGATTGAGTTTCTTTTTCCATTTATAGTAGTGATGAACTGAACTTCAAGAATAAATCTGTTGGTGCTTCCAGGTACTAGCCTATCAATACAATGAGCAGAAAACCTCTAAAGACTGTGCTTTTTTATTTAAACAAACAAGCAAAAAAGTACATTCCTTTTGAACAACAGCTCTGATGAAATTCCTTTCAGCACCTGGTTCTTAGTTATCTTAAAATACTTTAGTGGAGGGAAGTCTCTTCTAAAACTGTGGTAAGAGCATAGTTTGAGTGTCAGAACTGTTGTGGGTCAAGATCTGAATGCTTAAGGTATTCAGCCAGATGAGGTTGTTCAATTACTTCAAAGTTGGCTTTACTTGTCAAGTGATAATAAAACCATGGTTTGAAGGCTAGATAAAAGTGATATAAGAATAATGAATAGGAATTAGGAGTTGGGTAAACATGTTTGATTTATGCCTTGTGTCTCAAAAAACAAGAGTTAAATATAGGCCTAAAATTCTATCTAAGGTCAGTGCCATAGATCCATCTCTTGTTTTCCAAAACTATTAAATTGAATTTCAAGATTTCAGTATTCAGATCTTTGATCTTTGTTCAGGAAACACAGTCCTGTTAGTGGGGTATTTGAATTGGCATCTCTTGTAGCAATAAGCAGCTTGTTTGTTGGAATATTGCAGCATCTATTGTATTTATCATCTGGACGACCATGAAGTTCCGGCTGGTGGACTGTCAGTCGGTGAGTTTCTATTAAATGCTTTCTACATTTTCTTAAATGCCTCTTGATAAGTTTTTATTTGGCAGTGAGGTTGCCACAAAGCACCACATGCTAAAATTCTCACTGTTGTGGGTAATGAGCCTCTTTGACAAATGCCTATAGTTTAGCCTTGGAAAGAGACAAGGACATGAAATTTCTTGCTTCACAACATTTTTCATTTCTGCTGCTGTTTTTCTTGACAGGACTGGCAAGAGCTATGGGTGGATGATGCCATCTGGCGTTTATTGTTTTCAATGATTCTTTTTGTTATCATGATTCTGTGGAGACCATCTGCTAACAACCAAAGGTTCAGCTTTTCTTACCTCTTCCTAAAAATAATGGGTTTTAGAAATGCTTGTTTGTTCAAGCATTCCTAAATAGGTGATTTTTAGTTGCTGTACACTGATCAATAAGGATACTAAGCAGTTTGTGTAAGGAGAAGTAAACCTAGAGAAGTCACATACATAAAATACAGTCTGTTTCTGGTGCTCTACTTATTTAAAAAAAAACAACTTAAACTTTGATTATGTAGTTTAGCATCGGTCTTAAAAACAATGAGCTACACAGAGTAATCAAGCCATGTGCATGTTGGGGTAATGGATCTCTTGGCAGATGAGATAGAATTCTAAGACAGCTTTCATTCTTTCACTTCTAAAGGTTTGCTTTCTCACCGCTGTCAGAAGAGGAGGATGATGATGAGCAGAAAGAGCCAATGTTAAAGGAAAGTTTTGGTAAGAGAAAAAAAATTTTCCACCCAATTCCAGTGTTGAAGACACTTCTGTGGAGGAAGGTGTCTTGCTCTCTGGCAAAAATATTATTACTGCAGGAAAAGCAGAGTCAACTGCCATTGATACATGGAGTTCTAGAGGAAACACTGGCTTTATGTTTAGTGTTTACATTGCCTGTTTAATTCTGGGGTTTTCCATTGACACTGAGAACACTGTTTCTTCTGTGGTTGCTTTGCCATATCCAGTGGACTTTGATTAAATACGTCAAGTCTTATGTTTTAATCCAGTAATGATGACACGGGTCTCTTGGGTATTGTTGCTAGGCAGTGGTTTAGTGTGCAGTTCTTTTTTAAAATCCCATTTTCAGAATTTATTATCTGTTCTCTGAACTCTGAAACCTTCTTCATGTTCTGCATTAGGGCCTAGCATAGGAATGTCCAGTGTAAATATAGGCGTGAATATGTTAATTGATGAAACTGTATATTGTAACACCTCTCTTTACAAGCTGTGTAAAAGGTAGGGTCACATGCCTACTGCTGTGTGTCCACAAACCATTTATGCTGGGATATATCAGTGCTATTTGTCTTGTTTAGGAGCTGAAGAGAAGTGTGGAATCTGTTAGGTGTATTTGGCAAACCAGCGCTATCTGGCTGTCTGCCAGGCTGGACGATGCACGTTGCTTCTCAGCTTGTAAGTCAACCAAATGGCTGATGAGCAGTCAGTAGGTAAAATAAACTTTGGGAGTTGTCTGTGTCTCAGAATGGTTGAGGCTGGAAGGGACTTCTGGAGGTCAGCTTGTCCAAGCCTCCTGCTCAAGCAGGGTCACCCAGAGCAGATTGTCCTGGGCCGTGTCCAGATGGCTTTTGAGTATTTTCTAGGATGGAGATTCCACAGCCTCTCTGGGAACTATGTTTGACTATTATGCTGCTGATGTCTGGCTTAAATAAAAGGACTAGAAATTTATATTTTCTAGGTAAAATTCAGGAAAAACTAGGTACTCCACCAGTCAGGAAAAAGTACTACAAGCCTTTCAAAGGGAAAGCAATCTAAATCATTAGCTTGGCTAACTCTGTCTCATTGAGTCTGAGGAAGTATCCTGAATGAACACTCAACACTTTCACTTACAGTCTATGAATAATTATAATTCAGTTACTCAAATCTTTTTTCTTCTTTTGGCTTCAGAGGGAATGAAAATGAGAAGTACAAAGCAAGAACCAAATGGGAATGTAAAAGCAAACAAAGTTGTGAGTATGACCTCTGTACCTCAAAGAATATAGATTCATCCCTTCTTTGTTTACTGCCATTAGTAGTGCACAAATAGGCCAAGATTTGAGCCAATAAATGGAAGCTTTTTGGTTTGCTTCAGAGTGCGAGGGAGTCGAAGTATCATAACACTACTTCTGAAAAGAAAGTAAATACGGGTTTCTCATGAGATTTCCTGTAAGTACGGTGGTAACTTAAGAATTCAGTCTGTTCTTTAGGAATGTTTCTGCAATTCAGTATAGATAGAATTGTATAATACAATATTCTGATAGTGATTAATACATTATTTTAACAAGTTTGTCAGTCTGAGAGGGAGGCTGAGCCATATTTTAAATAAATTAAACCCTCTGGTTTTCAGATTTGTGATTCATTACATGAATGGGTTGATGTGTATATTTTTATGTACCTATCTAAATACTTTGGGTGAACATACATTTTTTTCCATGTGACTTATAAGCAAGATATTTTTACTTTCATCTAGGAGGCCAAAAAAATGCCTTGGAATCTTTCTTATGCATAGAATTCATGCATAAATTTAAAAGTGGAAAGAGCCTGTAGGAATTCATTATAATAGCAATCCCTGTTTTTGTCATTAACATTGTTTTTCTCAAATGTTGGTTGCAACTGTATACTACTTAGCTGAGGATAGACAACATGAAAATCAAACTTTTCTATTTTGAGGGGGAGGGGTGTGTATGTGGTGGTGAGGACTGTTACAGAATTCACATAAAGTGGGTGGGTTTTTCTTTACTCTTTTTTTTTTTTCTCTTGGAATGTGTTTTCTCAAATCCAGTAATCAAATTGAAGCGTTTTTCTGTTTGTTTTTAATTTTTTAACTGACATTATAAATACATTGGTTTTTGTCAAGTAGGTTGAGAAGAAAAAGGCTTGCCTACTGACAGCATTGTGGGAAAACTGACTTTTGTGTTCTGTTTAATTTCTGTACTTATAGCAAGAGGATGACCTGAAGTGGGTAGAGGAGAACGTTCCTTCATCAGTGACAGATGTGTGAGTATTTTTATAGTCACAAAAAAAGGCAGGTTCCTTGCCCACAGAAATACATTAGAATGCCTTATAACTTGTATGCTGCACTTCCACGGGCAGAGGTTGGGTTCAGCCTGGCACTGGCCTCTGACCCCTCAGTGTGATTGATTACACTTGGCTGGGGGCAGTCTGCTGGGGTTGAACACAGGCTGACTTAAGGAACGGTCTCTTGGAATATGAAACCATAGACTGGTTTGCACTTCACTAAAGGTAAAACAATGTAAATAAATCCAGGAAACAAAGAACAAATAAAGCCTCTTTATAGTACTCTGGAAAGACCTTTGAGTATCTTGCTGAGTGTAAACCATGGCATAATGTAATCCAGTTTTGAGCTTTATTTGGAACATCTGTTGTCATTTTTGTGTTTATGGTAATATAGTCAGCTATGTACACTGTCATATTTCTTCTGCTTTTAATAACTTCTACATGCTAAAAGTGTCAGTGCCTGTGTCTACATTTTTCATAACAAAACCAAAGTTCATAGATTAATTGTGTTCACAAATTTGAACAGGTAATTTTGGCAGAGGATCTGGATTGAAGTACAAAGCTTTGCTCGAACTTAGTAAAAACAAAAAAATAGGTGAAGTTTTAAGAGGAAAAAAAGTTCATTTTCTCAGTTGAATCTAATTTTCCTAGTTCTAATACTTACGTTTTGAAGACTGATAGGATTCCTTAAAAGAAAAAGGACTCGATGGTCCTGTATTGTAAATGTCTTCAGTGCAGTTCATCAGCGTTCCTGTATGAATGAAGCAGCTTATTTCATGGCAGCTTGGAAATTGTTCAGTCAGTAATGAGAAGTGTAACGAAAAAGAATTTTAAAACTGTAAAGGTCATTGAGGATACTCCTTGGGCTGTTTCCTTTTTTGTGTTGTTCTCTAATTTCTGTTAAATTGAAAGGTCTGTCTTCACTGTTTGTTCTCTGTGCCCTAAAAAGCAACATAAGGTTGAAAATGGTTGTCATTATGCTCTTTTTATGTGCTTTAATTATTTTAACTTTTTTTTCCCCCCACTGCAGTGCTCTTCCAGCTCTTCTGGATTCAGATGAGGTCAGTAAAGAAATCTTGAGTTCAAATTAGTCTTTAGACATGCCAGAGGAGTCATGAGTCAGCTGATAAGGTCTTGGCTTATTAGAACTGGACTCTGACCGTGTCAGTGCAACAGTAAAATGCTACGAGGGGGAAGGATAGTGAGAACAACCATGGTACAACTTCTTAGAATACAAATATATTCTAAATATGTATTCTAAAATAAGTGGTGCATCTGCTGTGTAAGTTGGACTCCTGATTTAAAATGCATATGAGTGTCATTCGTTGTGAATGTGCATCTTCTGAATAATGTCAACCTACTGGGGAAAATGACAAGATTGGCTATTTTATTTTCCAGGAAAGAATGATTACCCACTTTGAAAGGTCCAAAATGGAATGAAGGAGTAGCTTTTTGCTCTTGGAAGTGGAGACACCTCTTTTAAAGTTGCTTGGTGGAGCAAGTGCATCCTGCTGATTTGTCTCTTGGTCTCAGCCCTGAAAGTTTGATGCTTTAATGTCATGGAGGGTGTCTTGCTGTGGAAGAAATTCACAAGGACATTATAAACCTTTTGGAAATTTGAATTTAAAGTTGCTGCAAGTTTGGATTTTTAAGCAATTTACATGTGTACTATTCCAGCACCTTCTGTAACTTTTCAAATATTTAATCTGTGAAACTAAAATTCCTAATGTCTGCTTGAGGAGTTTATATTTCAATGTTACAATTGACACTTAGAGGTGAACTGCCTGTACCTTTTTGGGGGGAGGGTGGGGACAGATAGAAATAAGCACTGAAGAAACAACAGACCCATTTTCTGGTAGATACAACTGCTGTTGTATGTCATGTGTCCTATATGCATGAGAAAGTTTAGAGAGAAGCTCCTGTCGATGAAGAAAATTAAGATGCCAGAAAGGAAATATTTGGAAAAGTTACAGTGATATGAGTTTTTAACAAAATCAAGTGCAATTTTATTCATAACACTGTGTATGAAAGATTTTCTATTTTAAATGCCATTGACCTGTAGGTAACAGCTGCCTAGAGCTAACACTCGCTGTTGTGGCACATCTCATTGCCGGCAATGTGGTGGATGCCTGGAAAAATGATTTGCCCCTACCTTTCATATGTTGCATGATTTAATTTTAAAAAATACCCCAACAAATAAAACAACAAAAACAAACATCACCAGAACCACTGCTGCAGTGCTCGACAAGTGCTTGACTACACATGTTAAGCAGATATTAACTGGATGTTTTAGTAGAACTCTTCTCCCTTTCCATGTAACATCTCCCACCAAGAAGCTGGCACTCCTCTATGAGAAGATGGCATTGCTTTCCAGGGGTGGAAGCACTGCTTACCTTACTTGAAAGAGGATTTATGGGGAGTCCACAGTACTGGGATAGTTCTGTTCCCAGTGTGTGCTTAGAATTACTTCCCATGTAGGTGATTTGATGATGGGCTTTCCTGTCCCATCCAGTCCCTGTGGCCAGGAGGTACTCTGAGATCACTGTGTTTCAGTCAAAGTTGCAGGTTTCTATTCTGTATAATTGCATTTTGTTTCTCCTTTTGAAATGAAAAAGAGCTTTTGGACAATGTTCTGTTTTTTGCTTGGCTGCAACAGCTAAAGTTGCAATAACTTCCTCATGGAAACCTGTTGTGGACTGTATGACAAAAGCTCTAATTTGGGTTCATAACCTTTAAAACTGATGATTAGGAGGCAAGCAGCAGCTGGGTATCTAGGAAGCAGATGTGGCTGCTGCTGGAACAGCATAGATGGTCAGATTTTCTTGTTCTTCTCTCATAGCTATGTCAGCAGAAGTGAACTTGTGCCTGTACTTCATTCATTCCACTGTAAGGTAGCTTAGCTGTAGCTGCTCTTCATCAGCAATTCCAGCTGGAACATGGCACTTTACAGTGCAGTAGCTGAGGCACAAGGACATAGCATCTTCTGCTAGCTCTGCTATGGGAGTGGCAGATGGGCAGAGAAAAAAAGCTGTGGCTATAGCACCTCACTCTGCTGCAAGAGTTGCTGGAGCTCTTCTGCCGTTCTCTTTAGGCCACAGATAGAATCTTCAATTAGAAAACACTTCTAATTTGCTATGCTTAATTGATAGAGGTGAAAAAAATATTACCTCCACGTCCTTTTGGGGAGAAGAAATTTTGTGAAATAAAGCTACACAAAGCTTGCTATTTAATGCTTTTTTTAGTTTTCATTTTAAAAAAATCCTATTGTTTTGGGTTGTTTGGGTTTTTCGAAACAAATAGGTAAAAATGTTCTCTACTGGAAGCACAAAAGTTTGTATGTACTATTTAATAAAGGCTAGGTAAAGAGTAGAAAGGCTTACATTGTGTCCTTCCATTTTCTTACTCCCTCTTCTTTCACATGAGGAAGTATTAAGACCTTCACAAAGCTGCCTGATTTTAGCTCTTTAGTCTATGGTGTATATAATGCAGTTATTCCCAACAGTTCTTTTATTTTTCTTTTTAAGATTGAAAATAAAGTGGAAGTCTGTCATTTGAAAAGCTAATGGAGATTGGGCAAATCATAAATATATAAAAAGAAATAAAAGAACTAAACAGTTTTCCTAATTGTATTCATAGTTTAATTAATAATTTAAAAACAAAAATAAATGTAGTAGCTGTGTGGTGCTTTCAGCCTCTGACTACAGTGGTCTTAGACAATCCTTGCAGTTTCCTACCCTTCCATTCTTGTTCTCACTCCCAGCAGTATTAAAAGGTGTCCAGAATTCCACGGGGAGCTTGTTGGCCCCTTAGTTAGCAATTTTTGTTTTTACACTTGTTTAGCAGAGTTGCCATATTGTTGGAAAGTAGCATCTGCTTCCTAGCCTAGAGCAGGCATGTGCTGGGACTTGTTTGCAGTCTGTGGGAGAAGTGTGAGAGCCCAGCTCCCACAGAACTGTGCAGGCTGTGGCATTGCCATTGCAGGAGAGATGGAGTGGATGAGATGGGGTGAGGAGCAAAGGGTGTGTGTGCAGTGTTTCAGCAAGGTGGCCTCTCCCTCCGTAGCATGTTTGGTCAGGTATGTTGGTTCTACTGAGGGATCTTTGCCTCTTCTGAAACCTGATTTTGCTCCTGAAGACATGCTGGCTCCCTGACTTGGAAAAACTCAGGAAAGCTTCAGCAAGCAAGCTTACTAGAATGCTTGAAACCAAAAATCCTGCCGGTTATTATCATTTACTATGTAGTCAGGGAAGACAATTCAAATTTATAACCATTCTTTCTAAAACAAACCATGCAAAAGGGAGAAAAGATCTGCTCTTAGGTCTGAGATCTGCAAGAGCTCTTTAAGAAGCTGTTCATAATAATATTCTACTTGCAGAGAAACTAAATGTCTGATAGGAGTATTTTAGAGCTCTTGTGCCCGGTTAGTTCTGTATAGATTTGTTTGTTTTGTTAACTTGTAAGAAGTAGCTGTTGGAATTGTAGCATATATGTGCAGAAAACACATATATGTAGCATACAGAAAACTGGAAGATGATGATGTTGACTGGCTTTTTGTTAGGTTGACAAGATGTCCCTTCTAGGAGCTCCAAAGGAGGGACTAAGAGATCACATGGCATGGTAAAGAAACACAAGAGGCTTGATAGGCACAGGGTGAGTCAGGATCATAAGACCTAGGGAAGGTTATGGTTATATTATTCTGCAGATAGGGGTGTGTGAGTTTGTTTCATTTATCCTCGTGTTCACTTTATATGGCATTTTACGTTGTATGCTACTTTTTAAGGTCTGAAGAGGGTAGTGCTTCACAGATCATTTGCTCTCTGGACTACAACCATGTGAAATCATTGTTACCCGGTGTTATTGAGACTTGTATTTCCTTTCCCTAAATCGGTGTCATGTTCCTTTTCCTTTTTTAGCCATCCTAGGTTGAACAGACCAGTTACATTCTTGAGCCATAACACCTTTGGCAATTCGCAGTTTTGCTATGTCTGAAGGGGGATGTGACTTAGCACAGTTTTGTGCTTTAGCACAAAATGTTCATTCCTGAGCAGGAAAGAAGTCGGATGCAAGAATGCCACGCTTGTTCTCCCATTCCTGTGCTTTGATCTTCCAGCACAGAGCATCCTCAGTCCCTGTTTTCTAAACGTGGTCTGTGTTGGTAAAGATGCTTGGAGAATTTAGCATGTGCTTTTCGAGTTCGGTCTAGTTAGTTTAGTTTCTACCTCAGTGAATGTTGGATGGTGGATGTTGCACCTCTCCATGACAAGCATAAATGCAACTGTGGCCGATACTGGAAGGGACAAACTAACAAGTAACGATTTTCTCCTGGAGACTGAACTTCACTGGCCAACTTTATGGGATAAGTTCATTACAGGAAAACTAACGATCTCAAAAAATAGACATTTGCTTGCAAGATACGCCTTGCTGTTCTCATCTGGTGACCATGGGTTATGCAGGTCAATTTTTGCCGTTGTAGCCCGGGTGACTTTCCTACCTTCTCTGGTTTATGGTAGCCAATGGCATCCGGACACCTCCTGTAGTGACGGTGTGGGAAGACGAGTGTTTCCTACAGGTTGTCCCTGGTTTCTTACAAGTGTCCCTTTTTCGGGCTGTATAAAAATACAGAAGGATTATGTCAGGGTCCCTTCGGTGCCGTGCCGACCCGCGTTTCCCGTTCGCGCCCGAGCCGCCGGGGCGGGCTGTTTGATGTCGGCGGGGAGCCCGGTTTGTCGGGCTGGGACAGGGCTCCGTCCCTACTGGAACGCCGACGGACAGTGCCAGCACCCTCGTGGGCTTCGCGGGGTGCCGGAGGGACAATCGAGGCGGGCTCAGCGCTGCGGGCGGGGCTGCGGTGCCGGGACAATCGGGGCGGGCTCAGCGCGGCGGGCGGGGCTGCG